>CP092885.1:45183616-45616803 GCA_030710605.1 Cordylochernes scorpioides | reverse complement strand
CTGATCACAATACCGGCCAACTGAGGTGCCTTGTCCATATGGATGTCCTCTTCTTTTTAGTAGCTTGGTGGTGGTGTCTTGTCCATGGTACAGATCAGATCGGTCCATGCATCCTGATCACAATACCTACCAACTGAGGTACCTTGTCCGTATGGATGTCCTCTTCTTTTTAGTAGCTTGGTGGTGATGTCTTGTCCATGGAACAGATCAGATCGGTCCATGCACCCTGATCACAATATCGGCCAACTGAGGTACCTTGTGTGTATGGATATCCTTCCTCTTCATCCTAGTATCTTGGTGGTGATGTCTTGTCCGTAAGGTCTTAAATAAAGGTATTGATTGATTGAGATAAGACAGGAATTTTCTAGCCTCATGACAAGAGTTCAAATCGACTATACTCAAATTAGACGGTTGGTAAAAATTCTCACCAAGAATTTCCTTAATGAATCAGCCATCATACTATGGACTAAATGGCGTTCCTATGAAGTGTCGGGTAAAATCTATTTTAAGGTAAATGCCCATTGATTTCTCCTCATTTAGATGAAAATGAGGACATGGATTTGCATGCTGCGCTCGTGCAAACCGCCAGCCCTCTCGCACGGAACCTTCTGGGCAAATGGCCATCCAACAACAACATTTTGAAACTTTCCCTGGAACTCGGAACTCGTCGATGACAGCATAGGTAACGTGTTTCTTTATTTGAGATATATTGGAACATATAAAATTGGGGTAAAATAAACGTGAGGATGGGAATTTATTTTGTTTATAATTAGTAGTAACATAAAGGTAACTCAGGTTTGAAAAAAATATCAATTTATTCACGTTATTAACTCCGCCTTTGCCGGTCCCAAGCCCAGATGAAAAAGGAGGAGAGGGAGCAGTAACAAGCTCGCTAAAAAAACTATTATACTACCCTATTAGGTCTCCTGATCCAGGGATACAGGATGAGCTGCGTCTGTACATCATGTTAAGAGCAGCTGTACATAGAGACAGTTCCTCATATCAGAGGCGACCATTTCTTTTGAAACTAAGTCAGCTTGCCACTGAGTAATGTTCTCAGTCTTAATGACAAAGACAGATGCATTCTACTTCACCCAGTCATGATGGTTGTCAATTGCTCTACTCATCCTCAGCACAGACACGATAAAAAGTCTCAAGCTCTACAAGCTTGATACCCTGATATGATTGAATGGAGATAAGAAAGAAGAAGAATATTCGTATTATTTGGTTAACTTAGGTTCCTGGAGCGTACATAAGTCTCCAACTACCTGACTTATTTACATAATATAAAAGAGACAAGGAGAGAACATTTCTGAGTAAAATAATATCGAAATTAATATTAAGTCAATTAAATAATAAATATTTTGTTGCAAAGCTCCCATCCTATGGAAGCTGTGATCCACAGCTTGAAAATGTTTTGCTACTGACATGAATCTTACGTATTTTGGACAAGTTTTCTCTTAGCGTCTGGAAAGTAGTTTCAATGAGCTTTGTGTTCTATTTCTTGCGTCGTGAAGTGTGGCTTTATCATCTTGGCGTCTATAGAGACATCGTCTTCTTTGAGGGAAGTCTTGGCTTTGACACGGCGGTGAAATGTTACGTAGCGTTTATAGGGATATCGTATTTTTGGAGGGAAGTCTTAATACCTCGGTGGAATCTTGGAGTCAGTCGCGGAAAAATTAGACCATAGCACCTATAGCCTCAAGGTCTTCTTGGCGATCTTCATTGTCCCGTCCCTAAACTACCTAACATATACGCCAAAATTTCACGTAAAAAATTAGGAAACACAAACTTCAGATGACAAAACAATTTCATAAGATAAGAGAGAAGCAAGGACGAGACATGGGGTTATCTCAATGATAGCAACCAATCCCGAGCCTTTTTTACTACGCTAACTCTCAAATAAACACCTTAAAGAACTAGGTCAAGTAATGCAAGGAAAGTTTATCAAAGAGCTTCATTATTGTTGCAGGTTTCTGCTACAATGGGAAGCTTCCTATAGAGAAGGTGGACCCAAATTTCAAGATGAATTCGCAAATCTACCAAAGATTTGTCTTAGACCCATTATTCGACAATGAGATTCCATTTCTGTATCTAAGTGACACAAGATCCGTGTGGCTGCATCAGGATAAAGCCAGGAGTCATACCTCACGTTCAATACATCAATACCTGGGCGAAAAGAGGGAAGAAACCTGCATTTCGTACATTCCTGCCAAATCCCCAGATTTAGCCCTTATGGATTTATGTGTTTTTGGATTGCTGAAAAATACTCTTAGATCTAGAAGACGTTAGATGATCTATAGAAAGTTGTTAAGGACTGTTGGGATGGTCTTGATCAAAATATTCCAAGACGAACCCTTATTTCCTGGAAATATCGATGCAAGGCTGTTGCTTAACGTCAAGTCTTACATATAGAAAACAATAAGTCTCTCTGTCTCTCGTACAAACATTATTAAATCATTTTTAATAAAGCACTAAAATCTCTCTTTTAAAAATATAACACCCTCTACATATAAATAAATAAGAATAAGCTGGTAATTATTTTGTTCAAAATAAATTGCTTTGTCATCCTTATGTTTGAATTTACTCATTTTTCTTACGTGCATTCCACCGCCGTGTCAAAGTCAAGACTTCCCTCAAAGATGACGATGTTTTTTTTTGACGCTCTAATGATAAAACTGTCATTAAAGAAACAAGAAAAAGACCGTTAAGTCACTTGGGACCATTTCAAGATGCTACTTGAATAAGTGCTACAGAAATAAGTAAGTTTCAAACTCCGCCTTTGCCGGTCCCAAGCCCGAATGAAAAAGGAGGAGGGGGAGCAGTAACAAGCTCACTAAAAATCTGGACTCAGCTGGCCCGGCTGATAGTACCCTGTAAGGGCTCCTGATCCAGATATACAGGAAGAGCAGCGTTTGTACTCCATGTTTGGAGCGGCTGCATATGGTTTCTGTTCCTCATGTTAGAGGCGGCCATTTCTTTTGGAGCTAAGTCAGTCTGTTACTGAGTAGTGCTCCCAGTCTTAATGACAAAGGCAGACGCATTCTACTTCACCCAGTGTGGAGATAATAAAGAAGAAGAGTAAGATTCATGTTAGTAGCAACAAAATTTGCAACCTGTAGGTAACAACTCCCATAGGGAAGAAAGGAACTATATATCAAATAATTTGTAAATTAACAGATTATTATTATTTTACTATTTTTCTCTAGAATAAGGGAGCTAACTTATTGGCGGTCAGGTACACAGTTGGTTATCTCTCCGTCTTATGGCAAGGTCCCATTTAAATATCAATAATTTCTCCCTATATGTAAATATGATTCCAAATAACACATTAATATATACAGTTATCAGAGTCATCAAGCAACAATTCTTAATGATCAATTCTGTCACTGTTTGCTTTTGTGAATGGAATAAATACCCAAATATGGCCATTTCTCATAACCATCGGTGGTTCAGTGGTAGAATGCTCGCCTGCCACGCGGGCGGCCAGGGTTCGATTCCCGGCCGATGCATTTTTTTTTTTACAATTTTTAAAACTCATTTATATATTATACAAGAATGACATCCACGGCGCCAATTTATAATTGTAACGAATAGTATTTGAATAAAAGCATTTAATCGGGTAAAACCTGGGCGTTGCCCGGGTCATTCGGCTAGTCATATTATAAAGGCGATGTGGTCTATTATAATCTGTTGTGATTTCTGAAATTCCTATTTATATAAAGTTCCCTTTGTTCTCTCTCTCGCTCTCTCTCTCTCTCTGATGTGGTTGCTATAGCCAACTTACTATAGTACTGCTTGCCTACTTCCAGTACCACTGGGGTACTAGCTACTTGTGACAAACCAACAAATGAACAAGGCATCAGTTCCTGTAGTTTATTACATCAGCCACTCTTCTTTCCAATGTTGTAGTATTGGTAACACTTTGTGGGAGCCGAGGCCCCGCTTGCATGTTTGCCGACGGCGTGGTCTGTCATCCCAGCAGGCTGGAAGGAAGTCTCTCAGCTCCCACAACTTCTTTACTTTTTGGACTTGATCAATTTGAATTTATTTCGCCAACAATTTGAAACATGAGGGAAACTTGGCAGCGTTAACTCTCTTCGACTTGGGACGATCTTGAGATCTGTTCTTTACTTGAGAGAATCAAAGTTGATTCTTCCACCAATTCTGGACTTGAACTTGACTTCTTTTAGCGTTGTACTTTTTCCGATTCTGGACTTGTGGAGGGCTTGGCTTCTTTGAACTTTGCATTTTTACCCATTATGGAGAGACTTAAAAAACCTTTTGTTTATCAAGAACAAAAGTCTTATGTCTCAAGTATTTTAAATAAAAACCATTCAAGAGATTATTTCTAATCCCACTACAGGTCACTACAGTACACAGTGATTATACATGGACAACTAACCTATTACCATCAACTTTGTTGAAATTTTACACAACTTCAAACCTTCATGTCATCATTACTTTACTCCAGTTACATACCAGACTTGACTCACACATTCAGCTATTCCAACAACCTTGGTTAGAGCGGACTCATTGACCTGTCGAACTAAGAGTCAGTTGTGACTACCTGTGAGTTGTCGCAGTTATGACACAAAGAAATCACCAGTGAAACAACAAATAAGAAGGCTTTCACAGACATCAGACAGTGAGAAGAGTGTGTCAAGAGGTGAAGGCCAAAGAACCGTAAGTCGGTGGGCGGATGGAGACCACCTGGGTAGAGACCGACCAGAGCTATCGGACCTGCACATAACGTGGACTAGTGGAGCTGTGGCGACAACAAAATTATACAAAATGGTGTTTGCACTGTTTGTCTGTATAAGACAGACAATGCAAACACCATTCTGCATAATTTTGCTGACGCCACAAACCAACTGGCACGACACAAACAGATGGAATACTGAATGGAATGAAACAAGCGACCACCAGGTTTTAGGTTCCCGTCATTATGGGAACATAGGTCTTGGCAACGGCCCCGGACAATATGAGGAGTTGATGGAAGAGGTCTAGGGCAACGACATGCCACGTCAGTCAACGTCGACAACTTACTCCTCTTGTCTTCGGGAAAGGTGATGTCATGACAACAGTCCCGGACATGGCAACGACGCACCATGTCTCTCAGGAAAAACGTAGGGATGGAGCGACGTTGATCTAGGTGGAACGGTGCTATCAGATTCTCTGACGATACCAGTTAAACAACGCAGGAAATGAAGAAAGAGCCTGACAGAAGTGGACAGAACCTGGCCGAGAGGACAAGTTCCCAGTGGCTTAGCGTTGGTAACGTTGATTGGAAGACGGGGCCCGAGAAATCACTCATCTCGGCACTCCTAGAAAACACAGCGGACACGACTTTGAGTTAAGTTAGCTAGCTAAGGTGCGGGACTCTATCTTTGGCCTTCACTGCTGGTTCCTGACTGGATTGGTGATTTCTTGTATCAAAGTGAAGATTAAACCACGACAGTTAGTACAGAATATGGTCTATGGTAAAACGGCGAATGTAGTTTGAAAGGTTATTTACACTGTGATATATCATCCTGTCACTAGAATCATGTACATACAGGAATGAATTCCTCCTCAGAACTAAATCAAAATAATAAATAAACCTTCTGTGATAGCGAACTTTTACAGCAAGATATCGAGTGCCTTGTCAGGATTTATAGAGTTCAAATAATCTGTTCCTTATTTTGAATTCTCATCTTTTACAAATCCAGAACGTTTCTAAGTCAATAAATTTTTGATCCTAGTAATATATACAAAGCGGCGATGCTCATTCAATTGATAATAACATTTTGCTAGCATGTTCTAGATATAAAAATCACCACTTCATGAATGCGTTCATAATGCTAAGGGGCAAAAGGATATCTATCATCCTTCATGGTAAATGCAATCAAACTTCAAGAATTCAAACAGCTACGGTCCAACCTGGTTGAAGTTGATGAATGTCTTGAAATTCAGAAGGTTGTTTGGCAACTTCTTGCTATATCGGAGTTGACTCCATTCTTTTAGATATCGTTGAACATAGACATCTGAATCATCATCACTATGAGTTCGTCATCATCATCATATATATAGATGGCGGATAAGCCTTCTCAAGAATTTCTGTTTACATCACTTCTCTGAATTGCATATCTCCCAGTGGTTGGAATCGAAGGTCAGGACTTCAGCTGCCTACAATCAGATGGTGGTACAGAAGGTTCCAGCTTTATTAGCATATCTTCCAGGAGGCTCTCATTAAAATTTAATCATCAGTTGCATAAATCACAGCTAGTGGTATAGGAGGTCCCAGTTTTATTTGCATATCTTCCAATGGCTCTCATTGAAATTTACATCTTCAGTTGCATATATTACAGCTGTCGGTATAGAAGCTTCCAAGCTCTAGATCTATTTCTTTCAAAGACTGGCATTGAAAGTCTCAGCTTTATTTGCATATCTTCCAGTGGCTGGCATTGAAATTTAAATCTTCATTTGCATATATCATAGCGGCCGGTACAGAATGCCCCTGCTCTGGATCCATTTCTTCTAGAGACTGGCATTGAAGGTTCAGATTTAGATTAATATCTCCCAGTAACTGGAACAGAAGAAAGGATTTCAGCTCGAAGAAATCAATTTTTAACAATAGATTGGCCCATATCTTTTCCATACCACAACAAAGGAGGCCATGTAACTAATCACTTTAACACCTTCCCCACTATGGACGTTTGACCAACATATCGACACAATACTGGAGTTAACATAAGATAATATTAAGCCCATTCGTTCTTTCATACTTAAAAAAAATGCGATATTATGACAAAAAATAGTTGAGTCGAAGTCAACCTGGTACAAACATAGATACCTACCCACCCAAATACCCAATTTTAGATATTGTTATCACATTATGTGATATATAGTTATCGTATTATTATCTTCGGGAACCGCCTTTTTTAGGTCACGTGGTAGTAGGCAACCAATCAGATGGCAAATAACGACCACGCTTCTGAGAGATATGGACTTTAACTCATCCCCTCAGTATAGAACGATGCGGTGGTGATGAAGGAAGTGACAGAACCCTAGATATGAAAAATTCTAACAAAAATCCATCCTGTATACCACGGGTTCGGGATAAGGCCTTTATCAGTACAGGGTCGTCTTCTATTTCATGATATCCTCCGAGAGGAGTTATGGATATTTAATCTGCCAAAAGGTGTTTAAGCTGACGATGTACACTCATGTACAAAACTTAAGGAAGTTGTACCTTTTAGCATGTATTTGGGATTCAGACAATAACTCTGAAAGATATTACAGTGACCTTTATTGTAAAGACACATGAGATAACCAAGTGTGAACAAATTTGCCTCTGTCTCCTTAAAAAAATATATAGGTGATCAGCGACACCAAAGACTTTCCACTTCTTTAAGTTTTGTCCATGAGTGTATAGTCAATTAGAAGGTAGAAATCAAGAACTCATAGCCCTTAGGAAGGTGACAATGAGTCAGGTCGGGAAATAAACAATTCAAAAATGGTTGATGTATTCTTGTTTAAACACATTCCCAACATCATTATTTGAACAAAAATAAATACACGTATGGACAAAACTTAGGGAAGTGGAACGTCTTTTATGCCGCCGGTCGTCTATTTTTATGGAGACAGAGGCAAATTTGTTCACACTTGGTTATCTCATGTGTCTTCACAATAAAGGTCACTGTAATATCTTTCAGAGTTATTGTCTGAATCCCGATATACATGTTAAAATGTACAACTTCCTTAAGTTTTGTCCATGAGTGTATCTTTCAGAGTTATTGTCTGAATCCCAAATACATGCTAAAAGGTACAACTTCCTTAAGTTTTGTCCATGAGTGTATCTTTCAGAATTATTGTCTCAATACCGATATACATGCTAAAAGTTACAACTTCCTTAAGTTTTGTCCATGAGTGTATCTTTCAGAGTTATTGTCTGGATCCCGATATACATGCTAAAGGTACAACTTCCTTAAGTTTTGTCTATGAGTGTATCTTTCAGAGTTATTGTCTGAATCCCGATATACATGCTAAAAGTTACAACTTCCTTAAGTTTTGTCCATGAGTGTATCTTTCAGAGTAATTGTCTGAATCCCGATATACATGTTAAAAGGTACAACTTCCTTAAGTTTTGTCCATGAGTATATATATATATATGTGTGTACCTGAAGATGTACCTCCCCTTTATCATGCATCAAAAGGATGCATTATGTTTATCATCCAGTAAAACACTTTGTCAGTAGTGATGAAGAAAGAACCCCAACACCAGTTTTAACAAATTCAGACAAAAACCAACCTGTATACCATGGTTTCGGTCTATAGCCCTCATCAGTACAGGGGCGGCTTCGATTCCATAACATCCTACGAGATAAGTTATGAAATAGGTCAGAATAATCCTGATGAACAATTAAAGCGAGAGGTGTTTCTTTATTTATATGAACATCATCCTCTCCCGAAACTTTGTTTATATAAATATACTAGCCGAATGACCCGGGAAACCTCCGGGTTTTACCCGATTAAATGCTTTTATTCAAATACTATTCGTTACAATTATAAATTGGCGCCGTGGATGTCATTCTTGTATAATATATAAATGAGTTTTAAAAATTGTAAAAAAAAAAAAATGCATCGGCCGGGAATCGAACCCGGGCCGCCCGCGTGGCAGGCGAGCATTCTACCACTGAACCACCGATGGTTATGAGAAATGGCCATTATTATTCCATTCACAAAAGCAAACGGTGACAGAATTGATTATTAAGAATTGTTGCTTGATGACTCTGATAACGGTATATATTAATATTGCTTCCAGCTTCTAAGTAATATCTTAACATATACACTCATTTTGAAAATAGAGCAATCCATAAATAAATCTTTAATTAAAAAGGCATATATTGGATCAAAATATCATTTATTTTACCAATATTTCAGTTGGCTGAACGCCAACCTTTATCAAGGTGTTATAACATTTTAAAGTGTGTCAACAACAAACTCAGCGCCACATAACGTCAACATCATTACGTTTTTTTAATATTTTGTTATATTCAATTTTATAATATTCAATTCAATTAAAAAAAATCTCCCCATTGAATATAACAAAATATTTCAAAACTTAATGCTGTTGACGTTATGTGGCGCTGAGTTTGTTGTTGACACACTTCAAAATGTTATAACACCTTGATAAAGGTTGGCGTTCAGCCAGCTGAAATATTGGTAAAATAAATGATATTTTGATCCAAGTATCGCGACTTTTGAATTTTCGCGGGTTACGTATATTCGAATTTCGATCTTTTTGTGGCTTTATGTTGGTACTCATGTCTCTCACTTATGCCGACAAGCTCGGCCATTTTGAATGTTCACTTAATTGTTGACAGCTGCTTTGCTTGCAGGTGTTTTGGATCGTCTTCGATTTTTACCTATTAAAAAAAATGGATCAAAGAACCTGTATCAAATTTTGTGTGAAAAACGAAATTAAGTGCGCGGATGCATTCCGAATGTTGACTGTGGCATACGGAGAAGCTACCTTGGATCGAAGCAACGTTTATCGGTGGTACAAAATGTTCTCAGAAGGCCGAGAAGATGTGAACGACGAAGAGCGTGCCGGACGCCCGAGCACTTCAACAACAGACGAAAAAATTAATGAAGTGGAGAAAATGATATTGGCCAATCGTCGAATCACCGTTAGAGAAGTTGCTGAGGACCTAAACATATCGATTGGCTCGTGCCATTCGATTTTTATCAATGATTTGGGCATGAGACGGGTCGCCGCGAAATTCGTACCAAAATTGCTCAATTGCGACCAAAAACAGCATCGCATGAACATTGCTAATGAGATGTTGGACTCTGTCCGCGACGACCCAAATTTGCTCCAAAGGGTCATAACTGGTGAAGAAGCGTGGGTTTTTGGTTATGACGTGGAAACCAAAGTTCAATCATCTCAATGGAAGCTGCCGCACGAACCAAGACCGAAAAAAGCGCGCCAAGTTCGGTCGAATGTGAAAGTTTTGCTGACAGTTTTCTTCGATTGCAGGGGCGTGTTGCATCATGAGTTCTTGCCACAGGGTAGAACGGTCAATAAGGAATATTACCTGCAAGTTATGCGCAATTTACGCGAAGCAATCCGCCAGAAATGCCCGGATTTGTGGAAGAACAAAAATTGGCTTTTGCACCACGATAACGCCCCTGCTCACACATCGTTGCTTGTGCGCCACTTTTTGGCCAAAAACAACACACTAATGATGCCGAAGCCACCGTATTCCCCAGATCTGGCCCCCTGTGACTTTTTCTTGTTCCCTAAACTGAAGAGGCCCATGAAAGGACGACGTTACGCTACGCTTGACGAGATAAAGACGGCATCGAAGGAGGAGCTGAAAAAGATTTTAAAAAATGATTTTTTGAAGTGCTTCGAAGATTGGAAAAACCGTTGGCACAAGTGTATAATATCTCATGGGGATTACTTTGAAGGGGCAAAATAGGTATTCATGAATAAATAAATAATTTTTGAAAAACACAAAAGTCGCGATACCTTTTGAACACACCTCGTATGCCTTTTTAATTAAAAATATACACTCATGGTCAAAACCTACGGAAGTTCTAACTTTCAGCATGTATAACGAGATTCAGACAATAACTCTGATATATATTACAGTGACTTTTATTGAAGACACACGAAAAAAAAAAAGATCAATGGAGACATTAAAAACTTTCCACTTCCTTAAGTTTTGTCCATGAGTGTATTTAAACAACTACGGTTATTATAATATTAATAATTATAAAAAATTGTGACTTTTGCATATTTTATAATACCTAGTTTTGTATTTATTTTCCTAACCCAAGAGAGCTCCACATTGTCATTCCATTTTGTTCAACTTCAGATTAAAGAAACCCTCGTACAGCTCATCTTGTTTTATACTTTAAGAAATTCAAACTATTTTTTGACGGCGTATGTTTCTTTTTAAAGTAAAACAATTTTCATTACAATGTAATATTCCCTGCAGCCACCAAACCCCCCACTGTATCATGAACTCTGAGACTACAATTTCAATATGTATTCCTGTGTTTCCAAGATATGCCATATTCTTTGTCCTATTCATATCAGTACATATGTTACACATGCAAATTCTCTCTCTCTATATATTTACAAATAGCAAATTCTAGTCTATTGTGTTCTTTACTATGTAAATCCATTTTTGCATAACTGTCATTTTCTGCTCATATATATTAATATATATAGTCACGACCGTCTTTCCTCATCGGCCTCTGTCACGGATGCGCGCGCACAGGCGTCCTATGACTGATCGATTAGGATTAGGATATGCATTTATTTAAGGCGCCAATTTATAATTGTAACAAATAGTATTTGAATAAAAACATTCAATCGGGTACAACACGGGCGTTGCCCGGGTCATTCGGCTAGTGTATAAATATAGATTAGATCCGAAAATTGTAGTAGCGTAATATATTTTTCCTGTCGAAGGGCGGTTGTGCCCGAAAGCTTGAAATAAATTTATTTGAAAGATCCCTCAAGCTTATTGATTTAAACAAACAATTTTCTACTACCCTTATTGCAATGATAAATAATGAGAAAGGCCTGGCTCATCAGGAGTGAACCCTCCCATTTTTAACTCCACCACAGGTCACCACAGTACACAGTGATTATACACAGCATGGACAACTAACCCATTACCTTCAATTTTGTTGAAATTTTACATAAATAAATATATGGCATATCTTCTATATATATAAAAATGAATGTTTGTATGTTTGTTGGTCTGTTGGTATGTCCGGTATACAAATTCGCAGTATTTCACTAATTCAAACCAAAATTTCCATACATAGGTAAAAAATAACGGGGGTGACGATAGGCTATTTTAAAAAATATATAAATCAATTATTAAAACTATATATTCAAATTATTCAAATTAGCTCACGAGCAGCGCCCTCTATCAATACTAAAAGGTTATAAATACGTTTAAACCAATCGTGATGAAACTTTGGGAAGATGTTTAGTATACTACCGGGATGGTTTCTGGCTAATTACTCTTTAGAAATAACCTTTCGTTGCATTTTTATTTACAATAAAACGTAAATTCACTCGCAATCAGCGCCCCCTCGCGGCAGACGTATGGTCTTAAATAGCCTCGCATGAGCTTATTTATAACGTCAAGCTTAGCCTATAGGTTAGGTACACAGCTTCGTACCCCCGCAACCTAGGTTCGAGGCTCAGGGTGGGTGTTTTTTTTTTTTCATTTCTTTTATATTATTGTAGCAAATTATTAAAAATATTATTTTATTTAAAATGTACGTTTTATATATATAAAAAAATATATAAAAAATATATAAAAAAATATATATAAAATATATATAAAAAAATATATAAAAACATATATATAAAAATGAATGTTTGTATGTTTGTTTGTTGGTCTGTTGGTATGTCCGGTATACAAATTCGCAGTAGTTCACTAATTCAAACCAAAATTTCCATACATAGGTAAAAAATAACGGGGGTGACGATAGGCTATTTTAAAAAAATATATAAATCAATTATTAAAACTATATATTCAAATTATTTAACTTAGCTCACGAGCAGCGCCCTCTATCAATACTAAAAGGTTATAAATACGTTTAAAATCTAAATCTTCTCAATATTTTATTAATAATAGTTCGCTTAATAACACATATAATATAAATATTTATATAATAACTGCTCTAATTTGAAATATTTGGTAGGTTTTATTTATTTATATATTTTCATTTTTAGATATAACTGATCTAATTCGCCGTTTAAAATATCTAATAATAGTTCGCTTAATAACTAACTGATCTAATTCGCCGTTTAAAATAGTTCGCTTAATAACACATATAATATAAATATTTATATAATAACTGCTCTAATTTGAAATATTTGGTAGGTTTTATTTATTTATATATTTTCATTTTTAGATATAACTGATCTAATTCGACGTTTAAAATAACTGCTCTTGAAATATTTGGTATGTTTTATTTATTTATATATTTTCATTTTTAGATATAACTGATCTAATTCGCCGTTTAAAATAACTGCTCTAATTCGAAATATTTGGTATGTTTTATTTGTGTTCACTATATTTATATTTATTTGAGGTATTATAATTTCCATGTTTCAAAAACCTATTTCAAAAAGGTCGTTAGAAATATGTAAGGCTTGAAATGCGAATATTTATGATGCCAAGCGTGGCTTAATGGTTAGGTGTATGGCTTCGTATTTCCACAACCTTGGTTCCAAACTTAGCCTGGGTGCTTTTTTTTAAAATATTATTGAAGCAAAGTTTTTTTTTTTACAGTACCAAAATTTCCATATAAAGGTAAACAAATACGAGGAAAACGATAGGCTATTTTAAATTATATATAAATTAAATATTAAAACTATATATTCAAATTATTCTACTTAGCTCACGAACAGCACCCTCTACCAAGGTTATAAATACGTTTAAAATTGATATCTTCTCAAAATTTTATTAATAATAGTTCGCTTAATAATTAGAATACTTGATCTAAATCGAGATATTTATAGACGCTCGCTCGATTTGAAGATTTACACATGTGTATATCGTAACTAATCTAACTGTAAAGTTTGGAACGGGACGTTTCACAAAAGTGACGTCCACGGTGCCAATTTATAATTGTAACGAATAGTATTTGAATAAAAACATTTAATCGGGTAAAACCCGGGCGTTGCCCGGGTCATTCGTCTAGTACTGGATATAAATTATTAATCAGCTAGTATTTCTAGGGGCAACACGCCTCTCTTTTTACAAGGCTTTTCTTTGATTTAAACTAAATCACGCGGGCATGTGATCCACTCACGCTATACAAGACCAAAGCGAGAAACCATTTAAAGAAAAAATATATATCTGTACATACATGACTACTTGAAATTGTATCCATTATTCCTGTAGAAGGGCAGCTTGCGCCCGAAAGCTCGAATTGATTTTTCAAATAAAGAAACTTATCCTTTTTGAATCTATTCGTTATTACAACTTCATACCTTCTACCTACATGAAAACTTCATCATTACTTTACTCCAGTTACAGACCGGACTTGACTCACACATTCAGCTATTCCAACAATACCAATACACTGTAATGATGCATTGAATTGTTTTACTTTTATACTCATACTGAAACTTAACTCTTGAAAATGGTATTTCGTGTTTGTTTATAATAATAATAAAAAAAGAATTGGCTATCCCAGAATTTTAAGTCTTATATTATGATGCACTAGCGCGCCATCTGTTATCAAAATTCGAAACTATTATGGATGCGTATGATTCTTTTTTTAAATAAACAATTTCTACTGTCCTTACTGAGCCAGGCCTTCCCATTAATTTTTCCATTGCAGTAAGGGCAGTAGGAATTGTTTATTTAAAAAAGAATCATACACGTCCATAATACAGTAGTTTCGAATTTTGAAGTCTTATATTAATAAGCGTTAAATAGATGATTACAAAATGCATTTTGCATGATGAAATTGAGAAAAACATTTAAAATTACAAGATATTTTCTCACACAATGAGTTTCTTTTTATTCAATAACAGGCATTATAACTTGACAGCACTTTTATTAAAAAAATTACTTTCAGAACGTTTGTTTATATGCAAAACGTTACATTTAAAAAAAATAACTCTTATTGTTATCATAACCGTAGCAGTATAAATACACTCATGGACAAACCTTAGGAAGTCTTTAATGTCGCCATTGTGATAAAATATTTTGTAATTTTAAAAATGCATTTTACCTGATGTAATACAACCTCCAATAAGAGACTACCTCCAGAAGTGACCAGATGTCTTCATTTCAGTTTCTTTGTTCTTAAGCAGGTCTTGTACTTCAGGGATGCCATTCGTCCCTATATTCAGTTTTTCTCTGTATTCTTCATAGCTTTCCATCCAGTCTATCGGTCAAATACTTATTTTTTCTAACAACCGTTTTTTCCATCCATTTTACACATTCCAACTTTAAATAAAGATTAATGGAAATAGAAGTGTTTTATACCCAGAAGTAACTAATGGAATATCATGAAACATATGAGTTTTTTTTTTTGCTTATCCCTAGTACACGTGGCATAGGCAATTATAATCATGGTGGGTTTGAAAACCATTTCTGAGATCCCATCCTTCACTGCTGCGTATATAAGCAGAATCGTCCAATACATTATTAGTGCTCTGAGAAGCGGTCTGGTAGATTAAATTGGCGAAACCGCTGGGAGGGTTCACCACTGATGAGCCAAGCCCTCCCAATATATTTTTCCATCGCAGTAAGGGCAGTAGAAGTTTGTATTATGTATAGAAGAAACATTCGTGCTTTTAAATCCTTTCATTTTATAATTATAATCATGGTGGGTAAAAGTTGGCGAATTCTTTTACTGCAACATGTCTACACATGTGAAAAGCAGTTCGACTTTACACTTACAAATATGTCAGATCCCTGTTTAGTTACTTGCACTCGTTGGTGGGATTAGACTTTTGCAAGAATCAGGGGCCATTGGAGCATTTTTTTTAATAAGAAAAAAAGTGCCAAATGCCGGATTCGATCCCGGGTCGTAGCGGTCGAAAACCAATGATTTAGACCATCCTTCCAACAACCCCCAACATAGAGTATGAGTGTAGGAAATGAAAGCAATAAAGCACGCATGTTTTTTTTAGAAAAAAATCCTATCCTTATTGCGATGAAAAAAAAAAAATAGGAAGGCTTGCTTCATCAGCCATAAAGTCTGTTTTATGTTTGAAAGAAATACACATGTTTTAATGCTTTTATTTCCTACTAGACGGGTGACCCGGGCTTCGCCCCGGGATTGACCCGTGTGCATATCTACCCGAGTGATATATATTTAGATAAGATTTTTTAAATAATTGTTTGTTATTAGCATTATCTATTTGTTTGCATCAGCATAATTTAATCGTTGATAGAGGGCGCTGTTCGTGAGCTAAGTAGAATAATTTGAATATATAGTTTTAATAATTGATTTATATATTTTTTAAAATAGCCTATCGTCTTTCCCGTATTTTTTTACCTATGTATGGAAATTTTGGTTTCAATTAGTGAACTACTGCGAATTTGTATACCGGACATACAAACAAACAAACAAACATACAAAAATTTATTTATATATATATAGATATATAGATAGCGTGCTTCTTCTTTTTTATCTCCACTCAATCATATTAAGGTATCAAGCTTGTAAAGCTTGAGACTTTTGATGGTGTCTGCCGGGGAAGAGTAGAGCTCATCAAAGCAACCATAATGATTGGGTGAAGTAGAATGCGTCTGCCTTTGTCATTAAGACTGGGAGCACTACTCAGTGGCAGACAGACTTAGCTCCAAAAGAAATGGCCGCCTCTGACATGAGGAACAGACGCCATGTGTAGCCGCTCCTAAAAAGGAATACAAATGCTGCTCATCCTGTATCCCTAGATTAGGAGCCCTTATAGGGTACTATCAGCCGGGCCAGCTGAGCCCAGGTTTTTTAGTGAGCTTGTTACTGCTCCCCCTCCTCCTTTTTCGATATAGCGTGCTATTGCTTTATAGTATGAATGTACAGGCTATTACATAGATCAATGATAAAATACGAAAATAATTCAAATTAAAACTGTTTGTAGACGTTTTGCATACAGAATTTAATCATTCCTGATCACGTCACAAGAAGTTAACCCAAATTCAATGTTACTTCTTCAACTCCTTCTGTGTATAACACTTTCTATTTCTACTAGTGTATCTATCACTAAATTTATGTCTTTTTCTGATGACACTCAACATGCTAGAAGTATCCATGTTTTTTGGGTAGTTTCTCTTGTTGGAAGAAATCTACGTAAAACGAATGAAAACATTAAGACGCGAATGTTTCTTTTCACAAATAAATCAAACTTCTACTGTCCTTACTGCGATGAAAAAATATTGGGAGGTCTTGGCTCATCAGTGGTGAAACCTCCCAGCGGTTTCGCCAATTTAATCTAAAAGACCGCTTCTTTAGAGCTCCAATACTGTATTGGATCATTTTGATTTTATATGCTACACTGAGGGGTGGAATCTTAGAAATGGTAGTTAAGCAAACTATGGACATAAGCTTTTAGGACAGTAGAATTACGAGCAATGCTCTTGAGCAAACAATAATGACAAATTAGGCATAAATTATTTGTGAAAAAGAAACATTCGCGTCTTAATGTCTTCATTAGTTATATATAGATGGCGCGTTATTGCTTTGTATTAAGAAATCTACTGTCTTTTAAAAATATATTATTCATAAGACTATATGTGCAAGCATAGCCAAAGAGTAAGATGATCTATGCTCATGGACAGAAATTAAGGAAGTGAAAAACCTTTTATATCGACAGTTATCTTTTTATTGAAGGAGACAAGAGGCAATTTTGTTCACACTTGGTTATCTCCTGTGTCTTCAATAAAGGTTGCTGTTCTTCAAATTAAAAACTATGAATGCCGGCCAGGCAGCCTCTATCTTTACGAAAGGTTACTGTGTATTCAATATCTTTCAGAGTTATTGTCTGAATCCCGATATACATGCTAAATGATACAACTTCCTTAAGTTTTGTCCATGAGTGTATCTTTCAGAGTTATTGTCTGAATCCCGATATACATGCTAAATGATACAACTTCCTTAAGTTTTGTCCATGAGTGTATCTTTCAGAGTTATTGTCTGAATCCCGATATACATGCTAAAAGGTACAACTTCCTTAAGTTTTAAGTCCATGAGTGTATCTTTCAGAGTTATTGTCTGAATCCCGATATACATGCTAAATGATACAACTTCCTCAAGTTTTGTCCATGAGTGTATCTTTCAGAGTTATTGTCTGAATCCCGATATACATGCTAAATGATACAACTTCCTTTAGTTTTGTCCATGAGTGTATCTTTCAGAGTTATTGTCTGAATCCCGATATACATGCTAAAAGGTACAACTTCCTTAAGTTTTGTCCATGAGTGTATCTTTCAGAGTTATTGTCTGAATCCCGATATACATGCTAAATGATACAACTTCCTTAAGTTTTGTCCATGAGTGTAATTTTTTCTTCTAGATTTGGTTTCCAGTTTAGCCCGTTTTTTTTACTGTGTATTTTTTATTCTATAGGCGTTTTTCAGAAAATATAATGGCAACTAGTGCATTATATAAATTTGACATGGTAGAAGAGATATAGCCACGTTTGAAGTGTAAAAGGGAGATCAAGAGGAAAGTGGTGAGTTTCTTTAATATAGATATCAATAAAGAAACTCACCACTTTCCTATTGATCGCCCTTTTATTATATAAATTTCTTAATCCAAAAGTTAATGAACATTTAAGAAAAATACATCTCCTGATCGTTCAACTGAAAATTGCTGATGGCTTTCTCTTTTCCTATTCCTTGATTTTACAGGAAACCTTTAGAACCAACTCTTTTGATAGTTGAGGTACAGCTTGTACCACGCTTACCAGTGCAAAAAGCCTTAAACGCGTAGGCGTGATTGGTTTTACTTGATTTATCATGAAACAATATTCAACCAATATTCTAGAAAATAATTAAAATGCCTGGCCGGCATTCATAGTTTTTAATTTGAAGAACAGTAACCTTTATTGAAGACACAGGAGATAACCAAGTGTGAACAAAATTGCCTCTTGTCTCTTTCAAAAAAAAAAAAAAGATAACTGTCGATATAAAAGGTTTTTCACTTCCTTAATTTTTGTCCATGAGTATAGACCAACTTACTCCTTGGATAACGCGAGTTTTTACAACGCGATTTCGTACAACGCGATAAAAAAAATTGCGACAAATTTATTTATACAACGCGAATTTTTGTATAACGCGTTATAAAATAAAAATACATGATATTTGTCACTAACAATTTAACCTAACAACATTCGCGTTATACAAGTTTTATTTCGTACAACGCGAATTCCTACAACACGGAACACATTAATCGCGTTATAGGAGAGTTAACTGTATATTTATTTCGACAGATAGCGAAAGTCATTAACAATTTTAATTGCCCGATTTTTGGAGATACTTTTTTTTTCTTCATGAAACCACCTGGTGAAATTTTACTTTTGTACTCTCTTTCCATTAGAAAACTTTATATAATACTTTTTACCTATATCTTTTGTATGAATATCCTGCCACTTTTTAAAAATATAATTCTGATAAAGTATTAACATTATAAATAACATTTGCTTTAAAAAATACAGTAAACTCTCCTATAACGCGATTAATTGTGTCCGTGTTGTATAAAATCACGTTATAGGAATTCGCGTTGTACGAAATAAAACTTGTATAACGCGAATGTTGTTAGGGTAAATTGTTAGTGACAAATATCATGTAAAAATGTATTGTATGAAATGATGTATATAGGAAAAATAATTATTTACTAAAACAAAACTAAATGTTATATTATTTTATATGCAAATGTATTGTACAGTTGTCAATAAGGAAATTTCCGCATTTTATTTTATAACGCGTTATACGAAAATTCGCGTTGTATAAATAAATTTGTCGCAATTTTTTTTATCGCGTTGTACGAAATCGCGTTGTAAAAACTCGCGTTATAGGAGAGACTACTGTAGATCATTCCCTAATTGAAACTTTAGATAAAAGGGGTGGATCTATTGGGTCAAAAGTATTTACCAATATTTCTTTTGGATGAACGCTCACCTTTATAAAAAGCTATATATGTAAAAAAATAATAGAAAAATAAAACATAAAAAGGCCAGGTGTTGATATTAAAAACAAAGAAGGCATATCCTGACCACGAACACATGTTCCTTTTAGATGGCAGAGCTCTATTTAGTGGAACAGAAATAAACTAAACTAACTTGATTTATCAAGAAAATGGGTTGGCCAAATATCAGGGAACTGGCTAAATCAACATTTAGTTGATTTCTGTTCCACTAGATGGCACTTTGCCATCTAAAAAGCACATGTGCTCGTGGTTAGGATATGCCTTCTTTGTTGTTGTTGTCGTGTCCAATGAAGAGCCTCAGATGTCTCCATGCATCTCTATCACAGCAGTCGCAATGTCCACTATCTTGGGTGTGTAAAGCTGCTGCTCAGGGTCTATGTCAATTTTCTGCAAGGCTGCGACCATTGCTGGGCATGAGAATATGTGGGTAGGTGTTAGTTCCACACCAGGGCAGTTATGCCTTCTTTGTTTTAAAGATATATATACACCATATATTGGATCTAAATTTATTATTCAACCAATATTTCTAGGGGCAAAACGCCTCTCTTTATCAAGGCTTTTCTTTGATTTAAACTCTTTAAATTTAAACAGTTTAAATCAAAGCTTTGATAAAAAGAGACGTTTTGCCTCTAGAAATATTGGTTGAATAATAAATTTAGATCCAATATATGCTTTTTATTTATTTATAGATATTATTATGGATTGCTCAATCTTTAAAAAATATATATATATACGGTATTATATGAAAAAAAAAATTACCTTGATAAAAGTTGGAATTCAGATAATCAAAGTATTGGTATCTAAAACAAATTTTGATATCCATTGATTTAAAACAACTTTTGATCCAATAATATTGCCATAGAGCTGGAATAGACTCATGCAAATACTTTCATTATCAAATCAAAGTTTTAAACAAATTAATTTTGATTTTTATAATATATTAAGTATGGTAAATTTTGTAAGATATAAATTGTCTTCCATTGCTTTTCACTTCTTCGTTATTTTGCTAATAAATCTCATCCTCGAATGGGAACTAGATTTGATTTATTCAACAGCAACATGGAGAATGTTGAACAAAAGCCATCTACATCTCAAGATGGTATAACAATATTAACCATTTTTTACAAGGATATCCCAAAAGTTCGTAAGCATATAATAATTTATATTTTGAAAGTGTTTACGAAATTTTGGGACAACCTTCTGAAACTTGGCCCACCTACTGATTGGCCACCTTTGATCTAGAACATCAGAGATTAAATCATTCTTATTTAAGAATTCTGTTATAAATTTACCAAAAGTTACCAAGGTTGTCTCAAAATTTCGTAAACATATTACGATTTATATTCTGCAAGTGTTTGTGGACTTTTGGGACAACCTTCTGAAACTTGGCCTACCTACTGATTGGCCACCTTTGATCTAGAACATCAGAGATTAAATCATTCTTCTATAAGAATTCTGTTATAAATTTACCAAGATTACCAAGGTTGTCCCAAAAGTTCGTAAACATATTATGATTTATATTTTGCAAGTGTTTGTGGACTTTTAGGACAACCTTGTAATTCTGAAACTTGGCCCACCTTCTGATTGACCACCTTTGATATAGAACATCAGAGATTAAATCATTCTTCTATAAGAATTCTGTTATAATTTTACCAAGGTTACCAATATTATCAAGGTTGTCCCATAAATTAGTAAACACTTGCAAAATATAAATCATAATAATGTTTACGAACTTTTGTGGCAACCTTATACTTAAAAATACTGATGTCTATAGTCTATATAAATAAATAGTGTGGAATATAATGCATTCCTTGGCTTGAATACTTAATAGATGATTGTTTGAATTATTTTCTGAACATATTATTAATATTGATATTTATATTCTATTTTGCAAACTTGCCTCATTGCCTCTCAAGTATTTCATAAATTTTAGGTTGTGCGCTTGCCTTAAATAAATTGCCGTGACATCCTGAAGTTTTTCTTTCCTATTTGGTGAAGATGCTGGGTAGATTAGGGAAGGCAAACTGAAGATCACCGAGAAGACCTCGAGGCCTTGGGTGTGCTGTGATCTACATTTTCCGAGACTGGCTCCAGGATTCCACCGCCGTATTAAAGTCAAGACTTCACTCCAAGATGACGATATAGACGATACGGCGACAAAGCCACTCTTCACGCCGAAAGAGAAAGGACACAAAGGTACCAAGGACAAAGTTCCAAGACTTCGATGGAATCCTTGGCAGAAACACGTCATATCCATGTCAACAAGATTTGCAAGCTGTGGCTCACAGCTCCCATAGGGAAGTTAGCGAAATATTTATGTACAGACTATTGAATTTGATATTTTACTACTCTACAAACTTGCCATATCTCTTCGTATTTTTATAAATTTTAGGTTGTTCTTCCCTTAAATAAATTGCCGTGTCATCCCGAAGTTTGTCTTTCCTGATTTTCTAAGAGATGATCAATAATAAGAGGCATTTGATTGAAAAATAAGTTTATCTAGCACAAAATATACGCGATATATCGAGAAATTGAACGTTTCCTGTTCATTTCCAAGCTGTTTACGAATAATACTGCGTGCCTTTGTACTGCTGTGGAAGTATTGGTGGGATTCAAAACAAAAGGTATTAGCTCATTCATTGATGAGCTATACTCATCCCCAGCAAACACAATCAAAAGTCTCAAACTCTATAAGCTTGATACCTTAATATGGTTGAGTGGAGATAAGAAAAAGAAAGATGAGAACAAAAGGCCACACTTTTCACAACAGCAATACAGAGGCGAGCGTGTATTTAGTGAACAGCTTGAAAAAGGGAAAATTTATTTTCCCAAAAGATTGCGTTATTTTGTGATCAATAAACTTTTCAATCGATTCCAAAAATACGTCTTGTTATCGTACATACAAATAAATAATCAAGCGATATTCACATTTCAGAATGTATCTCGAATTTTCGTTAGAGCTTGATAAAATAAAGGTCTTTTTCAGCCCATGTTATTTCATTGATGAATGATTTATCTTGGAATGTATAACTAAAGACAAATTCATGAAAATATATCGTCATCGCTATCAAAAATCATTATACAATATGCTTGTTCTTCAAATTAAAAACCCTTCGGCCAGTAAATCTTTTTTGCTCGATGTTACGACAAAAATCTTTTGTCCTCGTCAGGAGCGAACATGTTTTAATGCCAAACATGCCAAATGTTTTAATTTTTGTTCGCTCCTGACAAGGACAAAAGATTTTTGTCAAAACGTCGAGACAATAAAAAAAGATATAATGACCGAAGTGTCTTTAATTTGAAGAACTATGAATGCTGGCCTGGCAGTCTCTATCTTTACGACAATATATTTGAACATATTTAACCTATTGAAGAGAAAGAATAATGTTTTTTTAAATACAACAAAATCTCTTCAATTCGGATTTCATGGGGATTATAATAAGAAATCCCATTTTAGTGACTATCCTATATCCTAAAAAAAAAAAAAAAAAAAAAATTAGGGAGACGGAACCACAGAAAAAAACGAATAATTGAGAAATTATAATTTTTCAAGTACAAATAAAAAAAAAGAAGAGAAATTTTAATATATTAGATGAAATATTTTACTTAAAAAAAGCTCTTAATCTCTTTCAAAAATCGACGCAGAAATTATGCACCATTTTTTTGAACGCCTTTGCAAATCTCTCAGACTCGGTTCAGTAAAAAAACAAATCTACTATACCAGTTTTATAAAAAATAGAATGATCACCTGAATAGTTTCGGTGTACTGCCTTCGTCAATACAGTTCGATTTTATGATTTCGTCCAAAAAATTATTTAAAAAAAGGTATTAAAATGATAAAAGATTTTAAAAATCATTTGAATTTCAAAATTCAAGTTTTCAATCTCTTCTACAGAGTCATATATTTAAAGGGATATCAAAGAAATAGTCGTGACTAACTAGTTTTAGTTAAGAACTAGTCGTATGTGACTAGTATATAAGTATTTCTATATGGCTTAAAGATAAGATTGTGTGAGTACGAACTAATATATAAATTGTTCAAATCTAAAAGCTTGAGGGATGAGTTTCTTTTGCATAGTTTAGTTTAGTATTAGTTCTTTTATATAGTTTGTTATACATTTGCCTCGCTTAATCTCAGTGTAATATAATTTAATTTACTATATTTTTAATTTTCCGGTAGAAGGGCGTTGCCCGAAAGCTCGAAATAAATTTATTTGCAAAAGAAACTCATCCCTCAAGCTTTTAGATTTGAACATTCTATTAAGGGATTAGCCTAATAATAATAATAATAATATATAAATTACCTATATATTATCATAGAAGATATGACAATAAATATATATGGTAATTTAAACCAACAACCCCATAATATAACAAGATTTTCATGTTGTATAATAAACACTTCTGTAAATAATTATACACATGATTGACATGTGTCATTATATCATCATATGTAATGTACTTTGTACAGATTGAGGATAAATAAATAAAACTCTGTAATAGATTAAGAGTTGAGCTAAAGCAAGAGATTGAGGTAGAAGTCCAACGAGGCCTAGAAGATGTCAGGGCGTTGCCAGTGTACAATGATCTCTTCCGATCCACGCCCTTGTTGCATCCGCTGAAACCCAATACTTCCTCTCGGAAAAGATATATAAGCCTCCAACAGGGCCAGAAATAAATAGTCACTTCACCATCGGCGGAAGCCCTTGTCGGTTGTGTCCAAGGTCCACCTCATCGACCATGTAGACCAGTAAGAACTCTTCTCCAATCTCCATCTTTCGCTCCTAGCTCGACTCTATTTGTTCACGGAACTTTTCTAGTACAACTGTGTCTCTTCGTTTTTGTGTGGACATTCCCAAGCTTTCCATCTGTCTCGACCACGACTGCCTGTACTCTGTGAAAACTGTTAAAGGTCTTCCAGGATGCAGAGAGGTACTGGAAAACTCTCCACATCCTGACTGTTCCTCTCGGTTAACACAGTATAGCGAGAGTCGACAGAATCTCACACCATAGCTTAAGTCGACAGGATTCCACAACGATAGGAGTCGACATATATATACATTGAAAATATATGACAAATAGTTATTGATGAACCAAAAATAATGGAAAAGACAATATGTAAATACAATAGTATGTTCATATAAGGATGAGACAACCCCAGGCAATCTAGTCTCATGTATGGAAGTCACCAAGCACGACTTGTACCACAACCCATAACCAATCAAGATACATGTGTCTCCATGACATTGTATAATGACATAAGGGATAATAATAATAAACATAATCAACAAGCAATCCAGAGTCAGGTCTCTTTTAACTACTTTTTATTTCTCAATCATTCTGGCCAATATGCCCTTCAACAGGAGACCTAGAAGTACTTCTCAATCATTCTGGCCAATATTCTCTTCAACAGGAGACCTAGAAGTACTTCTCAATCATTCTGGCCAATATTCTCTTCAACAGGAGACCTAGAAGTATTTCTCAATCATTCTGGCCAATATTCTCTTCAACAGGAGACCTAGAAGTACTTCTCAATCATTCTGGCCAATATTCTCTTTAACAGGAGACCTAGTAGTACTTCTCAATCATTCTGGCCAATATTCTCTTCAACAGGAGACCTAGAAGTACTTCTCAATCATTCTGGCCAATATTCTCTTTAACAGGAGACCTAGAAGTACTTCTCAATCATTCTGGCCAATATTCTCTTCAACAGGAGACCTAGAAGTATTTCTCAATCATTCTGGCCAATATTCTCTTCAACAGGAGACCTAGAAGTACTTCTCAATCATTCTGGCCAATATGCCTTTCAACAGGAGACCTAGAAGTACTTCTCAATCATTCTGGTCAATATTATCTTCAACAGGAGACCTAGAAGTACTTCTCAATCATTCTGGCCAATATTCTCTTCAACAGGAGACCTAGAAGTACTTCTCAATCATTCTGGCCAATATGCCCGTAAACAGGAGACCTAGAAGTACTTCTCAATCATTCTGGCCAATATGCCCGTAAACAGGAGACCTAGAAGTACTTCTCAATCATTCTGGCCAATATGCCCTTCAACAGGAGACCTAGAAGGGCATATTGGACCGAAAGTTTGAGAATCCTGTTGAAGGGCATATTGGACCGAAACCTTAAGAAGTACTTCTAGGTCTTTTGTTGAAGGGCATATTGGACCGAAACCTTAAGAAGTACTTCTAGGTCTTTTGTTGAAGGGCATATTGGACCGAAACCTTGAGAAGTACTTCTAGGTCTTTTGTTGAAGGGCATATTGGACCGAAACCTTAAGAAGTACTTCTAGGTCTTTTGTTGAAGGGCATATTGGACCGAAACCTTGAGAAGTACTTCTAGGTCTTTTGTTGAAGGGCATATTGGACCGAAACCTTGAGAAGTACTTCTAATTCTTTTGTTGAAAGGCATATTGGACCGAAATCTTGAGAAGTACTTCTAGGTCTTTTATTGAAAGGCTTATTGGACCGAAACCTTGAAAAATAAAAGGTAGTTAAAAGAGACCTGGCCCTGAATTGCTTATTGATTTTGTTAAATTATAAAGGCAGGGATGAATTATAATAAAAAACATGTTCATATATATGTTGGTTGTGTAAAATATGATTTTAAAGTATATTATATGTGTGTAAAATCTAAGAGCCATGATTTAGAGACATATTTATATATATTGCGGGGCATAACATATAATGACATGTAACCTCATGTTCAATCAAGTCACATCTGCTGTGTTGAATCACTAGAATAATCACTCTTTCAACATTCATTTGGCCAATACTGGTGAAAATGTTCAATTGATAAACAAACACATGCTTGGGGGGAAAATTATTTCAAGATAAAATACAAAATACGTTATAATAAAGACCATATATCCTCTCTAATAGCTATGAGACACATCACAACAACAAAGTTGAATATTCATTGTAAAAAGGTTATCAGACGATCAATCATATTGATCTTTGAAAGGGGGAGGGGAGATTGTACCTTCTAAATAAAACGTATTTTACATAGTCAAAATATATTTAAGAACAGTATATTATGTATACAAAACAGTGTTGTGATAATTAGATGCCTAAGTGCTGTGGCTTCTAAAGAAATCTGACACTGTTTATTGATATATTTTGACGAAAACATCGTTTGATAGCTCGACAATATATATCCATGTCAAATTCGGCAGTAATCTGTCCTGCCTGAGAAAGAGGCAGTGAAAGAGATTTCAATTTTTTTTCTAGAAGGGCTTCCATAAAATATGACGCCCTTCAAGTCTCATTGAATTATTTTGACAAGCCAAGACTTTGGGACCAAACAAGATTAATGCCATTACTCCAATAATGCAGATTTTAGTTTACAATTAAACAGATTTCTTTCACCTAAAATCTTTCCCACACAATCACTACTTTTTGTTATAAATTTGGGATTGGGAAAAACATCTTATTGAAGGCGAAGCATTAAATAAATATTGTTAATTAATCTTCTTATATTAAATAGTTTATATATAAAGATATATAAAGATAATGTTTTTTTTTATGAGTATATTTTCTACTTTCACTGTGTCAATCAGTGTATTTAGATTAAAATTGTCAATTCAATGTTTCGAGAACGTCAAAAATTCTTTATAATTTAGAAAATCCTTGACGTGTGGGAATACATAAACATTACATTTTTCAATATAATATACATAAAACGTAAAAATATAATAAAATCTAGAACTAGAAGCACAAGTTACATAAGTTTCTGACAATAATACTTCCCCGTGAAAACAACAAAGTTTGATGATGAAGATAAGTGTAAAGGAATATATTATATTGTTATTAGATATATATAATATTTTAATGAAATATACAATAAATAATATTGTACTTGTTGGATATTATATAGGCTTAAATTAAAATATTTGATGTTAGATATATTTAATTATAAATAAATTATCGAACCTATTTTTCAAACACACACAAAATATATTTTGGAGAAGTAAAAGATATACATAATTTTTAAACACAAAATTTTCCTATATACAGGGGGAATTTTTATATAAATAAATATAATAAAATATTAAAATTCTGATTGATAAATAAAATTTAAAAAAATGAGAATTTATTTATAAAAAAAATTATATGAAATATTATAATAAATAATTTATACAAAAAACAATAGTATTAGAAAATAAAAAAAAAGAGACTATTATATATATATATATAGTTTAGATTCATAAGCGTTACATATTAAGACGGGTAGACTATTTTAACATATAAAATTTTTTGAATGTGGATAATGAGGTTGTTTTATAATATAAAGATGATAGATGAGGTCGTTAAAGTATATATAAGCAAAGATACAATATATCAAGTAATAAGATATGCATACTCTCAATTAGATTTTAAAAGCAGATAATATATTCAATAGCAAGTTTTAAAATTTACTTTGAATTAACAGATAAAACATATATAGAATTAGATGCCATATTTAAAAACAATTAATCACAAATAAAATTTTAATAAAACTGAATCACTGCCAATTTTTTTTATATATAAATAATTAGAAATAACACATATACTATATAACTGCCGGATAAAAAATTGCAACACTACGTCTAAGCATGAATCTACAAAATATTTTAAATTCAGAATACACACAGTGCAAGAAAAACTCGATTTTGTTTCAAAATTGTTTTTGAGCATGATAAGGCTTTTTAAAAGAGGTTATTTTAATATGAGCTTTTAGGTAGGTATAGATCCTCTATCAGCAGCATTGCCAATAACTAGATGCAAAGAAGAATTATAAGCGTATACACAAATATAGTTAAAATTCGTGTGATTTTTGTTTTGAAATGAAAATCCAGTTCTTTGTAAGTTTGTAAGGAGATGGGTTCGACAAGATAATTCCAGGAAATCTCTCAATTATTGGCTTATGAAAATGTATTTTCATTGCATAATATTATGCCAAGATATATTTAAACTCGAACGATCTTACACCTGGAATATAGCCCCAGAAGAACCCCAAAGAAGATAATCAAATGAGGAACTCCATTATTCCTGTAATTATTCTTTGCGTTTTTCAGAACTATATCTGGCATTATCATCAATTTATCCGTAAGACATTTTCTTGAAAGGCTTTTACCTAACATTTCATATCTATTTTTTAAGCAGTTTCTGTGAAGATGAGAAAAAAAGTTTTAATTTCAATAGGTTTTCAGGAAGGTCATGACAATAATCCTTGAGAATGATTGGTAAACAATATATTTTTTTGGCCAATTTTGTAAAATTCATATTTTTAGTATAAATTTGGGATTGATGTTATATTCAATAGATTATTAAATTTCAGTTAGATTTAAACAATGTCTTTCCATACTGGAGATCCATCATAAGTTGAATATGCTAAGAAACGGTCTTATGGTAATATTAGGGATAGCTTTAAGCCTTTTTACAGAATTTCTTTCATGAGAAATTACTTTAAACGACATCGAATATATCAACGATACTAGGCTACCTAGAGGAAATATCCGCCCAAATATTCCAATAAGTTCTGAGCTTTTCGGAATTGAATATTTACACACATATAAATATTTGCTCATTCTATTCTATATTTACCGTGCATCTACGTCAATTTCTAAAGGTTGCAACTTTTTGTCCAGCAGTTTTATATATAGATATAAATTTACACAATATGGCAGTCAATGATAACAAAAAAAATCCAAATAATAAAAATAATTTTAAAAATATTTTGAAATCAAATTCAAATTTTATTTTACATGTGTTAAAAGCGATCATTTTCACACTCTAAATTTAGTATAGTTTAATATAATATATATATATATACATAAAACCAAAATATTATAAATACATATATTAGAAAATAAATAAAAACTTGACTTATCTTTTTTTATATATATAAAGAAGAGAGTATATATAAAAAATAATACTATATATATATTTCATAGAAAATATTATGAGAGAAAATTAAAAATATTATTATAAGCAAATAGCATATAAATTTTCTAAGTTTTAAAATTTCATATTATATATATCGCTTAATATTAATTTTAATAGTTGTTATTGTACCAAGAAGGATGACCCTGGTTAGAGTGAAATTTTTATTATTATTTTTTTTTTTGCAAAAAAAAAAAAAAGAAATAAAAAGGGGGATTTTTTTTTTGGAAGCAACACTTACCTGGTAGAAAATAACGGATGTGTGTGTCTGAAAAAAAGTAATAGATGAGCCCTATTTTGAAGTAAATTTAATTTTTTAATCATTTATGTTCACATACAATAAGCTACAATGAATTTTAGATAACGAAGATCTATCATAGAGTAAATGCCAATATTCAATCGTTTGGTTATTGTTCAATGGTATTTTAAACAAATAAAAATAAAATTAAAATAAAAAAAGAGAGAGAAGTTTCGCAAATTGTTTTTATATAAACTTCTGTAAAAAAAAAAAGAAGCTAAAAAAAAATGAAAATGAAAAAAATCGGTTTGTGGCAATCACAAAAATTTCACGTTTTTGGTAACTCCAGAAAACACCTCTCTCCCAAGGAAAAGTCAGGGTAAGATCCCACATCTGCTCTAAGCACCAAGGAGATGAAAGGTAATTTTTATTCAGCAGATTCGCCTTGGTCGTCTCTGATGTTGGTAGATCCGCCGTCTACATGCTATGCTGCAGATACTGCATACGTCAGCCATGGTAGTGGGAGTTTGGTCCCAACCTGTCGCCGAAGGGTGGGGGGGATGGGGGGTGGAGGGAGGGACGGGGATGTATATAAGATAGTAGATATTAGAGAGAGAGAGAGATAGAGAGATAGATTTACGTGCTACAGGACAAGCTGACAAAGGCTTATTAGCACTGTGGTGCAGACCAAAAAAAAGCTTGCTTCAGACTTGGGGCTCTAAATCTGAAGCAGGTCCTTTTTTGAGGAAAAAAGTAGCTGGCGGGGAAGGTGCTAAATTTGCCATCTTTGTGACCATTGACCAATATACAACAACAGCAAGCTTTTTTTTTTTTTGAGGGGGAGGGGGGTAAATTTTTTTTTTTGCGATTTTTAGAATTGTTAGAAAGTAGAGACTAGTAAAGACCGCATCCGCGGAGATTGTTGGCGATTATGACGTCAGTAACGGCATCAAAGACGAACTGGATATTGGTAGTATCAGTGGCGCACGTCATGTGGCAGTAGATCTCCTTGGTAGTTGACTTGTTCTTGGCCTCAAACTGAGCCTGGATGTAAGCAGCAGCTTCACCATACTCTTGGGCCCCTGCAAATACAACTTCAGTTATATAGAAGATTCAACCATATTTTTATTTTATTATTACAGAAGCACGAAGTCTATCAGACTATTGTGCTATAATAGAATTATTTACATATATATATATCTAAAAATAAAGAAGGGGCATATCCTGACCACGAGCACATGTGCTTTTTAGATGGCAGAGCGCCTTCTAGTGGAGCAAAAATAAACTAAACGTTTATTTAACTTGCTCCGTGATATTTGGCCAACCCAATTTCTTGATAAATCAAGAAAAGCCATCGACGAACGCGTTCCGCGCTGTTGGCGCTCGTCAGCGTGGAGTAGGCTGTAACCACTGAGACCAAAAATATTTTTGGTCCCAGAGGCTTTTTGAAAAACCAAGAAATAGGTATTTAAGGCCAAATTTGCGTAAATACGCTTAACACATGAAAAAACAGTAGGAAAAAAAGTGGGCCAGGTGTTGATATTAAAAATAAAGAAGGCATTTCCTTACCACGAGCACATGTGCTTTTTAGATGGCAGAGATTATTTACACGATGAATTAGTAGTGATTTATAAATCTGTGTACAAATAGCTCTAAACTTGCCAAAGTTTTTATAAGATTGAGTATATACAGAAAGATGGCATTATGTTAAAGTAAGCAAGTACAATTTGGTTAGTAAGAGGACAAGCCAACAAAAGATGCTCTGGTGTTTCAACATCTAGACAGCATTAAATATCATATATAGAAATATGGTATGGATAATAAAATTAGACCTGCTAAATGGTCATGTAAATGTACTTTATATTATTACTAGACGAATGGCCCGGGCAACGCCCGGGGTTTACCCGAGTGCGAATATATTTTAAAAACGTTGTCTTGGGTGGTCGCTATAGACAGGGTGGTCTGTATAGACAGGTGTATGTATCACACAGCTGATAACAGGGTTGTCTAGAGTGGCCGCTATAGACAGGGTGGTCTGTATAGACAGGTGTATGTATCACACTGCTGATAACAGGGTTGCCTAAAGTGACCGCTATAGACAGGGTGGTCTGTATAGACAGGTGAATGTAACACACTGATGATAACAGGGTTGCCTAAAGTGACCGCTATAGACAGGGTGGACTGTATAGGCAGGTGGATGTATCACACAGCTGATAACAGGGTTGTCTAGAGTGGCCGCTATAGACAGGTGTATGTATCACACAGCTGATAACAGGGTTGTCTAGAGTGGTCGCTATAGGCAGGGTGGTCAGTGGTCGCTATAGACAGGGTGGTCTGTATAGACAGGTGTATGTATCACACTGCTGATAACAGCTGGATGTAACACACTGCTGATAACAGGGTTGTCTAGAATGGCCGCTATAGACAGGTGTATGTATCACACAGCTGATAACAGGGTTGTCTAGAGGGGGGCAGGGAGGACACGTGTTCGCCGGCAGCCAATGGGCGCGCATTCTATCCGTGAGCTTCAGACAGAATAAGGCAATTATATATATAGATAGAGAAATGATTTTGACTACTGACCCGTATATTCAGGGAAGCAGATGGTGAGCGGGGATTTCTTGATCTTATCCTCGAAAAGATCCTTCTTGTTCAAGAACAGAATGATCGAGGTATCCGTAAACCACTTATTGTTGCAGATGGAGTCGAACAGCTTCAGACTTTCCTGCATGCGGTTCTGAAACACCATCATACTGTTGAATCTCTGTTCACTTAGTTGTTTAAGATATGAATAATCCTGACAGGAAACCCAAATACTGCAAACTCAAACCTAGTCCAAAAAAGACAAATATACTACAGTAGAATCTCCATGAAAGGACACTCATGCTAGAAGACATCTCTCTACAAAGGACAGTTTTCATTTGCAAAATTACCATTTTTACTATTTTTAAACTCTCCGATAAGAAGATACCTCTATCTAAAAGACACTTTGGCTCTGTAATTAAGTGTTCTTTACAGGGAGGTTCTACTGTATTTGAAGATGGTAAGGTACAATTTAGATTATAGATTATAAACACATGGTAATACGACCAAATTCAAATAAGTAGTGTGTGACGTTTCAGTAACAGTGTTGTTACCATCTTCAGACAAAAGTGCTGAATGTTCATTCAACAATGAATCATTCAGCACTTTTTCCTGAAGATGGTAACAACGCTGAAACGTCACACACTATTTATTTATTTGGATTTGATCTTATCACCATTCAGTACTTTTGTCTGAAGATGGTAACAACGCTGTTACTGAAACGTCACACACTATTTATTTATTTGGATTTGGTCTTATTACCTTGTGTGTACTTGAAGATGTAATACATTTTGGAAGACCTTATATTCAAAATGCCAAATCATCCAAATTCTAGAGACCTTCTCTAGCCATCCTAGTTCAAATTGATTCTTCTATGAATTATTTCTTTAAATAAAAGACACTTCGGCCAGTAAATCTTCTTATTTTTTATTTAAAAAGATTTACTGGCCGAAGTGTCTTTTATTTAAAGAAATATTCTCATTTTACCTTCAAGGCACACCTCGCACTCTGCTGTGTCACTCACATTTTGGAGATTCCTTTTGTAAACGTGTCCTAGCCTTCTGTGCCAGATATCTGCACTAGGTGACTTCACTTTAGCCATCTTCAGTTCTTCCACTGTATAGATTCTTCCTCTTCTATTTCTAATTTCTTTCCACGGCGCAGTGGAAGCGTGCTGGGCCCATAACCTGTTAGGTGCTAAGAATTTCCTATCCTGCAATCGAGCAGAGTAAAACACAAAACTTCTAAGAAAATTAAACACTTTTTAATTTCCTCTCATGACTATGACTAACTAATTTACATCATTTACAACCAATTATATACATGTAAAATCGTCCGGTCATCTGGTCAAAACACAAATAAATTAATCTATGAATAAAACAACTTATAAAATCCTAACAATGCCCCCCCATTTTAAAGTTGTTTTCATACCCTCATCGGAGGCCTAGAGTGGTCAAGATCCTGGTCAGTTTAATTCTTCCAATTCCCCCAGTTAGGATATCTGCAATACTCCTTACGCCAAGCCGCAATTCTTGAAGATCTTCTTGGGATTATAGTTTCATTCTGGCCTTCCTCTTCGTCTTCTCTCCTCAGTGCTCCGTCTTCATAAGCCTGCTCTCTATCCTCTCTTCGTTCCATATTATTCAGATCTTTCTCCACCGATATTGTTTCATCAGTCCCTGAATATCCCCTCGGGATTGCAGCTTCATTTTGACCTTCCTCGTCTTCCTTCTTATGTTCGTCTTTCTGATTCCTTTCCACCAATTCCGTCTCTTCATTTACAGATTCATAGTCTTCTTCAAAATTATTATTTAAAACCTGGAAAAAATCAGTTTCAGGTGAAATTTGTCTGTCGATTTTCTTAGCTGGGAAAACATCTTCTCTAAATCTGACATTTCTGGTCACGAAGACCTTATTGTTTCTGATATCCCAGACCTTGTATCCCTTGACTCCTTCCGGATAACCAATTAAAACACACTCTCGGCTTCTTGAATCAAATTTGGATCGACGCTGGTCGTTGTATGTCCAGGTCTGACAACCGAAAACTCGGATATGCTCAATCCTCACTGGCCGTTCGGTCCACATTTCTTCTGGTATTTTGTTACCTATTGCCTTGCTAGAACATTTGTTTCTTAAGTAACAAGCTGTATTTACGGCATCTGCCCAGAACGACTTGGGAATCCCCGATTCAAGTAAAATGCATCTGGCTGTGTTTAGCAATGTCTGATTCATTCTTTCTGCAGTTCCATTTTGCTGAGGTGTTCTTGGAACTGTAAGCTGTCTCTTGATACCATTTTCATTGAGGAATTTATTAAATTCGCCGTTAATATATTCCGTACCATTATCACTTCTTAGTAATTTGATTTTTCTGCTGTGGTACTTCTCAACACTGTTCTTATATTCTTTAAATTTGTCGAATACCTCCGATTTAGATCTCATAAAATATACCTTAGTGTAATGAGTGAAATCATCTATGAACGTTACGAAATAATTGTTCCCTCCCTTCGACATTGGGCTAATGGGACCTACTACATCCGAATTGATGAGCTCCAAGGGTGATGAAGTCCTCTTACTTTCGACAGGTTTGGAAGGAAATGGGAGTCTTCTCATTTTACCTTCAAGGCACACCTCGCACTCTGCTGTGTCACTCACATTTTGGAGATTCCTTTTGTAAACGTGTCCTAGCCTTCTGTGCCAGATATCTGCACTAGGTGACTTCACTTTAGCCATCTTCAGTTCTTCCACTGTATAGATTCTTCCTCTTCTATTTCTAATTTCTTTCCACGGCGCAGTGGAAGCGTGCTGGGCCCATAACCTGTTAGGTGCTAAGAATTTCCTATCCTGCAATCGAGCAGAGTAAAACACAAAACTTCTAAGAAAATTAAACACTTTTTAATTTCCTCTCATGACTAACTATGACTAACTAATTTACATCATTTACAACCAATTATTTACATGTAAAATCGTCCGGTCATCTGGTCAAAACACAAATAAATTAATCTATGAATAAAACAACTTATAAAATCCTAACACAATCCAATAACGGCAATACACCAAGTATTTCTTGAAATAAAGATACTTCGGCCTCGAAGTTTCTAATTGCCTTTGAATCAAATAAATAAATATCATAAAGAAATATGGAATGGTTAATAAAATTAGACCTGCTAAATGGTTATGTAAATGTACTTTAATATATTATGGAGAATGGAATTTGAATGCCGGCCAGGCAGCCTTTATCTTTACGACACCATGTATTGTATCTCAACAACCCATTAAACAGGTATCTTAGAAAATAAATGAAGCTTCTAGGGTTAAGTTTCTTGTGCAACTTTTTATTTTCAAGCTTTCGGACTTGTCAGTCCATCAACAGGATTATCACGTTAAAACTTAATAATAAATACTATTTTTATATACACGTTATTAATCTATTCAAAGTGACCAGGCAAAAATAGAGAATTCTAAATTCTACCCTCACTATAAGTATTTACACAGTTCATTCCGAATTGAAAACTATTTACTTAGCAACTTTCCATTCCCAGTAAAACGCTATATCGCACAACAGAGAATACTATATTCGTTTTTCAAGGAAAACCATATAAACATTTTCAAAGAGGGTGATAAAATTTGTGATCTCTGCAAAGAAAATATGGAAACTGAACTATCTGATTATATCTATGAATGCCAAGATATTAGTGAGGAGAGAAGGACATTCTTTTCAATGGTAGACACCAGCCAACTTAGGTCAATCCAAATGATGTTAGCCAGTGCCCAAACAAGCAGACTAGTTGCTCAGGCCCTATATAATTTTTACAAGGCAGTAGGTGTAAAGAGGGAGAAAAGAGAACTTGGAAGCTATTGTTCTTACACCTCAGAATGATGACGAAACATCGAGGGGCCATCGTGTTGGTCGACGATGAGATTGCGGAGCTGGTAATATGGATGGCTGTGCTGGAGTAAACCTCCTTTTTTGTGTCTGGATGTTATATTTATGGCGAACTAAATAACTTAGTCCCTATATCTGCTCCGCGGTTATGGAATTGAAGACTTGGGGCGATGGCGTCGACCTTTCATATTAAATCTTACTTTTCCTTATTACTAATAATTGTATATAGTTGCGGAACTACTGGTTTCCTGTGCTGCTCTTTTCCTGATATTGCACCTTGTACGGAGAATTTGTATAAGACTAATGTCTTAATAAAGGCTTTGTGTGTGTGTGTGTGTGATATACACATTATTATATACATATTTTAAATACTTATTATATATTGAGAGAAAAATATAATACATTATTTCTGTTTGAAAAACAAAATGTTTTGAAAATATACGTGCGTGGTGGATGATACATGCTGGTTGAATGATAACTCGAGACTTCAAATTAAATTTAATAAATTCATTAACAATTGTGTTATATATAGAAGATTATAAAGGACTGCGGCGAGTGATTATAAACAATACTTAAAGTTACACCGCATAAGTTTCTTTTTTTGTGAAAAATCAATATTTATTTCAAAGAGAAATATTTACTATTTCTAACTTTTTTGAATGAAGTATGAGAGGGTGAAAATATGAAGAGTAATGGCGAACGGAAAAATAAAAGTGTCCAGGGGCGGGAATCGAACCCACAACCTTCTGCTTACCGGGCGGGTCTTTGAAATAAATATTGATTTTTCACAAAAAAGAAACTTATGCGGTGTAACTTTAAGTATTGGTTATATAGAAGAGTGCCTACATCTATGGGGTAGTATCCGCATGATTGTATAAAACTGGTAAATTTGGAGAAATATCTTTCATGACAACCAATTCTAAAGATATTTTTAGAATGGTATATGGCTTCTTTATTTTATCCATATTTGTAAGATAAAGGATAGTGATGACTTAGATACACATTTCATAACACTACACTTTAAAATTCTTTAAAAAAGAGACATATTCTGACCGCTCACATGAATATTTTATATGGCAATTAAATCTATTGGAATAAAAATAAACAAAACTTTGATTTAGGTTTATTCCATAATATTTGGCAACCTACTTTCTTGATAAATCAAGATAAAGCCAACCACATCTACGTGTTCTGAGCTGTTGACCCTCGTCACCGTGGCTGTCAAGGCATTGAGGTATGGCCTGATGGTCGCCTCTCCATTCAAAATAGACGTTGAAACTAGACGCCATCTATTGACCGCCTCCGCAAACTAGCGGACTAAGTTTAGTCGCAAAGTCACATCAGCTTTGGTCAACTAAGAAATGCCCACCTAGAGACCATGGTTTCTGATTAATGACCCTCGTCAGCCCAGGGTGGGTTTGATTTCATGAGATCCATCAGAGATCAAATCAAATATTCACAATCTGTTAAAGATGTGCCCATCTGGTAAAGTGGCTAGGCCATATTTATGCCCAAACTATAGATGGAAAGTTTTACAATAAGATAATGATCTATAAAATAAAGGTTGCCTTTCCAACATTTAATGAGAATAATTTCATTCGAACAATGTTCCTAAAAGCACTATAAGTTGACGACAATGGCATCATGTCCATAGTATCCTTTTTCTTTTGAATGTAACAGCTTACATTCTTGTGGTAAATTGAAGTCAAGAAGATAGTGACCTGGCATACGTTCTGTGTAAAATGAAGAACAAATGCGAATTAGCTGATCATATGAATCTTTAATTAAAAAGGCATATATTGGATGAAAATATAAATAAATTTTGATCCAATATATGCCTTTTTAATTAAAGATCTATTTATGGATTGCTCTATTTTCAATATGTATCTTTATTTTTTAATTCTAAAAAATAAACCGAAATCACTTTTATCCAATATATATTCTCATAGTCAAATCAACAGAAATCAAATACTCTACCAAAACCAAAAGCCTGGAGCTAATCTGAAATGTGGGATGAACTGAAAGGCAGCAAACTGTATTTCCAGGTTTAAAACTGGCCAGAAAAAAACCGCTTCTTTTGCAGAATGGTGCAAAGACCTTCCCACAATGCACCATCTACAGGACCAAAGAGGCCTCACCAGACCACCTCTTGGAATGTATGGAAGCCTGAAGACAGGACCTATATTCCAACCCTACCAAGATTAATTTTGTAACAAAGTATTTATTATTTTTTATGTTTATATTTTTCTACTCTGTACACTTCCCTCTTTTGCTTATCTTTTGTTTATCACTCATAGTTTGTTCTTGCCTGAAATAAATTGTTGTCTCATCCCGAAGTTTGTCTTTCCTAATTTTCCCCGTGACATTTTGGTGGAGATGCTGGGTAAATTAGGGAAGACAAACTGAAGATCGCCGAAAAGATCTAGAGGCCATGGGTGCTGTGATCTACATTTTCGGAGACTGACTCCAGGATTCCACCGACGTGTCAAAGCCAAGACTTCCCTCGAAGATGACGATGTCCCTATAGACGATACGATGACAAAGCCGCCCTTCACGCCGCAATAAAAAGGACGCAAAGGTACTAGAGACAAAGTTCCAAGATTTCGATGGAATCCTTGGCAGAAGCACGTCAGATCCATGTCAGTAACTACAATAATTGCTAGCTGTGGGTCACAGCTCCCATAGGGAAGAAGCTATGTAACAAAGTATTTATTATTTTATTAGCAGAGTATTATTTTTTATTTGAAAAAGTAAAAATTAATATCAGGTAAAAAGTTTTTTTTTTTAAATTTAAATCTGCAAGCTTTTACCTGATATTAATTTTTACTTTTTCAATTTTTTTTTTTAATGTTTATATTTTGCTATACTCTGTACACTTCCCTCTTTTGCTTATCTTTTGTTTATCACTCATAGTTTGTTCTTGCCTGAAATAAATTACACTTTGATTTGATCAATAAGGAATCAAGGATTTCGTTTCTTATCTCTTTAATTTCCTGAACTTTCGGGTTAACATGGTCTTCAACACGAAGATCCTGAAGTAACAACTTCTACTAAAGAAGTAGTACTTCAGGATCTCTGTGTTGAAGACCATGTTAACCAGAAACTCGGGAAATAAAAGATATAAGAAACGAAAACCTTGATTCCTTATTGATCAAATCAAAGTACCAACATATATTCGATAAAATAATTCCTTGAATTAATATTAAAATAGAAATATAAAGCCTCCAGGGAAAATATTCTTTTTTAAAAATATTTTTTATTTAAAAAATATCTCGAGATTTCGGGCAAGTAAGCCCTACGGTAGAAATTATTTTACATCATTAATACGCCAATAATTTTAAATCATATTTTATTGGCGTATTAATCATGTAAAATATTTTCTCCCTTAGAAGGGCTTACTTGCCCGAAATCTAGAGATATTTTTAAATAAAAAATATTTTTAAAAGAATCTTTTCCCTGGAGGCTTTATATTTGTATTTAAACATACAATACAATATAATGCGGCTTGTGATTGTAAAACGACATTTGAAATTTATCCCGCTAGTGTTTCTTTTCAACGAAAAATCAAAATTTATTTTAAGGAGAAATAACGATTATTTCTAACCTTAGGGATGATGTATGAAAGGATGAATTGTGAAGAGTAATGATAAACGGAAAAATAAAAGTGTCCAGGGATGGGAAACGAACCCACAGTGTTCCGCTTACCGGGCAGATGCCATGTCCACAAGGCTACCCTGGACATATTTTTCCGTTTGTAAATAATATATAAAGTAATTTATAACCCATTTCCCATCCCTGGATACTTTTATTTTTCCGTTTATCATTACTCTTTACAATTCATCCTTTCATACCTCATCCATAAGGTTAGAAAAAATCGTTATTTCTCTTTAAAATAAATTTTGATTTTTCGTTGAAAAGAAACACTTGCGGGATAAATTTCAAATGTCGTTTTACCAATATATATAAACGTAAAGGAGGAACTACAGAACTCCACAATATTGCTAAAAGTTTCCATGCTTATCTAGTTGTTTTCATTGGACAGAGTATCGTCTGTAGGGTCAAGGGACTCCAATAAATACTTAGTTATTGTCTGTGACAAAGTTAAAAAAATCAGTTCTGTGACATACCGTGGTTTCATCTTCGTGAAGGACCTGGTCATACTCGCTCATGGCCACGCAGAAAATGATGGCAGTCACATCCTCAAAGCAGTGAATCCATTTCTTGCGCTCGGACCGTTGACCACCCACGTCAAACAATCTGCACGAAACATTTGAATTCAAAACACTGGGCACAAAATACCTAAATAAGAGAAAGGGACACTAAACAATTATATCACAAATAAGTGAAATATACCTAATATACGACTGCTTTTTTACTGTAAGTGCACCACATGTCTACACATGTGAAAAGCAGTTCGACTTTGCACTTAAAAATGTTCCAGAGCACCGTTTGGTTACTTGCACTTGCTGGTGGGGTTGGACTTTGCAAGAATCGGGGGCCATTGGAGCATTTTTTTTTAAATCAGAAAAAAGTGCCCAATGCGGGAATCGAACCCGGGTCGTAGCAGTCGAAAACCAACGGTTTAGACCATCCTTCCACCGAACCCCTTTCTCCTAAAATTTATTAGTCTTGATTTTAGAGAAAAAATAACACATATAACGAAAACATTTATACAATGAATGTTTCCTGAGCGTTGTTAGATCTTCTCAACCTTTATACAAACACAAGTGGAAAGTGTTTCAACCCAGAAGAAGTTGAAGAAGAAACATAGAATAGGGTTTCTGTATCTTTTGAGAGTTGGGTGGAACAATGTGTATATATTCGTTTTGAGAGGGTTTTTACAGTGTTGATCTTGTGACTGAGGGGGCAATAAGAGGAAAAGTGTATATAATCTGGAGTGGAGTTTGGCTTGTGACTACTTGAAATTGTATCCATTATTCCTGTAGAAGGGCAGCTTGCGCCCGAAAGCTCGAATTGATTTTTCAAATAAAGAAACTTATCCTTTTTGAATCTATTCGTTATTATAAAAACATAGAATATGTTTGCTCAAATTAACTTCTTAAGGCGTATAATAAATGGCTATATTTTGTATATATACCAAACGTATAAAAACATCTAAATTATAATTCATTTCATTTTTTTTTCATTTGATATATTTCATCACTGATGAGACAGGCCCTCCCAATATTTTATCATTGCAGTAAAGACAGTAGAAAATTGTTTTATTTCGAAAAGAATCATACACGTCAAAAATAGTTTATATTTATTTCAACAGATGGCGTGATAATGCATCATATTAATATATGAAAAAGCCAGCTTATTCATGCAAATTTTAATGATTTTTGATTAGTTCTTTCTGTATATAACACACTTTCTATTTCTATTAGTGATAAGGCACAATTTGGATTATTCTATATACAATTACGAGCGTCATCAATTCTTTTTCATCTCTGTCACCGTTTGCTTTTTTTTTTTTTGGAATGGCGCTCTTCTATTGGTTGGCTACGATCACGCCACCTTTGCCCCCCCCCCATCATGCCCCCCCACTCGCTTTGTTGTTTTTGTAACTATTGTGTTGGAGCGGGTAGCTTCTTAAATAATCTATTGTTAACAATACCTTATTATAGATCCACAAATATCGAAAGTATAGGTATGTAGCTTTTGTACTATTAAGGTGTATATATATACACATACTTATGTACATATGTAAGTACTATTATCATTAGGGATATATTAAAGGCGCCAATTTATAATTGTAACAAATAGTATTTGAATCAAAACATTCAATCGGGTAAAACACGGGCGTTGCCCGGGTCATTCGGCTAGTAGATTATAAACACAAGGTAATAAGACTAAATCCAAACACACTATTTATTTATTTGGATTTGGTCTCATTACCTTGTGTTTATTTCTACTAGTGTTTACTAATAAAACTACAATAGTATCTTGTATCGATATCATTGAATTGTTTCAGAATTCGCTATGATATTAGCATTTTCCAAATATCTAGATCAACCGCTACAAAGTTCCAAACAGACAATTACGACTTCATCTTTTGATAGTCTTCAACATAAGTTGGCAATACCCTTGATGCCTTTCGAATTCTTTATACAACAACAACAACAAAAAACCTTTATTTAGGGTCACTGACCCTATACAGGATTCACCAGAGGTATGCATAAGAACAAAGCAGAGTGAGACCGAATTCTTTATAAACCTCAGTAGATAAACTGATTTTGCGATATTTCATTCATTCATTTATTTCAATTTAAAGCGCTATGTCCCCCTAGGGACACTTACGCTGACATACATATATGCCTTCACATTTATCAATACATAATAATTTTAGGCCGTAAATAGAATAATCATATGATTATAACAAAGAGAAAGAGAGAAAAAAGAACTGTGTACAAAAGAGAGAAATATCTGGCAATATGTATAATAAACATAATATAAATAATCAGTTTCTTAAAATATATTTGTTGCTATATAATTTAAAATATAATATAGAAGGTATTAAATTTGATATATATTTCTTTACTGGAAGATAAAAATACTTGGATCTGTTGCTATTAAATTATTGACGATTCTATAGTCTTGAAAAACAGGACAATTTTGACAAATTTTAGCAAAGAAGAAATTTTGAGAATTTATTAATCAGTGAATCAAACTTTTCATAGATTTCGTCAATTTATTTGGGAATGAGAAATGTAAGCATTTTACAGCCGACATGTTTCTGTTTAAATAAAAGAGTTTTTCTGTACTTACTGCAATGATAAAATTGTGGAATGGCTCATTAATGGTAAACCTTTCAAGAGGTTTTCCCAGCTTGTCATACAGCTCTAATATTGTATTGCAATAATTTGCTTTTATATCCGGTGTTGAAGATGAACTCTTTGGCAATGGTATTTTAAACGAACTATGCGTATAAACATTAAGAACATAAGAAGTATTTATAAAATAATCATAAAAGTTCAACATTCATGATCCATGCCTTTACCATCTTATTTTCATAATTTTTTTCTAGTATTAGATATACGACCAATATGTTTGAAAAATACTGAAAAATATTTAAAAGTATAGAAAAATATTTAAAAATACTGAAAATACTGAAAAATATAGAAAAATACTTTAAAATATTGAAAAATACTGAAAATATTGAAAAATACTGAAAAATACTGATCCCATCTCTTCCCAATAAAGATGGCATGAGAGTTGCCTGATTTATTCATATAACTACAATAAAATTTATTAAAAATAAAAAATATATATATTCTGACCAGGAGCATATGTGTTTTACAGATGACAGAGCGCCATCTAGTGGAACAGAAATCAACTAAACATTGATTTAACCTGTTCCCTTATATTTGACCAAACCATTTTCTTGATAAATCAAGCCATCCAGCGCGTTTCGCGCTGTTGGCGCTCGTTAAAATTCCTATATATTTGGTGTTAAAGAAAATTAATATTCTCACAAGAGAGATGTCAATAACAACTAATTTCAGTCTTTTGATATTTGGAAAAAGAATAGAAACTTAAATTCGTTGAACTGAATAAATATAGGTATATAGAGAGAGATATTTATAACCCAAGTTCCTGGAACGCAGAGCACCAACTAACTCCGCCTTTGCCGGTCCCAAGCCCGGATGAAAAAGGAGGAGGGGGAGCAGTAACAAGGTCACTAAAAAACCTGGGCTCAGCTGGCCCGGCTGATAGTACCCTGTAAGGGCTCCTAATCCAGGGATACAGGATGAGTAGCATTTGTACTCCATGTTAGGAGCGGCTGCACATGGCGTCTGTTCCTCATGTCAGAGGCGGCCATTTCTTTTGGAGTTAAGTCGACCTGCCACTGAGTAGTGCTCCCAGTCTTAATGACAAAGGCAGAGGCATTCTACTTCACCCAGTCATGATGCTTGTCAAAGCTTGATACCCTGATATGATTGAGTGGAGATAAGAAAGAAGAAGAGAGCACCAACTACCCGGAAAAAAAAACGAAGAGGATGGGATGATAGATATAGAATAACAAGATTATAGTTTTATATATCAAAATCAATAACAGAGGTTTGTCTGTACTTATAGATACGAAAAATCATAAATCTGTATATTTGATATTGTATATATGTATAACAATAGCTTAAATAATATAAATATTATCCAGAAAATTGGTAATAGATACATGTACACTCATGAACAAAACTTAAAGAAGTTGTACCTTTTAGCATGCATATCGGAATTCAGACAATAACTCTGAAATATATTTTATACACAGTGACCTTTATTGAAGACACACGAGATAACTAAGTGTGAACAAAATTGCCTCTGTCTCCTTAAAAACTGATAACTAGCAACATCAAAGGCTTTCCACTTCCTTAAGTTTTGTCCATGAATGTATATCTAAACAATAGGTACAGTAGAACCTCCCTGTAAAGGACACCTAATTGCAGAGACAAAGTGTCCTTTAGGGAGAAGTGTCCTCTTACCGGAGAGTTGCTAAATAGTAAAAATGGTAATTTTATAAATGAAAACTGTCCTTTGTGGATAAGTGTCCACTAGCGGTGTGTCCGCTAAAGGAAGGTTCTACTGTACTACGTAAATGAAAGGAAACTATATATAAGAGTATGGAAAGGGATAAAAAAACTTACTTGAAATTTAAATTTTTAAAAGAAAAATGTACTTCTACGATTCCTGTCGTCTTAACTCTAGTTCTAAGTATGTCTTGTTCGGTTGGCATGTAATCTTTACGACCTAGTCTTTCTAAGTCATCCAGGAAGCTAGAACACACAAATACATACGTTAGCATACTATGGAATACAATATAGCACAGCATAGTTGGCATAGGGAAAGTATTCATGTAAGAGAATATCATAACCATGATACACAAAGTTGGCTTTGAACGAATTTTGCTCAAATTAGGTGTAGTGGCAAATTTATTGACCTGTCAGAAGACCGTTTTAGTTGCTAAAGAGGTTGGGAATATTTAGGTGCGGGAATCGAACCCGGGTCGTAGCGGTCGAAAACCAACGGTTTACACTATCCTTCCACGGACCCCTATAGGTCAATATAACCATGTGAAATACGAATACACCTATCCCCCGATTAACACGGTACTTGTTTTACACGTTTTCGCTTTTATACGGTTTTTCAAATACGTTTTTTTTTTGTTTTTATAGCACTATACTAAATGCTACTGTGATTGAACACATGCGCTGTGTACACATCTCACGAGGAATCCCGAGCTTATGTGCTGACTACATATTTTAACCTGTCAATGCATTTTATTTTTATTTCTGTATACACCTATCCCCCGATTTACACATTTTTTTCAGGAGCGTATCTACCGTGTAAATCGGGGGATAGGTGTATATGTATTCCATATTTCAATGAGACTGAATATTAAGAGTACTGTTTTTCCCGTTAATGTAAAGTATTCAGTGTAAAATGCGCACATTCTCTTCCTTCAATGAGAGAAAACACAAAACGCACAGGTCGTGTTCTATCCGTTGATGTAAAACATTTTTACAATATGTGTAAAGGTTATTTTTACTTTATGCGACATTCGCACACTGCATGTCCATGAGTGTAGATATTTCGGTATTCTATATACAGTTACGAGCGTCATCAATTCTTTTTCATCTCTGTCACCGTTTGCTTTTTTTTTGGAATGGCGCACTCCTATTGGTTGGCTACGATCACGCCACCTTTGCCCCCCCCCCATCATGCCCCCCACTCGCTTTGTTGTTTTTGTAACTATTGTGTTGGAGCGGGTCGCTCCTTAAATAATCTATTGTTAACAATACCTCATTATAGGTATTTGAATAAAAACATTCAATCGGGTAAAACACGGGCGTTAATGATCCAACAGGTCCACGTGTCTAAATTAAAACACGGGCGTTGCCCGGGTCATTCGGCTAGTAGTTATATAAATACGAAATGTAAAATATAATAAAGACTATGCATTTTTTCCGATCAAACCATAATCGAGAGGCCTAAAACAAAATAATAGATTTTGAGTCTATATAATTTTAATCGAATATATATAAATACAGTAGAACCTCTTTTTAGCGGACACCCCTCTAGCTGACACGTCTCTACAAAGGACAGTTTTCATTTGCAAAATTACCATTTTTACTATTTAACAACTCTCCAGTTAGAGGACACCTCTCCATAAAAGACACTTTGGCTCTGCAATTAGGTGTCTTTTACAGGGAGGTTCTACTGTATGTATATATATTTGACGGATTACAATAGATAAACGCATCAACAATTATAATCTGTTTGTGTATTCTTTATTTTTTTTTTCGCTACTTACATGACAAAAGCTATAGATAAAATGAAGCATAATTAATCAAACACATTCCAATATTCACAGAACAGGAAATACTGACGTATGAAATGGAAGCCAAACTGTAAAATCCTCGATATTTTTATAATTCACACAATTTCAGTTTAATCAAAAAATAGAATGATCTTATAGGTAAGACATCTATATAATCTTCGATTCGAATTTATAAATAGAAGTTTGAATTATTTGGGAAAATAACATTCGTGTCTTCCATTTGTTATATACAGTCGAACTTGGATAATTCGAACCCCAAGGGACCATAAAAAAATTCGAATTATCCAAAAATTCGAATTAAAAACGGAAATTCTATTTATAGGAAATTCTAGGGACCAAGATAAATATTCGAATTAAAGAGGCTTTCGATTTAAAGAAGTTCGAATTATCCAAGTTCTACTGTATTTGAGTTATTATTGGTATTGTATATGAATATATATAAAGAAGTTGTTGTATTATCGATATTTAACCAAACTACACTCATGGACACAACTTAAGGAAGTTTCATATTTGTATATCCCCGAACGTCTCTTTTTTTAAAGGAGACAGAGGCAATTTTGTTTACACTTGGTTATCTTGTGTGTCTTTAATAAAGGTCACTGAAATATCTTTCAGAGTTATTGTCTGAATCCCGACATACATGATAAAAGGTACCACTTCCTTAAGTTTTGTTCATGAGTGTATCTTTCAGAGTTATTGTCTGAATCCAGATATACATGCTAATAGGTACAACTTCCTTAAGTTTTGTCCATGAGTGTATCTTTCAGAGTTATTGTCTGAATCCAGATATACATGCTAAAAGTTACAACTTCCTTAAGTTTTGTCCATGAGGGTATCTTTCATAGTTATTGTCTGAAATCCCGGTATACATGCTAAAAGTTACAACTTCCTTAAGTTTTGCCCATGAGTGTATCTTTCAGAGTTATTGTCTGAATCCCGATATACATGCTAAAAGTTACGACTTCCTTAAGTTTTGCCCATGAGTGTATCTTTCAGAGTTATTGTCTGAATCCCGATATACATGCTAAAAGGTATAACTTCCTTAAGTTTTATCCATGAGTGTATCTTTCAGAGTTATTGTCTGAATCCCGATATACATGCTAAAAGGTACAACTTCCTTAAGTTTTGTCCATGAGTGTATCTTTCAGAGTTATTGTCTGAATCCCGATATACATGCTAAAAGGTATAACTTCCTTAAGTTTTGTCCATGAGTGTATCTTTCAGAGTTATTGTCTCAATCCCGATATACATGCTAAAAGGTACATCTTCCTTAAGTTTTGTCCATGAGTGTATCTTTCAGAGTTATTGTCTCAATCCCGATATACATGCTAAAAGGTACATCTTCCTTAAGTTTTGTCCATGAGTGTATCTTTCAGAGTTATTATCTGAATCCCGATATACATGCTAAAAGGTATAACTTCCTTAAGTTTTGTCCATGAGTGTATCTTTCAGAGTTATTGTCTCAATCCCGATATACATGCTAAAAGGTATAACTTCCTTAAGTTTTGTCCATGAGTGTATCTTTCAGAGTTATTGTCTGAATTCCAATATACATGCTAAAAGGTACAACTTCCTTAAGTTTTGTCCATGAGTGTATATGAAGAGAGAAAAGCTCATCCAAGATATTCAAGGAACCATAGGATCAGTGCCAAACTTCAAGACATATTTGTTTCTGAATTATCCAATATTCTAATACTACCAACTTCAATGGAATAATAGGATATAGCCTTAGCAGACTTATATTCATCAAATACTCCTATATTAAGTTTGACATTCTTTTTGTAAATACGTAATATAATTATACATGTACACACTTGTATATTCTCAAAATTCTAAGAGTCAGCTAATATTTCGTTGTCATTGTTTTATATGGTGTATATAAATGTCTCTCTATATCTATCGCATTCATTGTCTTGTAAATATTTTAATATATTCTTATATATGAAAAAATAATAGAAAAAAAGGTCAGGTGTTGATATTAAAAATAAAGAAAGCATATCCTGACCACGAGCACATGTGCTTTTTAGATGGCAGAGCGCCATCTGGTGGAACAGAATCAACTAAACATTGATTTAACCTGTTCCCTGATATTTGGCCAACCCATTTTCTTAATAAATCAAGTTAGTTTAGTTGATTTCTGCTCCACTAAATAGCACTCTGGCATCTAAAAAGCACATGTGTTCGTGGTCAGGATATGCCTTCTTTGTTTTTAATATCAACACCTGACCTTTTTATTTTTTCTATTATTTTTTTCACACTTTGAAAAGGTGAGCGTTCAGCCAAAAGAAATATTGGTAAACACTTTTGTGACCAAATAGAGATACACCCATTTTATATAACGATTCAATTAGGGAATGATCTATTTTAAAGCAACTGTATTTATAAAGTGAATGGTTTATCAAAATACAGATTTTTAAAAAGTAACAGGATATTCATACAAAAGATATAGGTAGAAAGTAAAAAGTATCATAAAGTATTCTTATGGAAAGAGAGTACAAAAATGAAATTTCACCAGAAGATCAAGTGGTAGCATAAAGAAAAAAAAAGCATCTCCAAATCGTGCAATTAAAATTGCTAATGAATTACGCCATCTGTTGCAATTAATATTAACTAATCGTTGATTATTTTAATTATTTTCTAGAATATTTGTTGAATATTGTTTCATGATAAAATCAATCAAAATCATTCACACCTACGCATTTCAGGCTGTTAACATTCGTAAGCATGGTACAAGCTGTACCTCAACGACTAAAAAAGTTTGTTCTAAAAGCTTCCTGTAAAATTAAGAAATGGGAAAGGAGAAATCATAACACAAATAGTTCCACTAGATATGCTTTTTTGTTTTTAATAGTCCTATATATAAAGTGTGTCGTTGTCAAATTTGGGATAGAAATGATTTCTAATATATACAAACATTGATGTAAATAATGCAAAAAAATGACTATGTAACTCATGTTCTATTGGACGCATGTGTTTCTTTGCAGGATATATCACTTTTTGATGTTGAAATAAATGAATAAAAGATGTCTCAACAAGTTCTAAACTGCGATGCAGAAGTCGCTACAGGATCTGGACCATGTCAGCCGAACTGATCTTATCAATCGTCTGGATTTCTAAGCCAGAGTGTCTGGTGCTTGCTTCATTCTCCATAGCCTCATTTTATATATAGCAGCAAGACTTATAATAAGATTTATATCCAATTAATTTCATCTAACTTTAATCTAATTACGTTCCCAATAATTATTCTATAATACACACGTGGTACAACAAAGGCCATGATAATCATGGTAGGGGGTAGTAGGCGACTGCTTTTACTGTAAGTGCACCACATGTCTACACATGTGAAAATCTGTACGACTTTCACACTTACAAGCTTGTCAGAACATCCCGTTCGTTTACTTTCACTCGTTGGTGGGGTTGGACTTTTTCAAGAATCAAGGGCCATTGGAACATTAATTAGAAAAAAAGGGCCCAATGAGGATTCGATCCCTGGTCATAGCGGTCAAAAACCAACGTTTTAAACCACACGTCCACTGCAACCCCCTCAAACAATTAACTGAACCACTATCTATTCAGTTTAATTTGACAAAGGAGTACGGTTTCACGAGAACACCACTTTTCAAGTTTTCCAGAAGCCAATCGATGCATGTTATCAGTAGGTTTCCAACATATCGAATAGGTGTTCAATAATCCTTCAGAGATATGGAATGTACCTGCGAGTTTGATTGGAATAGACAGATTGATCCATGTTCTCAAATTCTTCAATTTGTACTAGAACTGTGGATTTATACTCAAGGTTCTTAATTTGAAACAATAATCTCTTGAGTAAAAATTAATGTGAAAATATCAAGCCTCCAGGGATAGGTTTCTTTTTAAAATGTTTAATTCACAAATATATCCAGCTCTTTCAGACAAGGAAACCTTTCTACAGAAGAAAAACACGATACAATGTAGAAAGACTTCCATGCCCGAAAGATAGAGAAGAGAGAGGAAGAGATTTGTGAATATAAATTTTAAAAAACCTTTTCCTGGAGACTTGATATGTATACCTTAATAACTCAAGGTTCTTTTTACATAGAAATCTATGGAAGCAATGGTCGCTTCTCCCGTCAAAATTAACGTCAGAGTCTGACGCCATCTATTGACCGTCGCCGCAACTATAAAAATTATAAAAATAAGCGTCCACCTAGAGACCATGGTTTCGGGCTAATGGCCCTCGTCAGTCTAGGTCGGACTTAGGGCTGACGAGGGCCATTAGCCCGAAACCATGGTCTCTAGGTGGACGCTTATCAGTTTGCCAAAGTTGGTGTTGTGGCTTTGTCACCGACCCGATGCCGCTAGTTGCGGCGACGGTCAATAGATGGCGTCAGATTCTGACGTTAATTTTGACGGGAGAGGCGACCATTGCTTCCATGGATTAATTTCCTCCTGGCAAATTTTCCATAGAAATCTATGTACCGAAAAAGGCATCTTTCCCTTTAAATATGCATCAAAACGATACATTATGTTAACACCTTAGTAAAAAACCTTAGTAGTCATAATAAAGAATGGGCTACAACATCAGTTTTGGAAAATTGAGTCAAAAAACCAAAAAAAAACACTTGTATACCATGGTTTCGGGCTATAGTCCTCATCAATACAGGAACGGCTTCAATTTCATAACATCCTATGAGAAGAGTTATTTGATTACTAGTATTTATCTCATTACCAATAACATAACATAATGCATCCTTCTGAAGCATATTTAAAAGAAAGCTTGCCCAAGATGACCTCCGGGAACTTCGTCCATCTTCCATAAACGACCATGAATTTATTCAACCTTATCGAGTATTTTTCAAGGGACCGGGAAAAATGTTCACTAGATAAAACGATGATTTTGTAATGTAGAAAATTAGGAAAGACAAAATTCAGAATGACACGGCACACAGGGACCGGGAAAAATGATCACTTTATCGAGAGATTCAAATTTACGAGTTTCAAATTATCAAAATATATCTATTTCTTTTTATAAGTTTATAGAGAATTGTTATAACAAATGTTCGTTAGACAAACCTTTACTCGGGTACCGATTAATATTGATTTTATTCAACTTATCGAGTATTTTTCAAGGGACCGGGAAAAAATGTTCACTTTATCGAGAGATTCGTTAGACAAACCTTTACTCGGGTAAAACACGGGCGAAGCCGGGTACATCCGCTAGTATTTAATAAACCTCACACCTTTCTCTCACTAACAAGTGTGGAGAAGGCTACCATCTACAAGTACCATCTTGGTCTTGAGTTGGGTAACACCAGCCATCACATCGACCTGCCCACTCTGTGGGAAAGAACTCTTGCAGTCCATCGGTGGCGGAGTCTTTCCCGTGGTGAGCACCATCAATGAAGACCTTGTATATATTATATATATATTTATCTAAATTATTATATATATTTAACCTTATATGGACATTGTAATAAAGCAGTTTCTCGTTTTCTCTAGATCTTCTATCAGCTAAAACGAGTGAGGCGTCCTTCCTCTATTCAAACAGCTTGCTACATCGCAGCTTGCGAAGGGACAACATTCTCAGTAGTCAATCCGCCGGTCTGTTCTCGTAAAGTACAGTCAACAACAAGCTCTGCCACATATCGTCACCACCTGAGACCAGACTAGAGGCTGAAGGAGCTAAAGGAAGTCCTGGATAACATTATCAGGAACCAAGCCCCAACAGGGGGGACATCCTCGAGTACCTGACGCCTGAGAAGATGTCTATTCTGAAGTAATTCCTCGATATCGCAATAGCACATGTCGGGGAGAAGTCCGATCTACGCGGAACGCTGTCTGACTTCAGGCCGAAATGTGACATCGAACCAGAAGACTCTCAGTTGGATTCGTCTGATATAGATAATTTTTAATTTTCATTTTTTCCCTTTATATAGCCATATATAATCTTATATAAACGATTAATAAATCCGTTTCAATCTCTTTCTCTAGGCAAGATGCTGTCCTAGGCTCGACCTAGGCCTGTCCGACTTCAAGGAAGAATGCGACATTGAACGAGACGACACCCAGTGGTATTCGCCTGATATAAATAATTTGTAATTATTTTGTTTTTTACATTTTTTCCTTCTCTATGCAATTAACCCTATATAATCTTATATGTACATTGTAATAAATCAGTTTCAATCTCTCTTGTGGAAATATAACATTGGCCTAGAGGAATGTGAGATAAACCTCAATAGAAGAAAAAAACCCAGAAAATAATGACTTTAACGATTACTTATTGAAAATTTCTCTCAATAAAATTATCGTTAACTCCATTCCTTTCATATAAATAGAAACATCGATTTTAAAATGAAGTGGGGGATTTAAAGTTTAATTAGAGAGTTCAGAGAGACCATTGGGATAATTGGCAGCTTCTGATTGGATCCATCTACATAGACCCCTCATACATTCTACTGACCAACTTGGTATTCGAATCCAGGATGAGAAATAAAGTTTTGACTAGTATTGTTTTGGTCCATGATATACCACACACACACATATATATATACATTAAAATAAAAAAGGCATATCCTGACCAGGAGCACATGTGCTTTTAAAAAGGCAGAGCGCCATCTAGTGGAACAAAAATCAACTATTTATTGGGTTGGCCAAATATCAAGGAACAGGTTAAATTAACAATGAATAGTTGATTTCTGTTGCCCCAGATGGTGCTCTACCTTCTGAAAAGCACATGTGCTCCTGGTAAGGATATGCCTTTTTTATTTTTAATATCAACACCTGACCTTTTTATTTTTTATTTTTTCTATTGTTTTTTCATATATATACATATACAGATTTATTAAGACCACAGGTCTTATACAGATTCACCGCAGGAAGGAAGCATAGATAGAGCTCCTATACTCCAGACAGCACAGAACCCAACAGTCTCCAGGTCCGACGCATGTCCAATGGCCACAGATTCCTCCGTGTCAAGGTTAGCGTATCACTGAAAAGACGAGTATGGAATCAGCCACGTCTAGTCTTCACTTTACTCATCCAGATGAACCACGACATTCGGCGACTCCATTAATCTCCTCCGAACTGCGGCCTTGTAGAATTTATATAAACCAAAGAGAAGACCTTGAACAAACATCATTGTATTCATACAGTTATATATTTGTTGACTATCGGATTGAGATATAGATAAGTCGCCCAAGAGTTCTTTGTTTTTCCAAGCAAAAGCAACCAAATATTATAGTAACCACATATATAAGAGAAAGAGAGAGAGAGACATAACAAAATACACATATATACATATATTAGAAAAATTATATTCTAAATCTGAAACCCCAAACTATATCATTGATTGTTTAGGATCATCAATTGATGAGCTTTACTCATCTCCAGCAGACACCATTAACAAGCTCTATAGATCCATAGAAGCAATGGGCGCCTCTCCCGTCAAAATAAACGTCAAAATCTGACGCCATCTATTGACCGTCGCCGCAACTAGCGGCCTCGGGTCGGTGACAAAGCTACAACACCAGCTTTGGCAAACTGAGAAGCGTCCACCTAGAGATCATATTCTAGCCATAGATTTGGCCCAGCCACATTGCCAGCAAAACACCTCTTTGGTAGATTGTGAAGATTCCATTAGATCCCGTGTGGATCTCATGGAATAAAGTCCGCCCTAGACTGACGAGGGCCATTAGCCCGAAACCATGGTCTCTAGGTGGACGCTTCTCAGTTTGCCAAAGTTGGTGTTGTGGCTTTGTCACAAACCCGAGGCCGCTAGTTGCGGCGACGGTCAATAGATGGCGTCAGATTTTGACAAGAGTGGCACCCATTGCTTCTATGGATTAATTTCCTCCCGGCAAATTTTCCATCTATATTCTAGCCATAGATTTGGCCCAGCCACATTGCCAGCAAAACACCTCTTTGGTAGATTGTGAAGATTCCATTAGATCCCGTGTGGATCTCATGGAATAAAGTCCGCCCTAGACTGACGAGGGCCATTAGCCCGAAACCATGGTCTCTAGGTGGACGCTTCTCAGTTTGCCAAAGCTGGTGTTGTGGCTTTGTCACCGACCCGAGGCCGCTAGTTGCGGCGACGGTCAATAGATGGCGTCAGATTTTGACGTTTATTTTGACGGGAGAGGCGCCCATTGCTTCTATGGATTAATTTCCTCCCGGCAAATTTTCCATCTAAGCTCTATAGACTTGATACCTTAATATGATTGAGCGGAGATAAGAAAGCAGAAGAAGAGAAAACTTATTGAATTTCAGACATTATATATGATATATTTCACTACTCTCCGCAAAAAAGTTTCTTTATTGCTTTGTAAAAATAACCGAGATGAAAAGATATCGAGCATTAAGAACTCTTCTAAGGGCCTATTTAAAGAAAAACTGCTAAAGAAAGTCCAGTTTCGTGCTTTAAGACATGTAGAAGAGTTAGTTCTCCTTTTCAAATATAGATAAAGAATTTTTCCTGATTTGAAATTAAACGAAAAACATGGTGAAGGAAAACGAGTTTCTTTTATTGATGCATAGGTGCAAGCTTTCGGGTAAAAACCCTTCAACAGGTTAGCGTTATGTACCATAGTTCTTATAAGTCGCGCTTCATTGCTTGCCTGTTGAAGGGTTTTTACCCGAAAGCTTGCACCTATGCATCAATAAAAGAAACTCGTCTTCCTTCACCATGTTTTTCGTTTAAGTTCTCCTTTTAATTATGCTTTAGAACGATGCACTATGCATCACCCTAGCAAAACTTTACTAGTTATTTACTAAAGAATGAGCCACAATGCCAGTTTTCGCACATTCAGACAAAAAGCCAACCTGTATACCATGGTTTCGAACTTTAACCCTCATCAGTACATGAAAGGCTTCGATTTCATAACCTCTTTTGAGAGGGGTTATGAATTTGGTCGTATTTACCAAACAGGTATTATGGTTCATTTTTTATCATCACTAGCAAAACCTTTTTACGAGGGTTGATACACAGTACATTGTTCTGATTTACAATTAAAGAGATAAGTGTCTCTTTTGATACATGAATATCATCCTCCAGTAACTTTATGCGGTTCCTAACATGGAGAACAGCCACTGCTTATCCTGTATCTCTGGATCAGGAACCCTTACAGGGATTATATTAAGGTATCAAGCCTGTAGAGCTGGTTGATGGTATCTGCTGGAGATGAGTAAAGATCATCAATTGCTGATCCTATACAATCAATGATTGGGGTTGCAGATTGAGAATATAAGTTTTCTAATATATGTAAATATGTGTATTCTGTTATGTATCTCTTTCTTATATATGTAGTTACTATAATATTTGGTTGCTTTTGCTTGGAGAAACAAAGAACTCTTGGGCGACTTATCCATGTCTCAATCCGAAAATCAACAAATATATAACTGGATAAATACAATGATGTTTGATCAAGGTCTTCTTTTTGGTTTATATAAATTCTACAAGACCGCAGTTTGGAGAAGATTAATGAATTCGCCGAATGTCGTGGATGAGGAAAGTGAAGACTACAACGCGGCTGCTTCCACTGTATCAGCTAGCCAGCTGGGCCCAGGTTTTTTTAGTGAGCTTGTTACTGCTCTTCCTCCTCCTTTTTTTTTATCCGGACGATATCCTAAGCGACAGAGTAACTAATTTGAAATACTCCCCATTTCTTCCTCCTTTTTGAGAATGAAGCTCATTCTGGTTATTTTCTCACATTTTTTTATTCTATTACTTCTCATGATCGATCTCTTTATCCATCTTTCTTAATACACTCATTGACAAAACTTAAGGAAATGGAATGTTTTTGATAACTCAGTTCATCTATTTTTTTTTTGAAGAAGAAGAAGACAGGAAAGTTTTTTCACACTTGGTTATCTCGTGTGTCTTCAATAAAGAACACTGTGCACCAAATATCTTTCAGAGTATTGTATGAATCTCGATATACATACTAAAAGGCCTCTAACTTTCAATTTGAATTATTCTCTAATGAATTAAAAAAGAATATAAAAAAGGAACGTCAACTATATATAGGAATTTGATACCAAACATTGAAACTAGAATGCTAACATAGTTGACTATACACTCATGGACAAAACCTAAGGAAGTGGAATGTCTTTGATATCTCCGGTCGTCTATTTTTAAAGAGAATAGAAAGAAACAGAGAACAGAGAAAATTTCATTCACACTTGGTAATCTCGTGTGTCTTTAATAATGATCACTGTGTATCAAATATCTTTCAGAGTTATTGTATGAATACCGATATACATGCTAAAAGGTACAACTTCCTTAAATTTTGTCCATGAGTTTATCTTTCAGAGTTATTGTCTCAATCCCGATATACATGCTAAAAGGTACAACTTCCTTAAGTTTTGTCCATGAGTGTATATTTCAGAGTTATTGTCTCAATCCCGATATACATGCTAAAAGGTACAACTTCTATACGTTTTGTCAATGAGTGTATTTCATTTAATTTTATTATTATTTTGATATTTTAAAATATATATTTCGTATAATTCTGATTAATAAAGATATATTTTTTGTCTTCAGTTGATGAAGAAATTATACGATAGTGGAAATAGAAAGCGCTACAACCAGTAGCTAAAGAAAAACATGGAATTTGTGGCTCAAATTAAGTTCTTGTAGCATATGAGATGAATGGCTAAATTTGTATGCACAAAGCGTCTAAAATAGTTGGATGTAAATTCTTTGAATTTTGTATTCATTTAGTCTATGTAATAGAGTCTGTAGGTCCATGCCAAGTTCCATGATATTCTACCAGTTCCTTCTGTGGCTGTAATTACTTTCTATAGAGGCTTGGTGGAAGGGTGGTCTTGTACCGCTATGACCCGGGATCGAATCCTGCACTGAGTGCTTTTTTCCTAATTAAAAAAATACTCCAATGGCCCCCGATTCTTGCAAAAGACAAACCCCACCAGCGAATGCAAGTAATCAAAAGGAGCTCTGGCACATTTGTAAGTGCAAAGTCGAACTGATTTTCACATGTGTAGACATGTGGTACACTTACAGTAAAAGCAGTCGCCTACTTCTACTCACCATGTTTATCATGGCCTGTTCCACGTGTACTAGGAATAATATAAAAAATCATACTACCATATATTTTTGAACTAACAAATCAACCTATATTTCATTCCTTATACCTATACTAGAAGGCCAGTCTAGTATTTATAACGTAGTAAAGTATTATAATGGCGTAACCTGGATTCCTGGAGCTACCACGTACTAAAGTCTCCAACAATCCAGGTTGAGATTTCACATCTAATGGTGTTCTAAGATGTACATACTTTTAAAACTAATTGTTATATGTTAAATACATATGATAATGTTACGTATTATATTTATTATTGACTATGTAAAATCATGCCATTTGTCAATTGTTTTAACTTATGTAAACTATTTCCTTCTTATCTCTATCTTTCTATTTTGTATAAAAGGAGATTACTGGATTATATAAACATTCAGTTCAACTTGTAAAGCTAGAAAGAGTCTTATTCAGATAACACTTAGCCATTACAATACTAATTTGTGGACATCTTCCCTCTTTCGGGGAATCTGAATAAGACTAGTGGTCTTAATAAAGTTTTTGTGTGTGACATGATTAAAACTTTATTTAATATTCCAGAACTATCTTTTAATATAGTTACTAATCTCTCATATAAAAACAATTTAAAAGCTTCTAACTTCCAATTTGAATTATTCTACAATATACTAAAATAAAACGTGAAAAGGAACGTTAACTATATATATAGGAATTGGTTAATAAAAACATTGAAACTACATTGCTAACACAGTTGAGTATACACTCATGGACAAAACTTAAAGAAATGGAAAGCTTTTGATGTTGCCGGTTATCTGTTTTTTTTTTTAAGGAGACAGAGACAATTTTGTTCACACTTGGTTATCTCGTGTGTCTTCAATAAAGGTCACCGTGTATCAAATATCTTTCAGAGTTATTGTCTGAATCCCGATATACATGCTAAAAGGTACAACTTCCTTAAGTTTTGTCCATGAGTGTATCTTTCAGAGTTATTGTCTGAATCCCGATATACATGCTAAAAGGTACAACTTTCTTAAGTTTTGTCCATGGGTGTATCTTTCAGAGCTATTGTCTGAATCCCGATATACATGCTAAAAGGTACAACTTCCTTAAGTTTTGTCCATGGGTGTATCTTTCAGAGTTATTGTCTGAAACCCGATATACATGCTAAAAGATACAACTTCCTTAAGTTTTGTCCATGGGTGTATCTTTCAGAGTTATTGTCTGAATCCCGATATGCATGCTAAAAGTACAACTACCTTAAGTTTTGTCCATGACTGTATCTTTCAGAGTTATTGTCTGAATCCCGATATACATGCTAAAAGGTACAACTTCCTTAAGTTTTGTCCATGAGTGTATCTTTCAGAGTTATTGTCTGAATCCCAATATACATGCTAATAGGTACAACTTCCTTAATCTTTGTCCATGAGTGTATCTTTCAGAGTTATTGTCTGAATACCGATATACATTCTAAAAGGTACAACTTCCTTAAGTTTTGTCCATGAGTGTATATTATACCCTCTTGTCAGTCTCACATTGAATTATTGGCTTGTGGAGTTAGTTGCTCAGAAGTTTTTCCAGTTCAAATTTGCTAGAAAGAAACTTAGTGTGAGCTGTTTTGAACTCTGATATTCTGAAAAATGTATCTATCGTTGAAAAGAGAGAGAGAGAGAGAGACAGACATAGGATTGGAGACTATTGGAAAGAGGTAAGGAGTATGATATCATGATCATCAAAGCTAAAAACTGAGCGTTCAATGTCTGACGCAGCCAGCAATGAGCTGGTAATGTGATCAGTGACTGCATGTACGGGCGCCGGGTATGTAAATTTGTCGGCGTGGATCAATATTTGACGGTCCCTTCTTGTTGCCTTCCATTCTGGGAGCTCTCCCGCAGTGGCAGCTAGCAATAAACTGCTGATACTTCACGCTGGAATGGTACTGCAAAAGCTCAAGAGGATTTATTCCCAGAAATGGTCTTAGTTATAATTTGGACTTCCAATCAGCAGGACTATTATACCACAGAGACAAAAAAAAGTGAATATTTCACACTAAAGAAAAAAGAAAGTAATATCTAAAAGGATTTTCTATTCATAGAGATATTTGAAATAAAAAATGGTGGAAAAATGACGCAAAAGATATTTTCAGCTTGAGTAATCTATAGCGCAGGAAAACTATAGCACAGCGAAGGAAAAATATAGTCATAGCGAAGGAGAGACATATCAATAGCGAAAGAGAGCTATAGCCATAGAGAAGGGACGCTACATTAATAGCAAAGGAAAGCTATAGAACAGCGAAGGAAAGCTATAAAATAGCAAAGGAAAGCTATAGCCATAACGAAGGAAAGCTATATGAACAACGAAGGAATGCTATAGAATAACAAAAGAAAGATATAGCCATAGTGAAGGAAAGCTATATCAATATCGAAATAAAGTTATAGCCATAGTGAAGGAAAGCTATATCAATATCGAAGGAAAGTTATAGCCAAAGCGAAGGAAAGCTATAGCCATAATGAACATAGTGAAGGAAAGCTATAGTCATAGCGAAGGAAAGCTATATCAATAGCGAAGGAAAGTTATAGCCATAGTGAAGGAAAGCTATATCAATATCGAAGGAAAGTTATAGCCAAAGCGAAGGAAAGCTATAGCCATAATGAACATAGTGAAGGAAAGCTATAGTCATAGCGAAGGAAAGCTATATCAATAGCGAAGGAAAGTTATAGCCAAAGCGAAGGAAAGCTATAGCCATAGTGAAGGAAAAATATATCAATATAGAAGGAAAGTTATAGCCAAAGCGAAGGAAAGCTATAGCCATAATGAACATAGTGAAGGAAGGAAAGCTATAGCCATAATGAACATAGTGAAGGAAGGAAAGCTATAGCCATAATGAACATAGCGAAGGAAAGCTATAGCCATATTGAACATAGTGAAGGAAAGCTATAGCCATAATGAACATAGCGAAGGAAAGCTATAGCCATAATGAACATAGTGAAGGAAGGAAAGCTATAGCCATAATGAACATAGTGAAGGAAGGAAAGCTATAGCCATAATGAACATAGTGAAGGAAAGCTATAGCCATATTGAACATAGTGAAGGAAAGCTATAGCCATAATGAACATAGCGAAGGAAAGCTATAGCCATAATGAACATAGTGAAGGAAAGCTATAGCCATATTGAACATAGTGAAGGAAAGCTATAGCCATAATGAACATAGTGAAGGAAAGCTATAGCCATAATGAACATAGCGAAGGAAAGCTATAGCCATAATGAACATAGTGAAGGAAAGCTATAGCCATAATGAACATAGTGAAGGAAAGCTATAGAATAGCAAAGGAAAGATATAGCCATAATGAACATAGTGAAGGAAAGCTATAGCCAAAATGAACATAGTGAAGGAAAGCTATAGCTATAATGAACATAGTGAAGGAAAGCTATAGCCATAATGAACATAATGAAGGAAAGCTATAGCCATAATGAACATAGTGAAGGAAAGCTATCGCCATAATGAACATAGTGAAGGAAAGCTATAGCCATAATGAACATAGTGAAGGAAAGCTATAGCCATAATGAACATAGTGAAGGAAAGCTATAGCCAAAATAAACATAGTGAAGGAAAGCTATAGCCAAAATAAACATAGTGAAGGAAAGCTATAGCCATAATGAACATAGTGAAGGAAAGCTATAGCCATAATGAACATAGTGAAGGAAAGCTATAGTCATAGCGAAGGAAAGCTATATCAATAGCGAAGGAAAGCTATAGAATAGCAAAAGAAAGATATAGCCATAGAAAAGGAGCGCGATAGTCATATAGCGTAAGAAAACAATATCAAGTAGCTCAGAGTGTAGATCCTATTTGCAATTACAAACTACCAAAATCCCGAAGGTATAAATTTCCTTAGTATAGTAGTACTCCATCAATTACAATGAAATTTAAAATAGAAATTTAAAAGAAAGTATGAATTTGGATCTTCAAATTCTTTGAAATATTGAAATGGTAACAATGGCATTGAAGCTGGCAACAACAGTTGAATCTGATATAGCTGGCAACAATGGCTTGAAACTGATAGAGATGGAAACAATGTCTTGAAGCTGGTAAAGCTGACAACAATGGCTTGAGACTGATAGAGATGACAACAATGTATTAAATCTAGGAGAGCTGGAAACATTTTCTTGAAAAAAAAATAGTTTTTATAATTTTAGGCCATTGATGGAAAGATTTGCATTGTTTGAATCTTGAACGATTAGGACTCTTGTGTTAGATTGGACTTTTGTGAGAATTGCGTGTGATACATAAACAGCTTTCAAAAAAATATATCGTAAATTGGGATTATCTGCTCGAATCGAATTCTTCACAGACTTCCACTAAAGTTCACGAGAATACATAATAATTTAAGAATATTTTTTAAAAGGTATTCCTGAAGGTCTGACTCCAGAATCCATGTTACAATTATAACACCATAACTGCCCACAACAAGGATCACGATGGAGGAGATTACTTGGAGCTGATTGAACATAGCTGATAGAGCTGGGAACAATGACCTGAAGAGGATTGAGATAGTAACAAAGGCTTGAAACTGATAGAGCTGGCAATAATGTCTTGAAGCTGGAAAATCTGACAAACATTGCTTGAAACTGATAGAGCTGGCAACAATTGCTTGGAGCTGATAGAGCTGGCAATAATGTCTTGAAGCTTGAAAATCTGGCAAACATTGCTTGAAACTGATAGAGCTGGCAACAATTGCTTGGAGCTGATAGAGCTGGCAACAATTACTTGAAACTGATTGAGCTGGCAATAATGTCTTGAAGCTGGAAATCTGGCAAACATTGCTTGAAACTGACAGAGCTGGAAACAATTGCTTGAAACTGATAGAGCTGGCAATAATGTCTTGAAGCTGGAAAATCTGGCAAACATTGCTTGAAACTGATAGAGCTGGCAACAATTGCTTGGAGCTGATAGAGCTGGCAATAATATCTTGAAGCTGGAAATCTGGCAAACATTGCTTGAAACTGATAGAGCTGGCAACAATTGCTTGGAGCTGATAGAGCTGGCAACAATTGCTTGGAGCTGATAGAGCTGGAAACAATTGCTTGAAACTGATAGAGCTGGCAATAATGTCTTGAAGCTGGAAATCTGGCAAACATTGCTTGAAACTGATAGAGCTGGCAACAATATTTTGAAGGTGATAGAGCTGGCTACAATGACTTGAAGCGGATTGAGCATGGAAACAATGGTTTTAAGCTGATAGAGCTGGCCACAATTTCTTGAAGCTGATAGAGCTGGCAACAATGAATTAAATCTGGTAAAGCTGGCAACAATGTATTAAAGATAGCAAAGCTGGCAACAATTATTTGAAGCGGACAGAGCTTGCAACAATGGCTTGAAGGTAGCAAACTGGCAACAATGGTTTGAAAATGATAGAGCTGGTAACAATGTCTTGAAGCTGGTAGAAATGGCAGCAATGGCTTGAAGCGGATAGAGCTGGCAGTTAAAGCTTTAAGCGTGTAGAGCTGGCAACAATGACTTGAAGCGGATTGAGATGGCAGTCACGGCTTGAAGCGGGTAGAGCTGGCAGTAAAAGCTCGAGCCGGGTAGAGCTGGCAGTAAAAGCTTGAAGCGGGTAGAGCTGGTAGTAAGAGCTTGAAGCGGGTAGAGCTGGCAGTCAAAGCTTGAAGCGGGTAGAGCTGGCAGTAAAAGCTTGAAGCGGGTAGAGCTGGACGTAAAAGCTTGAAGCGGGGAGAGCTGTCAGTAAAAGCTCGAGGCGGATAGAGCTGGCAGCAACCGCCTGAATGGCCACCGCCGCCCGCGATCAATTCTTCGATCACAATCCATTGACACGGCGGGCGGCCTCAATGGGCGCCTGTCCCACCCACCGTAGGACATAGGGCCGTGAATCAAATAGACGTTTGCTCACCAGGGACTATAGGTCTGAAACTTGATAGATTCCTTTCCTCCACAAGGTGGCACAGATTAAAGATAGACGCCTGTCCTTCTACCATGAATTATGAATCTAAAACAAGATAGATGTTTGTCTTGCTCATGATGGGTCATTGAACCTAAAACAAGATGTCTTTCCTACCAACCATGGACTAATGGCCTATGAACCAGATTTACCTTTGTATCGCCCACCGAGCATCCAATCCTATCTTTATGTTGTTATTACTGTCTATCACGTCACGTTTGACATTTGTTGACTATATGGGCAAATATTTTACAATTTGATCTGTTGGTGACCATTGGTCACAGCTCATCTAGTGACCTTCTGGTCGTTTCCTTGGTCTCTTCCAACCAGCTCATTGTAGGTCTTCCTTTCTTTTTTTTTAATTTTCCAAACATCAACAAATTTTCTAATTCACTTGGTCTCATTATGTGTCCGAATTAGTTCAGTCAATCTTTGGATCTACCAGGATAATTCTATTTATTCTGAAATATTTTTCCTTTTATCTGTCCACAGCACATTGAGTAGACCATATATATTATACTATGCGCCCACACAAGACTTAAAAAAAAAATCTTTTTCACATAATTTTGAACTGTTTCTCCCGAGTCTTTTTCTATTGTTTTTATCTTGAATATATAGTATCTTCCTTGCTGGCATTCCTATGGCTTTAAAATAATTCCCTTTTGTTGTTGTTGTCGTGTTCAAAGAAGAACCTCAGATATCTCCATACATCTCTATCACAGCAATGTCCACTATCTTGGGTGTGTAAAGCTGCTGCTCTGGGTCCATGCCAATTTTCTGCAAGGCTGCGGCCATTGCTGGACATGAGAATATGTGAGTAAGTGTCAGTTCCACACCAGGACAATTGTTACATGTCCTATAGGTTCTTGTGCCATTTGGATGTATTGTCATTTCTTTAATATAATAATTCCCTCGAGAGAACACCATATATGTTTTTAAAATCAATTTTATCGATGTTTAGGCAGAATTATTTTATCATCTCTTCAAGATACAATTTAAACTTATAATTATTATTGCCATCAATCGATAAAATCTTCAAGTTATTTTTTGCCAATGTGTTTCTTTTTATCTCTACAGACCTTACTGCAATGATAAAAGTTGTTGAATGAGAGAGCTTGGCTCATTAGTGGTGAACCCTCTCAGCGGTTTCGATAAATTAATCTCCAGACCGCTCTACTATTGTATTGGATTGGCTTTTTTATATAGCCTACATTACTAAGGAAGTTAACTTAGGGGTGTTTAGGGAACCTATGGACATAAGCTTATAGGTCTGTAGCGGTGCATACATATAATTTCAAGGAATTGCATTGAGCAAAGCTTTTCCGCAAATATGGTTTCATATCAAAACTATTAAATTTTATTGCCATCTATCGTTAAAATTTTACACAAAATAAATTTACTGGCAATGCGTTTCTTTTAAATATCATCAGATATTATCTCTACAGACCTTACTGCAATGATATGAGTTATTGAATGAGAGGGCTTGGCTCATCAGTAGTGAACCCTCTCAGCGGTTTCGCCAAATTAATCTCTAGACCGCTCTACTATTGTATTGGACTGGTTTTGTTATATACCCTGCATTTTCTATGGAAGGCAGCTTAGGGGTGTTTAAGGAATAGTAGAGCGGTCTAGAGATTAATTTGGCGAAACCGCTGAGAGGGTTCACTACTGATGAGCCAAGCCCTCTCATTCAATAACTCATATCATTGCAGTAAGGTCTGTAGAGATAATATCTGATGATATTTAAAAGAAACGCATTGCCAGTAAATTTATTTGTGTAAAATATCAAAGCTATATTAGCAAATTACATTTATATACAGTTAAACCTGTCTATAATGATCCTTCTAAATAGCGCCTTCTTTTCTATAGCGCCCGATTTTAAACATTGAAAAGTGAACATTTTACATTAAAAGTGACCTGTCTATAGCACCCCCTCGCTATAGAACCCTATTTTGGCGAGTCCCAAGAGGGGGCGCTATAGACAGGTTTAACTGTATATTTGTTCCTCTTCTTTCTTATCTTCACTCAATCATATTAAGGTATCGTGTTTGTAAAGCTTGAGACTTTTGATGGTGTCTGCCGGAGAAGAGTAGAGCTAATCAATGGATGAGTCAATGCAGTCAATAATGTGTTTTGGGGTTGCAGGTTGAGAATTGCATTTAGTACATAGTGGGAAAACGATGCAACCATTCTGGAAAGTCATTGTCTGTAGATGACCAGACTTGAGTCTGGAAATCAAAGACTGTTGTCCTCTTGGGACGACAGAACCGGTGCTTGTCCCTCCTGCTCTGTACCAGTCATGTAGAGCATTAGATTTCCATTCCTGCAGGCATTGAGTTTAACTGTATTTAATTGCCATCTATTGATAAAATCAGCAACAATTGAGTTTCTTTGGCGTGAGATTCAAAGTTCATTCCACTTTTTAAATAAAAATTCGATCGTGAAAAAAACTCTTATGCATCTACTCTGTTTTATTAACATTCTTCCCCCAGTGCATCTATACATCATGTATACGTTCTATGCCAACTCTCTCTACCGGCTATATTCACATATACTATAAAACTTAACAACAGGAAATGGACTTTCCTGTCAAGTCCACCACTTTCTATCATGTGAACTCTTAACTTATGTCTGTGTGTGATTTTGAAGGAAGCCACTTCAGAACATATCAAAGTACACCATGGTACTTGGACCATAGTTGCTGGTATAAAATCTGGCTCACTTAAAATCTTCAACCTTAGTCACTTGGCCTCTAACTCAGGTTTGGGTGATTCTGGTCGAAGGACATATAAAAAGGGCAATGAAGGTACTATATATAGGGAAAAAATACACTGAAGGAAATCACAAACAAGTGGAAATAAAAAGTTTTATGATCAGAAGAAGGTGGTGGAATATCATGAAACTTAGCATGAATATACAGGCGATTACATATATCAAACGAATAAAAAACTTGAAAGAACTTAAATATAACAATTAAAAATCGGTTTATATACTAAATTTAAGCATTCCTTTTATACGCCACAAGTTAGTTTACGACAATTGTTTTATGACATGGGGTTTTATCTTCAACTCCTTCTGGGTTTCCTCTGTATTAGGCGAAAATATTTCAATATCACACCTGGTTGATTAATAAATAAATAAAACTCCTTCTGGGTGGAATACTTTTCACACACAATATCACTAGTATAACACTATTTTAAAACTAAAGACGTATAGGTATATAACTATGTATTCGAAATGTACAGTGGTACCTCGACATACGAGCGCCCCAACATACGAGTTTTTCGAGATACGAGCCGACGAGCAAGTGATTTTTTGCTTTGAGTTACGAGCGAAATTCGAGATACGAGTTCGGTTCGGTAGTGTTGAAGATATTAATCTGTGATTTTAAATGGGAATTTTGTATGGGGAAATTTGCTTCGAGATACGAGTAATTCAAGATACGAGCAAGGTTGCGGAACGAATTAAACTCGTATGTCGAGGTACCACTGTATTCTATTTTGCACATGTAAATATATGTAAATGAATTTGATTTTTTAATATATATGAAAATATATTAAAAATAAAAAAGACATATCCTGACCAGGAGCACATGTGCTTTTCAGAAGGCAGAGCGCCATCTGGTGGAACAGAAATCAATGGCGCTCTTCCTTCTGAAAAGCACATGTGCTCCTGGTCAGGATATGCCTTTTTTATTTTTAATATCAACACCTGACCTTTTTACTTTTTATTTTTTTCTATTGTTTTTTCATTTATATTTATATGCAAAAATTATTGCTTAACATGAAAGAGAAAACTTTCTATTCACATTTCTAAGAGATGAACCCTTTCTGTTATTCGATTTCTATTTTTATAAAATAAACTTACGTGGAAAGGATTTTTTTTTTTGTAAATGAATATGTGAAAAAAAAAGAAGAGATCCTCCTATAAAAAAGGCCTATGGACTATTTAGAAGTAAAAACAGTTGCAATATTGAATCTTATTTTTGCAAAAATATAATAGTAAGGGGAGTGAATACAAAGTCAGGCGAGAATTCGATCTCAATAGTTCGTCTGCGTTTGTAACTTTCTATTGAATCTTATAAGAAATCTGAACTATTTTTGACGCGTATGATTATTTTTAAAATAAATCAAATTTCTACTGACCTTACTTCAATGTGATAAAATAATAATTATTATATTATTATATTATAATTATTTTATCATTGCAGTACGGGCTGTATAAATTTGATTTATTTTAAAAATAATCATACGCGTCAAAAATAGTTCAGATTTTTTATAACAGATGGCGCTCTAATATATCATATTGAATCTTATTTTTGTATAAATATGGTAGCTGTGGGGTAGTGAATACAAAGTCAGACCAGTATTCAATCTAAATTTAAGTTAGTCTGCGTTTGCCAGCTTACTATTGAATATTAATTATAATTTTTGAATCTTATTTGTGTAAAATATGGTAGTTGAGGAAGTGAATACAAAGTCAGACAAGTATTTACAATGTAAATCGTGTAATCTCTATATAAATTCGTCTGCGTTGGTAGCTTTCTATTAACATTTACTATTGAATCTTATTTTTGTCAAAAATATGGTAACTGAGGTAATGAATACAAAGATAGAAGAGTATTCTATCTAAATTTAAGTTAGTCTGCGTCTGTCAGCTTACTAATAAAACTTACTATTTAATATTATTTTTGTAAAAATATGGTAACTAGGGTAGTGAATACAAAGCCAGAGGAGTATTCTATCTAAATTTTAAGTTCGTCTGCATCTGTCAGCTTACTATTTGGCGCTATCATTGAGCTGGTACTCGTTGGAGCGGCCAAAGCACTCCTGCACACCGACGTCGGTCCATAGCCGCTTCATGGCGGCCAGGAGCTCGTCCGAGAAAGGCTCGGTGTCCTCCATTCGTGACACAACGTCAAAGACCATCTTGGCATCAGCCTGGACATCACAGATTCATGTTAGACAATGACAATTAAAGTAATTTTATATTCTTAGGGATACTTGTATTTTATCAAATTACAAAACTATTTTAGACGCGTAATATTCTTTTTAAAATAAAACAATTTCTACTGCCCTTACTTTTTAAATTTTTTATAATGGCAGTAGAAATTGTTTTATTTTAAAAATAATATTACGCGTCTAAAATAGTTTTGTAATTTGATAACAGATGGCGCGCTAGTGCATCGTAATATACTTGCACTTTAAATATAAACAACAAAAATAAATATATTTTAAATATGTACAGAATTAGTATGCAAGTTAGATGAAAAGATAAAAATATATATATCAACACAATTGATATATGTACAAAGGGTTGGTATATAAAATTTAGTTAAATGAAATCAAATTGTAAAGTATTGTATGTATTCGATGACAATTAAAATAACTTTACTGACATCTTGTCAATACATGCAAAAGTACACAGTCTGCAATATTTTACAAAGATGATTGTATATATGTATGGTACTATATACAATGAATATGGAGCCTCTGCCAGCGCTGCAGAGTTTGGTGGAGAATCACCAGTGGTTCTCCAGCGACACCACGTATTTCGCGATCTACGAAGACTACGTAGATTGCGTGCTTCGAAATCATTGTGCATTTTGAAAATAAGCCATACAGAGCAATACTACTGTTAAAAACGTGAACAACCATTGCCGGTATAAAGCCTGAAAGTAAAAAAAAGAAGGGAAGCAGTAACAAGCAAGTGAAAAAAAAATCTTGGGTTCAGTTATTTTGATTGATAGTGTCCTCTACTTTCTGATTGAGGAATACAGAATGGACGGTGTCTGTACTTCAAGTTAGAAGCGGCAGCACATGACGTTTGTTCTTCATGTCAGCCATTTAATATTGGACCAAAGTTGCCCTGTTACTAAAGAGGGTTCGACTCATTTTGATTCTCTCAATCATGAAGCTCAAGAACCAAGGACATCTTTAAATGATTAAGGGAAAATAAGAAGAAAATCATTTATAATGATCGCAATACAAGAATCCCAACTGTAAATAAGTTCTATGTCTTGTAAACCAAAATACGATAAGCTTCAAATTTGTTGAACCCATATTGGTAAAAAGAGTCAGAAGTGGCCATTTAACATTGGAGCTAAGTTGGCCTACTACTGAAGAGGGTTCGAACAGTCTTCACATCAAAAACAGACTCACTTTGATTCTTTCGATCACGAGCTTCAAGATCCAAGGACATCTTCAAATGATTGGGGACATATAAGAAAGAAAGAAAAAAAAAAACATTTAAAATGATCTTAACTCAAGAATCCCAACTGACAATATGTTTCTATTTTTGTTATAAACCAAAATAAGATATTCGTACAAAGAGTCAGAAGTAACCATTTAATATCGGAGCCAAGTCGGTCTGTTGATGATGAGAATTTGAACAGTCTTTACAGCAAAAAAATCAGACTCATTTTGATTCCCTCGATCATGAAGCTAAAGATTCAAGAATATCCTTAATGATTGAGAGAAAATAAGAAATGAAAATCATTTATAATGATCGCAATACAAGAATCCCAACTCTCAATAAGTTCTTTGTCTTGTAAACCAAAATACGATAAGCTTCAAATTTGTTAAACCCATATTTGTACAAAGAGTCAGAAGTGGCCATTTAACATTGGAGCCAAATCGGCCTGTTGCTTAGGAAGATTCGAACAGTCTACGGCAAAATCAGACTCAATTTGCTTCTCTCGGTCATAAAACTCAAGATCCAAATAATTTATTAATGATTGAGAGCAGATAAGAAATGAAAAACATTTATAATGATCGCAGCTCAAGAATTCCAACTGTCAATAAGTTTCTCTTTTTGTTTTAAACCAAAATACGTTAAGCTTCAAAACTTGTTGAACCCATATTTGTACAAAGAGTCAGAAGTGGACATTTAATATTGAAGCTAAGTCGACCAGCTACTGAGGAAGGTTTGAACAGTCTTTACGGCAAAATCAGACTCATTTTGCTTTGATTGATCATGAAACTCAATATTCACAGACATCTTTAAATTATTGGGAGAAGATAGAAAAAAGAAAAAAAAAACATCTGAGAAATGATCACAACTCAAGAATTCCAACTGGCAATAAGTTCCTCTTTTTGTTTTAAACCAAAATACGATAAACTTCGATTTGGAAAAATACATATTCGTACAAAGAGATTTAAAAAGGAGAATGAATAAACTATTTAATCTGAATTTAAAATATTTAAACACTAGTCACGAATACAAGTCTTTTTATATATTTTAAATTTGCATATAAAACTTTCAGTTTTTCTTTCAAAATCTCTTTGGTACAAAGTACTGACAGACTAGAAAGTTTATCGTCTTTTTTTCACTGTTAGAAGAAACTTGGTCCATACACAGAGTTGTAATCCTTGATAATTTCCTGAAAAAATAATTGTATTATAGCAGATTATAGTAGAAGTTTGTTTTGTTTGAAAAGAAACATTCATGTTTAAATGGTTTCATTTGCTGTGTATAGATGGAGCTTTATTGCCTTATGAGTATTTTATGTTATATAGAGATTTTTTAACTCAAAGTGTCGAAAACAACCAAATTATTGTATGATATATGTAAAAGAGAAAAAAGAATCGCCTTGAAATATAATTAGATTTAAGATCCTATTTTATCAATATATATATATATGAGAAAGAGGAATAGAAAATTGCCTAACTCTCGAAAGATTGAGAAGAGCATTCAATAGATAAATTTATTTAAAATGACTTTCAAATAAGAATATATATAGAAAATGTTTTTAGATTATTGAAAAAAACGAAAGTTCGATATATATTTAACTCAAATCATTAAATATATATATTGTGCACTGCTGGAAGATCTAAAAATAGTTAGTAAATATAAATGCCAAGCAAAAAGAATAGAAAGAAATGAGTGGAGGTTTTGCTAAACAATGGAATAAAAATGAAGTGAAAATTAAGACCGCATAGTAAGCCTACTTTTAATGCAAACCTTCGCACCAAGACAAAATCACCGTCTGCCAATTATTGTTTTTTAATCGGTCGGGAGCTACCGCCCCACCCTGCTGGTACGTCATCAGAATTGATCTTATGGCTTCATTATTCTTGTGCTGATGGCTTTGTTACCTCACGCTGATGTCTGGGCCATTTACTGGTGGTATTACATTGTTGGTGGCTGTGTTAGCCTCACGTTGTCTGGGCCATTTACTGGCGGTATTACACTGTTGGTGGCTGTGTTAGCCTCACTTTGTCTGGGCCATTTACTGGCGGTATTACACTGTTGGTGGCTGTGTTAGCCTCACGTTGTCTGGGCCATTTACTGGCGGTATTACATTGTTGGTGGCTGTGTTAGCCTCACGTTGTCTGGGCCATTTACTGACGGTATTACACTGTTGGTGGCTGTGTTAGCTTCACCCTTTTTTTTTAAGTTTATTAATCACATTCTATAAACCCCTATTCTTTGCCTTTAAAATAATATCCTTTAGTACTGATAAATGCGAAATTTCATTCCTTTATTCTAACTGGCAGAGCGCCTTTTCAGAGCGTCTTTTCCAAGTGAAAGGAAGTATAATTTCTCGTGATAACGTTGAGGCACATCTCATTGAAATATTGGAATAAGAATTATCATTGATTCAATGAACAACTCTTTCATTGGAACGTACTCAGAAAACCTATTAGAAAATTTCCTTAATAAAGATCGGTATCTCATATTTGATCACAGCAATGACGAATTTGGGTATTAAAATTTAGCCAACACAGGTTTTCCAATGACTCGTATTATATAAAAGAGCAACCCTCTTTATTCCATAGACAACTTTCTTTATATCATTATATGAAGTAACTCTCTTTAGGATCGGTAAACGAATGGTCGAAACCGTTGGTTTATGACCGCTACGACCCGGGATAGAATCTCGCATTGAGCACTTTCTTTTTCTAATAAAAAAAAAAACAATGGCTTCCGATTCTTGAAAAATTCAACATAACCAGCGAGTGCAATTAATCAAAAAGGGTTCTGGCATACTTGTAAGTGCAAAAGTCGAACTGCTTTTCACATGTGTAGACAGGTGGTGCACTTAGAGTAAAAGCATTCACCAACTTCTACCCACCGTGATATCATGGCCTGTTCCACGTATACTACGGATGATAATTTTTTAAAAAGCAATTCTCTTTATATCATTGCTAATTTTTGTGATCAATTCCTCTTATACCTATTTAGCCATTGACGAATTATCAATAAAGTATCTTCAATAATCAATTGTCTTTATTTCATAAGAAAAAGTTTTCATTAATAATTATCTCCAATGAATATGTACAATCATGTGCAAAACTTAAAGAAGTTGTACCTTTTAGCATGTATATCGGGATTAATACAATAACTTTGAAAGATATTTAATACAGTGACCTTTATTGAAGACACACGGGATAACCAATTGTGAACAAAATTGCCTCTGTCTCCTTTAAAAAAAACAAACAAAAAAAAAAAAGCAACGGCGATATCAGAGACTTTCGACTTTCTTAAATTTTGTCCATAAGTGTATGTTGACATGATTACCTAATTAACTTAGCTATATAAAAGCTTCATCATTTTAGAAAACACTTATTTTGTTCATAGAAGCGGTTTATAAAGAAGTGCTTCAATTGATCTCCGAGATTTATGGTCCGGTAAGGAGACGACAATCGCAATCAACTAGGGTCCACTGGTCTAGGGACCAATGGTTAATGACCAGTAATCAACATAGACGGCGGTATTATTAATTGCTCCAATGGTAATTAGACAACGGAACCCTAAATTAGTGGTTGGCTGCTTTGATTGGTGGGAGGGTCCTCCAACGCCCTGGCAGGGGTTCTTGTAATTGGCCGGATGCATCACCGATGTTGTTTCTTGCCCAACTGTAGAACTCTCCAACACTCGAAGTTATTGTTTTTTTTTTTGTTTATCCCTAGTACACGTGGTACAGGCCATAATAATCATGGTGGGTAGTTAGCGACTGCTTTTACTGTAAGTGTACCACATGTCTACACATATGAAAAGCAGTTCGACTTTGCATTTACAAATGTGCCAGAGCACCGTTTGATTACTTGCATTTGCTGGTGGGGTTGGACTTTTGCAAGAATCGGGGGCCATTGAAGCATTTTTTTTAATCAGAAAAAGTGCCCAATGTGGAAATCGAATCCGGGTCGTAGCGGTCGAAAACCAACGGTTTAGACCCTCCTTCCACCTTTCGATTATATTGTAAAGTTAGTTGATTCTCAAATATCATTTTGATTGGTTATATGTGAGGTGGATATAGTATGCCATCTTTGCAAAGAAAAATAGAAATATCTCATTACATCTTTGAGTGTCAGTATATTAGCAAAGAAAGGAGACGTTCTTTTCAAAAGTAAACGACAGCCAACTTACCTCAGTACAAAGTATTTTAACCAGCGCCATATCAAGTTGAATGGTTGCTCTGTCTCTATATAACTTTTACAAATCAGTAAGCAGAAAAAAGAACTTAGAGTCGTCGTCTTCTCCTCCACTACATGATGGTGATTGGTCATTGTGAGGATATCGTTGTAAGCCGGCAATGAGAGAGGAGAATCTGTATAATACCTGTGTCTTAATAAAGGCTTTGTGTATATTATTATATTTATATTTTAATAATCATCCTTGTTATGTCAAAAACAAACTCAGTGTCACATAATGTCAAAAAATAAATTTAAAAATATATTTTTGCCTATACTCAATGGAGATGGAAAACAATTTTGAAACTGATATATATATTTAAATCGAAGATATACATTGGATCAGCAATTCTTGAAGATGGAAACATGATTATTAATCATAAAATTAAGCGTCGTATTTTCTATATCTTCTGTGTCTACATATTGCCAGCTCAATATATGATATATATGCAAATTTCCTTTGAATAATCTTTCTGTAATTTAAAAACGTTTTATTGACTAAGGACCAAAATAAAAGATAGCTACAACATTAAAGAGTTTCAATTCAAAATATTTTTACAATCATGAAAAAAGGCATCTCCTTATCGTGCAACTGAAAGTTTCTGATGGCTTGCGCCATCTATCGGAATAAATATCAACTATTCTCATTGATTTTTAATTATTACAGAATTGGCCAAATACCCATTCTTGATTAATCAAGAAAAGCTAACCACGGACGCGTTTCGGGCTGTTTGCTCTCAAGAATGGGTATTTGGCCAATTCTGGAATAATAGTTGATATTTATTCTGATAGATGATGCAAGCTATCAGAAACTTTCAATTGCACGATAAGGAGATGCCTTTTTCTTAATTTATGCACCTTATCCTAGTACAATATTACATTTGTACTATTTTCATATTTGTACAAGTTTGTGAACTCAGTCGTTTTACTACAGGTGCTCAACTTTGTTCAATAGGTTGTGTATAAAATATATTTTTTTTAAATCTTAAGGTAGTTTTTTTTTTTAAATTTCAATTTAAAGCGCTATGTCCCCCTAGGGACACTTACGATGTCATACATGTATGCCTTTACATTTGTCTATACATATATATATATACAATAATTTTAGGCCGTGAATAGAATAGTCATATGATGTTAACAATGAGAAAGAGAGAAAATCCTAAGGTAATGACAATCGCCTTATTGATTCTTACTCAAGATATTTTTAGATGATTATATCATTCTTCAAATCATCAATTTATTATGATACATTAGCACGCTATCTTTTTATCAAAATTCGAAACTATTATAGACGCGTATGATTCTTTTTTTCATAATATTGACTGTATTGACTCATCCATTGATGAGCTCTACTCTTCCCCGGCAGACACCATCAAAAATCTCAAGCTTTTCAAGCTTGATACCTTAGTGTGATTGAGTGGAGATAAGAAAGAAGAAGAAGAAGAGATGAATTTTAAAAAATAAAACAATTTCTACTGCCGCAATGATGAGCCAGTCCCTCTCATTAATTTTTCCATTGCAGTAAAGGCAATAGAAATTGTTTTATTTTTAAAGAATCATACATGTCTATTTATTGTTTGTTTCTTATCTTTTAACATTAACACAATGTTTGTGTATTTAGTGGGTTATTCTTGTATGTGTGTGGGGAGATGTCTGTAGATGAGTGGTATACACTGTCCATTTTTGACAGTCACGAGCCGGGTTCAATTGCCGCATTGGGAACTTTTTTTTTTCTAAATAAAAATTGTTTCAATAATCCCCATTCCCATCAGTGAGTACAAGTAATCAAACTGAACTCTAACAAACTCTAATGTATAAAAGTCGAATTACTTTCTACAATCAAAGACAGAACTTAAGGAAGTTGTACCTTTTAACATGTATATCGGGATTCAGACAATAACTCTGAAAGATACACTCATGGACAAAACTTAAGGAAGTTGTACCTTTTAGCGTGTATATTGGGATTCAGACAATAACTCTGAAATATACATCAATGGACAAAACTTAAGGATGTTGTACCTTTTAGCATGTATATTGGGATTCAGACAATAACTCTGAAAGATACACTCATGGACAAAACTTAAGGAAGTTGTACCTTTTAACATGTATATCGGAATTCAGACAATAAATCTTAAAGATATTTGATATACAGTGATCTTTATTGAAGATACACAAGATAACAAATTGTCTTTGTCTCCTTAAGAAAATATACGATTTTAGACATCAAAATATGAAACTTTCTTAAGTTTTGTCCATGAGTGTGCACGTGTGGGATGTACTTACAGTAACAGTAATCAGTACATGGGGCGGATTTGATTTCATAACATCCTATATGGGCCAATGGCCGAAACCATTGTATACAGGTTATATTTTTGTATGTATTTACATAATTGTGGTGTTATGGATCATTCTTCATTATCAATAGTAACGGTTGTTTACAATGTTTACAATAGTAACCCAATTGTTTTCCCACTATGTACTTAAGTGCAATTCTCAGCCTGCAACCCCAAGACATATTATTGACTGTATTGACTCATCCATTGATGAGCTCTAACTCTTTCCCGGCAGACACCATCAAAAATCTCAAGCTTTACAAGCTTGATACCTTAGTGTGATTGAGTGGAGATAAGAAAGAAGAAGAAGAAGAATAGTAACGGTTTTTTACAATGTTTACAATAGTAACCCAATTGTTTTCCCACTATGTACTTAGTGCAATTTTCAGCCTGCAACCCCAAAACATATTATTGACTGTATTGACTCATCCATTGATGAGCTCTACTCTTCCCCGGCAGACACCATCAAAAATCTCAAGCTTTACAAGCTTGATACTTTAGTGTGATTGAGTGGAGATAAGAAAGAAGAAGAATAGTAACGGTTTTTTACAAGGGTGATGTACAAGTACAACGTTCTGATGTATAATTGAAGGAAGTGGGGCCGCTTATGGTGGTACATGAATATCAGCCTCTTGCAACTTGATGTTGTATTATTGCCTGGAAATCAGCCTTTGTCACTTCACTAGCTTAAATACCTGTTTGGTATATTTGACAGATTTCATATTTCCTTTCGTAGGATGTTATAAAATCAAAGCCGCCCCTATACTGATGAGGTCCATAGGCCGAAAACATGGGAAACAGGTTGACTTTTTGTCTGAATTTGATAAAACTGGTGTTGCGGTTCATTCTTTATCATCAATAGTCTTCTTCTTTCTTATCTTCACTCAATCATATTAGGGTATCAAGCTTGTAGAGCTTGTAGTGCAATTCTCAACCTGCAATCCCAAACTACATCATTGACTGTATTGACTCATCCATTGATGTGCTCTACTCATCCCCGATAGACACCATCAAAAGTCTCAAGGGGGTCGGTGGAAGGCTGGTCTAAACCGTTTGGTTTTCGACCACTACGACCCAGGTTCGATTCCCGCATTGGACACTTTTTCAACAGTGGCCCCCGAATCTTGCAAAAGTCCAACCCCACCAGCGAATGCAAGTAACCAAACGGGGCTCTGGCACATTTGTAAGTGCAAAGTCGAACTGCTTTTCAGATGTGTAGACATGTGGCGCGCTTACAGTAAAAAGCAGTCGCTAACTACCCACCATGATTATCATGGCCAGTACCACGTGTACTAGGGATAAGCAAAAAAGGTCTCAAGCTTTACAAGCTTGATATGATTGAGTGGAGATAAGAAAGAAGAAGATGATTAGGAATAAAGATTTTTTTTACATCATTTTATCTTCAATTAGACATAATTTCGACATTTCATTCCTTTTTTTTTTATACCAACTACTAAATCCTCAACAGTTTATCATGATGGAAAGTCCAACCAATAAAGAAGTTATACGGTCAGTTTTGATAGAAAGCCACTTGTGGGTAAAAGATAAATGACAGGGATTTCTCCTTAAGCCTTCCACGGCTCGATATGGCTGAGAATGGAGGAAATATTGATGGGGGGGATGGTGACTTGGTCGTTCTGTGGCGAACCTACGACAAACTCGTATATTGAATAAATACCAGGTGCATAGACATCAGGTGTGTGCATATACGCCATATATATGTTTGTATTTGCTTTGATATTCGTCTCTCTTCGCCAATTCAATATATTCTAGAACGAAGATTTGAAATTATACCGCAAATATTTCTTTTGAACGAAAATTCGATTTGTATTTCAAGGAGAAATAACGATTATTTCTAACCATAGGGATGAAGTATGAAAGGATGAATTGCGAAGAGAATATTTATAATTTATGAACGGAAAAATATGTCCAGGGTAGCCTAGTAGACATGGCATCTGCCCGGTAAGCGGAACACTGTGGGTTCGATTCCTATCCCTGGATACTTTATTTTTCCGTTTACCCCATTACTCTTCACAATTGATCCTATCATACTTCATCCCTAAGGTTAGATATAATCGTTATTTGTTCTTAAAATAAATTTCGATTTTTCGTTCAAAAGAAACATTTGCGATATAATTTCAAATCTTCATTCTACAATCATAAGCCGCATTATATTATATCAATATATTCTAGCAAGAAGACTCGAAAAGATTATTTATTTGTAACGCAAACACAACAAACACATAGATCACATGGAAATTAGGCAAACATATGTATTTGCTAATGACTGCGACTGCATTTTAAACTATATAAAAAAAAACATAGCAAACATATGCCTAACTGGTCTTGTCCTTATTGTTTGCGGAAGAACATTATTCGATGCAAATATTTAAATGTAATTCTACTATCCTAAAAGCTTATGTCCATAGTTTGCTTGAATACAAATTCTAAGATTCCACCATTCAGTGTAGTATATAAAAACAGAATAATCCAATTCAGTATTAGAGCATTAAAGAAGCGGTCTGGTAGATTAAAAATTGGCGAAACCTCTGGAAGGGTTTACCACTGATGAGCAAAGTCCTCCCAATATTATTTCATCTTAGTAAGGACAGTAGAAGTTTGATTTATTTGTGAAAAGAAGTATTCGCGTCTTAATGTTTTCATTTGTTATGTATATGCGTTATTGCTTTGTATTAAACATAGTTAACGCAATTACACAGCTAAAATAAAAGCCTGGTATATAAACACAAATACCATACATATACACACACGCCTTTATTAAGACATTCCATCTTATACAGACGATTCTCCTGTTAGAAAAGAATATAAAAAGAAATGAGAAGCAGGGGAAGAAACTTAAAATACCATATCTATACACAATTATCATAATAAACTATTAAGAAAAAGGCATCTCCTTATCGTGCAACTGAAAGTTGCTGATGGCTAGCGCCATCTATCGGAATAAATATAAACTATTCTCGTTGATTTTTAATTATTCCATTATGCACCTTATCCCAGTACAATGTTACATTTGTGTGTACTATTTTTTCACATAATAAACTATGTTCAAAATAATTAGACAAAAACAAATATTAAACTAACGAGCTAATATGTAACACACACAGCCTGCGCCATACTGACGAGAGCCAACAGCCCGAAACGCTTTTATGGTTTGAAATTTTATTGATTTACCAAGTAAATAGGTTAGAGAAATATTAGGGAATGAAGCTAAATTAACCTTTAGTTGAATTTTATTACTATAGATGGTGCTTTTTGCCACCTAAAAATGCTCATGTTAGAAATCAAGATATGACTTTATATAAATAAAAATATTCTATATACAGTTACGAGCGTCATGCGTCATCATTGTCACCGTTTGCTTTTTTTTTTTTGGAATGACGCTCTCCTATTGGTTGGCTACGATCACGTGGCTACGATGGCGCCGCCACTACGCGAGACACTTGGTTTTTGACTTTGCTCCCCTCACTCGCTTTTTGGTTTTTGTAACTATTGTGTTGGAGCGGGTCGCTCCTTAAATAAATGCATATATTAGTTAATAACTAAATGGAATCCTCTCTTTCTTTTTACCAGTAAGAAACGCCTACGGAAGCCAACAGTATATAGACAGATAAAGCACATAGGCTATAGTTATTAACTAATATATGCATTTATTTAAGGCGCCAATTTATAATTGTAACAAATAGTATTTGAATCAAAACATTCAATCGGGTAAAACACGGGCGTTGCCCGGGTCATTCGGCTAGTTTATATATAAAAATAAAAAAAGGCATATCAGGACCAGAAGCACATGTGCTCTGTAGATGGCAGAGCGCCATCTAGTGGAACAGAAAACAACTAAGCATTGATTTAGACTATACCCTGATATTTGGCCAACCCAATTTCTTGATAAATCAAGAAAAGCCATCCACGAACGCGTTTCGCGCTGTTGGCGCTCGTCAGCGTGGAGTAGGCTGTACCACTGCGACCAAAAATATTTTTTGCCAAATATTAGGGAACCGTCTAAATCAATGTTTAGTTGATTTCTGTTCCACTAGATGGTGCTCTCTCAAATATGAATACCGGCCAGGTAACCTTTATCTTCAAGAATGACTTATCATTTATGAATTCCACGGCGATATCGCTAATTGGCGCCTTAAATAAATGCATAAGTTAGTTAATAACTATAGCCTATGTGCTTTATCTGTCTATGTACTGTTGGCTTCCGTAGGCGTCTCTTACTGGGAAAAAGAAAGAGAGGATTCCATTTGGTTATTAACTAATATATGCATTTATTTAAGGAACGACCCGCTTCAACACAATAGTTACAAAAACGAAAAAGCGAGTGGGGGGGGGGGGGGGGCAAAGGTGGCGTGATCGTAGCCAACCAATAGGAGAGCGCCATTCCAAAAAAAAAAAAAAAACAAACGGTGACAGAGATGAAAACTGAGGAATTGATGACGCTCGTAACTGTATATAGAATATATTCAGACCGTGAAATACGATTGTACATATCCTATGTATAGTATATGTGGTATATATGTACTTATCCAGCTATACTCTCACCTCTCTCTCGTTGTTGCCGAAGCTGATGGCCAGATTAGGCATGGCCCGTAGGATGGCCACAATGGACTGAATCGTGTTACTGTACACCACGGGCTTGTACTGCCGGAAGTCTTCGGGAGTGAAGCCACTGTCGTGGATGATCCTGGATACACACACCATCTGGTTACCACAGGACACCATTGACATCTATGATGACATTGAAGCACTTTTATTGACATTAGTACAGAATTCCTCCTCTACGTGGAGGGCGGGAGAAGCAGCACAAATAAGGGACTGCCCTGTAGTACGGTGTCGTGAGCCCCGAGCCGCTACGGTAACCGTGAACAGGGAACTCTGAAATATGGCTGACTAACGGGGCAATGGTACCCTTCCTTTCCATGGAGAATGGACAAGACACCACCATCGTAGGGATAGTCAGTAAGGGACTGTCCTGTAGTACGGTGTCGTGAGCCCCGAGCCGCTACGGTAACCGTGAACAGGGAACTCTGAAATGTGGCTGACTAACGGGGTAATGACACCCTCCTTTCCATGGAGAATGGACAAGACACCACCATCATAGGGATAGTCAGTAAGGGACTGCTCTGTAGTACGGTGTCGTGAACCCCGAGCCGCTACGGTAACCATGAACAGGGAACTCTGAAATGTAGCTGACTAACGGGGCAATGGCATTCCCCATTCCATGGAGAATGGACAAGACACCACCATCATAGGGATAGCTAGTAAGGGAATGCCCTGTAGTACGGTGTCGTGAGCCCCGAGCCGCTACGGTAACCGTGAACAGAGAACTCTGAAATATGGCTGACTAACGGGGCAATGGCACCCTTCCTTTCCATGGAGAATGGACAAGACACCACCATCATAGGGATAGTCAGTAAGGGACTACCCTGTAGTACAGGGTACTCTGAAATATGGCTGACTAACGGGGCAATGGCACCTCCCCTTTCCATGGATTGACAAGACACCACCACCACATTGACATTGTTAATTGATATTGTGACATCTGACTTTCCCATCACAAGAGAAAGACAATGTGGATAGTAAACAATGAAGAAATACTGACCCAGAGGGGACCGTGGGATTAAAAGAAGGGGTTCGGCTGAGAAAGAGACAGGTGGAGGAGAACAGACATTCTGGGGCAGGAGTCGTCAAAATTTTCGAGTGGGAAGAGTAAAAAATTACAATTTACAAAATTTCAAAGTTTTTAAAGAGCCACAATTTTTTTTTCTGGTCAACAATAAATAGTACTCGCATAAATAATATTTACGTATGGAACTATATAAAGAATCGCAGCTTCACATCCAAAGAGCCGCATGTAACCCGCGGTTTGCCAAACCCTGTTTTGGTGACAGTGGTGTGAGAAGACGCAGCGAGTTGTCTCCTGGAGTGTGACCGTGTGGATAATCCTGTAAGAGGATGCCAGAGATGTTTGCCCGATTTGGACGGGAGACGGCTGTTTGCAATGAATATCCTTCTGAAGGCAGGCAATTGGAGACATCTAATCCTTAATCACACTATAGCAGCTACTGGTAATAAAGTACGTCACACTAAGCTCTATCTACATAGACCGTCACTTGTTATTTAGAAAGTCTTGTACACAAACGGCGGCTGAAAAACATCATAACAATATGTTGTTGGTGTTATGTAATTAAAGTAAGAAGGATGAATCCGTAACCAATTTAACTTTACATATTATTTATTATTAATAGCAATTATACAAAACAAATATTAGTATATGTTTATACGTGAGAACAACAAAAACGATAATTATTATATACATACAAGTTCCTTTTCAAACATGAGCTCATCTATAGCCATTGTTACTCTGTGAAATATTCCAACAAATGGTAGTGTCCAAGTCAACCTTTGGTCACTATATGGACAGGTGTTCTTCAATTTGATCTGTTAGTGAACAACACTCGCAGCTAATCTATTGACCTTCTGGTAGCTTCCTTGATGTCTTCCAGTCAGCTCATTGCAGGTCTTTCTTATTCCTTCACTAGCCGAATGACCCGGCAACGCCCGTGTTTTACCCGACTGTAGATGTTACAACGGTGATCCTTAGGTCGCTGGTTCAAATCCGGCTCGAGGGAGCCGGCGAGCACGTGACCTTCCTGTGCGCGCGCATCCGTGACAGAGTCGGCCGGCCGATGAGGAAAGACGGTCGTGACTATATATATATACATTTTGTGTAGAAATAGGATTAGTTGACTTTATAAGGTAAACTTATTCATACAGTTTGTATCCCTCGATAGCTCAGTTGGCAGAGCGGAGTACTGTAGATGTTACAACGGTGATCCTTAGGTCGCTGGTTCAAATCCGGCTCGAGGGAGTTTTTTTTTTTTTTTTTAATTGGCTGCCGGCGAGCTCGTGACCTCCCTGTGCGCGCGCATCCGTGACAGAGGCGGCCGGCCGATGAGGAAAGACGGTCGTAACTATATATATTAATGTGATATACAAATATAAATTCCTATTTATATATTTATGTAAATTCAAAAACACGATATCACGACTATATATATTTGCATCAATATATACAATTATGATCCGCTAGTGCGCCATCTGTTATGAAAATTCGAAGCTAATTTAGACGCGTATGATTCTTTTTGAAATTAAAGAGTAAGGGAAGTAGAAATTGTTTAATTTCAAAAATAATATTACGCGTCTAAAATAGTTTCGAATTTTCATATATACAATTATTTATAGTACACCCACAAGTTTATATAATTAAATATAAAAAAGAAATAAGTGTCCACAAGTTATACGCTTGATTTCTTCTAACAAACAGTTTATATCAAAATATATTTGCAAATATGTATAAATTCCTTAAATTTTTCAATAATAATTACAAATTTATAAAAATATTCATAAAATTTCTATATTTTGCAATTAATGAAAATTTTCTTTTCATTTTAGAACACAAACGATGTCTTAACTCTTACATTTTTTTCTTTACAATAGAAACAAGTTTTCTTTTCTCTCTCTCTCTCTCGAGCGGTAACTTGAGCTGCGAGGATGCACGGGCGCGCGCTCCTGCCCCAAACTTTGCTGGCATTTAACCGCCTCCGAAGAGAATAAAAATATTAGAATTTTTTATGGAATTCCCCACCCCTCGACTCTACAATGGCCTTGGCTGAAAGCTAATTGCCATCTGGACTTGCTGATGTTATCAGCGCCCCTCAGGCCACTGCGGCATTTGTTGGGGAAACAGAGCAACCTGGGCCTGGAACAGGCAAATCTTCTTCCAACTGGGCCGAGCTCGTCGACCAGGAAAAAACAACTCCCAATGGAGGAAGACATCACCGGCTGAAAAGACCTTCTTTTTTTTCTGCATTTAACTATATATAATTTTATATGAACATTAAAGTATGTTTAACCGTCTCTCTCTCTCTCTCTACAGCCTTGATAATACAAACATCACGCCAACTTGCCATGGTTTGTAATGAAGAGAAAAAAGTAAAAGTTTGGAAGGAAATGAGATACCACAGAAAAAAAATTACATAGTTCGATTTGCATATATATGTTAAAAAATAATAAAAATATATATAAAAAATCAGGTGTTGATATTAAAAACAAAGAAGGCATATCCTGACCGCGCCACATGAGCATTTTTAGATGGTAGAGCGCCATCTAATGGAACAAAAATAAACTAAAAAATCCCAAAAGTTTATTTAACTTGTTACGTGATATTTGGCCAACCCATATATATATACTCATGAACAAAACTTGAGGAAATTGTACCTTTTAGCATGTATATCTGGATTCAGACAATAACTCTGAAAGATATTACAATGACCTTTATTGAAGAGATTCGAGGTAACCAAGTGTGAACAAAATTGCCTCTGTTTTCTTAAAAAAAAAAAAAAAAAAAACAGACGACCGGTGATATTTAATTTCTTTTCTATATATCTATACCATCTATATATTGTAATAAATATTATATCAATTATTTTATCCTCACAAACGATTCTATTATACTAGGGGCATGTCTTCTATAAGTAATTTGATCGTATTGAAACCTGTGTTTAATTTTATTTGATTATCTTTTATTATATATTTAACTATGAGGTAAGCCATTTACTTCAATAAAAAAGTCGATTTAATTACCTTAACACACATAATCATCTTCTTCTTCTTTCTTATCTCCACTCAATCATATTAGGGTATCAAGTTTGTAAAGTTTGACAAGCATCATGATTGGGTGAAGTAGAATGCGCCTGCCTTTGTCATTAAGACTGGGAGCACTACTCAGTTTCAGGCCGACTTAGCTCCAAAAAAAATGGCCGCCTCTGACATAATCATAAAACTAATATATTAAAAAAAAAGAATCAAAGAATGGAGTCAAAAGTTGAGATTAAGCAGAAAATGAAAGATCCACTTCCGAAGAGAATATTTATTGATTCCAGTAAATGACCAACTTTGTATTCTTGTCTTCCACCCAGTATAGTATCTCAACCTCCGGATGTTCTAAACCTTCACTTAGCTCTTCTAAACGAGCTGTTTATTAGCAAAATGCAGATTTTACGATTGCCAGCTAAATGAGCCATCGCATAATGACATTGCCCCCAATTAAAAATAATTAAAGGAGCGTCACATCCTCTACTGAAAGGATTGATTCTTGATTGGATTTTCGATCTCTGCTATTGGTGGCTATTTGTATGGACGACTGTTGATGATAACAGGAGATAAGGCTGAATTTTCAACATTCTAAGAACTTCTATAAATATTCTGTTTCTCATTGAAGAACCATATTAAAATAAGAATTTCAAGTTGTTAAATATTTTATCAATTGATGTAAATCTACCGTACAAACATTAAGCAATCAAATATGTTTTTGGAGATGAGTTTCTTTTAATTTTATTAAATCAGTCTAAATACAAGATAATTAAACAAAAATAATGAAATATCAAATATGCGAAATAAACTTTGAGAGAAAAGTAACAAAAACTATAACAAGACTTAGAACAAAACACTATAAAGGAATGACAATACATCCAGATGGCACAAGAACCTATAGGGCATGCAACAACTGTCCTGGCATGGAACTAACACCTACTCACATATTCTCATGCCCAGCAATGGCCGCAGCCTTGCAGAAAATTGACATGGACAAAGAGCAGCAGCTTTACACACCCAAGATAGTGGACATTGCTATTGCTATGATAGAGATGTATGGAGACATCTGAGGCTCTTCATTGGACACGACAACAACAACAAATTGACATGGACCCAGAACAGCAGCTTTACACACCCAAGATAGTGGACATTGCGACTGCTGTGATAGAGATGCATGGAGACATCTGAGTCTCTTCATTGGACACGACAACAACAAATTAACATAGACCCAGAGCAGCAGCTTTACATACCCAAGATAGAGGACATTACGACTGCTGTCATAGAGATGCATGGAGACATCTGACACTCTTCATTAAACACGACAACAACAACAAATCAGTTTAAAGTTTTCGGGAATCTCTACCCTTCTACAGAACATACATAAACGAATAAAACGCAGCCTGATGCGTTGTCAAAATATCAAATGATTGAATATGTCTTTGGTTGTTTCTAGAAGGATTAATAACCAACTATACATTTTTAAACCATGTCCATACTGACCATAAAGATCACGAAATATCGTTTTTTTAATTGAGGTATTTAATTTATCAAATCCTGACCACGCACATTAGAATGTTAAAACATACAAGTACTTGTTTTACAGTTTATAGTTTGTCATCAAAATTCATTTATGTTCCCCTGTAGAAGGGCAGAGATGCCCGAAAGCTTGAGGCTGATTTAATAAAATGAAAAGAAACTCATCTCCAGAAACCTCTTTGATTGTTTAATTAATACAATTTATTGAGGTTTTAAAAAAATTCTCACTATTGTAATATTCCAGTTTCAACTTATATACTTTTTCTTATCCTTTTATTAGTCTAAATCAGACAAGATCTTGGAGGTCGTGCTGATAAAGAAGTTCAAGAACTCTTCTTGGTTCTCTGTACAGGGATCCTTTGTCCTTTCCAATACAATTTAGTATATGTTGAGGAGTGGCCTCTTCGGATGTCGTGCATATGTAAATACTAAGTCTAGATAGTAGTCTTCCATTATTGACTTTATCTCATTTGTATTTTTTATTTCTTTCTGGTAATCATGCTGAACTCTCTTTTAAAATATAATCTCTGCAACATTTTTCCCCCTTTGTAAACTCTGTTATATATAATAAGTTGATTGTTCCTTCATCAAAATGTTCGTTGAGATTACGAAAAGACTGTACTGTAATTATAACATTTCTCAAAGTGGGATAGAACATAATATGACTACCAATATGGATAATTTTTAACACTCATTTTTATTATCTGAAAAACTAAATTAATTTAATCTAAATATTGAACACAAGGCGAATTTAAAAAGAAGAAGAAAAAAAAGTCGCGTGAAAATACTGCGATAAACCTGAACCGACCCAATTTGACAACAATCCCAATAGAACCTCCTATGAAAGATATATATTGCATAAAGACATACACTCATGGACAAAATTTAAGGAAGTGGAAAGTCTTTTATGTCATGGGTCGACTGTTTTTTTGAAGGAGACAGGCAATTTTGTTCACACTTGGTTATCTCATGTGTCTTTCACAAAAGTCACTGTGTATCAAATATCTTTCAGAGTCATTGTCTGAACCCCGATATACATGCTAAAAGGTACAACCTCCTTAAGTTTTGTCCATGAGTGTATCTTTCAGAGTTATTGTCTGAATCTCGATATACATTCTAAAAGATACAACTTCCTTAAGTTTTGTCCATGACTGTATCTTTCAGAGTTATTGTATGAATCTCGATATGAATGCTATAAGGTACAACTTCCTTAAGTTTTGTCCACGAGTGTATCTTTCAGAGTTATTGTCTGAATCCCGATATACATGCTAAAAGGTACAACTTCCTTAAGTTTTGTCCATGAGTGTATCTTTCAGAGTTATTGTCTGAATCTCTATATACATGCTAAAAGGTACAACTTCCTTAAGTTTTGTCCATGAGTGTAAAAACTCCTGATATTTTCCCTTGAGGTGGTCTTTAATTATTAGTTTTCAATGGTTTTCTTGATGAAATTAGAGAATATTTTCGTCCTTACCTCTCAAGGATTGACTATCCATTCTTCTTGCCATATTTCTTACTATCGAATTCGATAGATAACTATATCAACTAGTCAGAATATTGGTATAATATCGGTACCATGTGGAGGATAACGGGGGAGCCACTTCATTAACATTCCTAAATATAACAATGATGATTACATTAATGGTGATTCAAACAGAATCTAGGCGATACAGATGAGGAAAACCATCATCAAGAGGATATCAATAAGTAAAAAAACAATAAACTCAATCATCCAACAAGAAGTAAGCTGTTAAAAGAGAAATTCATCTTAGACCCTATACGCCTATGCACACACATATACAACTGCTATGTATACATTTGCTTATTATATTACATCGCTGATAGAAAGTTGAATAAAAAAGGGGTTACCATGTTGTTCCAAAAGTTGCAAAAAATTGAAATACCAATATTATTCGCTGATATGTATGATATATTTGTATTATGTATAAAGTAATTGTATTGTATTATTATGTATTCGCCGTAATAATATTATTCGCCAAGTAAAAAAAAAAAAGCGTTGTAAGAAAAACATGAAATTTTGGGACAACCCTATAATAAGAAGAACAAAGAACTTATCCTGTTTCCTATACACCATAAGATTTATAAAACCCATCTCATTTCATATTGAACTTGCATATAGCAGATAAATAGATGTATTTGTAAATATAATGATAATTTGAGTTCAACAATGGTAACAACATACTGAGCCTTGTAAGAATATTCGTCCCAAAGATCCATTTTCTTTCTCAATTCATAGAAGAATGAGTGGCTTGACTCCGCCTTTGCCGGTCCCAAACCCAAATGAAAAAGGAGGAGGGGGAGCAGTAACAAGCTCACTAAAAAACCTGGGCTCAGCTGGCCCGGCTGATAGTACCCTGTAAGGGCTCCTAATCCAGGGATACAGGATGAGCAGCGTCTGTACTCCATGTTAGGAGCGGTTGCACATGGCGTCTGTTCCTCATGTCAGAGGTGGCCATTTCTTTTGGAGCTAAGTCGGCTTGCCACTGAGTAGTGCTTCCAGTCTTAATGACAAAGGCAGACGCATTCTACTTCACCCAGTGTGGAGATAAGAAAGAAGAAGAAGATGAGTGGCTTTATCTCAGATGGAAACGCCAAAACTACGAATTTTCAAGATTCTCTTTTAGCAAATACCTCATTTCATAGACCAAAAAGAATTTCAGTGACCATTGGATAGCTTCAATGCATCAGTTTCAATGCTCTAAATAAATCTTTATGGGAGGAATTAGCAATACCACTAGGATATTAAACTGGATGCTATATATATATATGTTAGAATATTCCATTTATAAGTTCGATTAATTCATAGCTGATTATTGATTATCAATCTTATTTCAGGCTGAAAGATCTCAGCCTGACAGGTTTCAATGTAGGAAGGTTTTCCATTTATCGATCCAGGTTACGAGTTCGATCGTAAGTTGAATGAATTATCAGCTTCGACTATAATTTCAATCGTAGGACATGTCACAGCTTCGTTCATAAGTTGAATGAGTTACCAACTTCCCCATAGAGGCAGTAGTAACTTATCAGAATCCCGATTCAACAGGCTCACTTTAGGACGAGTCCATTCACAAAGATCCAGGTCACGTTATTGATCGGCAGTTGAATGGACGATCAACATCCTCCCAGACTGAAACATATTGTCAGAATCTTGAATTGACAGATTCGCCCTGTAGGACAAGTATATGTGTAGATTTATATAAGAAATTCAATTCTCAGTTGCAACCTCCTCTCAGGAAATAGCACATTTTCACTATATTGATTCAACAAGCTCCCTCCATGTAGGACGATCCCATTCATAGATGCAAGGAATTCAAACCTTAATTGAATGGATTGCAACCTTCTTCCAGATTTAGTTGCAGATTATTATAATCTTAGCTCAACAGGCGTCCTGTAAGAGGATTTCATCCACAGATTAAGCTTGCGACTTCAAATATTAGGTAAATGGAATGCAATGTTCTCCCTAGAAGAAGCATGACATCAGAATCTAGAATCCACAGTCAGTAGAAGATTCCAAGAAGCTTAGCTCAACAGGCGTCCTGTAGGAGAAGTTCATCCACAGATTCAGGTTGCGACTTCAAATTTTAGGTGAGTGGAATGCAATATTCTCTCTAGAAGAAGCATTACATCAGAATCTATAATCCACAGGCAGTAGATTATTAGAAGCTTAGCTCAACAGGCGTCCTGTAGGAGGAGTTCATCCACAGATTCAGGTTGCGACTTCAAATTTTAGGTAAATAGAATGCAACCTTATCCCTAGAAGAAGCATGGCACCAGAATCTAGAATCCACAGGCATTAGATTATTAGAAGCTTAGCTCAACAGGCGTCCTGATAGAAGAATTTCATTCTTATATACATGTTGCGACTTCAAATTTCAGGTGAATGGAATGCAATATTCTCTCTAGAAGAAGCATTACATCAGAATCTATAATCCACAGGCAGTAGATTATTAGAAGCTTAGCTCAACAGGCGTCCTGTAGGAGGAGTTCATCCACAGATTCAGGTTGCGACTTCAAATTTCAGGTGAATGGAATGCAATATTCTCCCTAGAAGAACCATTACACCAGAATCTAGAATCCACAGGCAGTAGAATATTAGAAGCTCAGCTCAGCAGGCGTCCCGTAGAAGGAGTTCATTCACATATTCAGGTTGCGACTTCAAATTTTAGGTAAATGGAATGCAATGTTCTCCCCAGAAGAAGCATGACATCAGAATATAGAATCTACAGGCAGTAGAAGATTATTAGAAGCTTAGCTCAACAAGCGTCCTGTAGGAGAAGTTTATTCACAAATTAAGGCCATCATTTTAAATTTCATTTGAATGGAATGCAACCTCCGAAGAAGAAGCACAGCATCAGGATCTCAGCCCAAAAGGCTCCCTGTAAGACGATTCCATTCACAGATCCAGGTCACGAGTTCGACTCTCGGGTGAATGAAATGTAACCTTCTCCAAGGAAGAAGCACAGCTTCAGAATATCGACCCGTCAGGTATCTTGTTGGACGATTCCATTCACAGATCCAGGTCACGAGTTCAACTCCCGGGTGAATGAAATGCAACCTCCGCCAAGGAAGAAGCACAGCTTCAGAATATCGACCCGTCAGGTATCTTGTTGGACAATTCCATTCACAGATCCGGGTCACGAGTTCAACTCCCGGGTGAATGAAATGCAACCTCCTCTGAGGAAGAAGCACAGCTTCAGAATATCGACTAAGCAGGTATCTTGTTGGACGATTCCATTCACAGATCCGGGTCACGAGTTCAACTCCCGGGTGAATGAAATGCAACCTTCTCCAAGGAAGAAGCACAGCTTCAGAATATCGACTAAGCAGGTATCTTGTTGGACGATTCCATTCACAGATCCGGGTCACGAGTTCAACTCCCGGGGGAATGAAATGCAACCTTCTCCAAGGAAGAAGCACAGCTTCAGAATATCGACTAAGCAGGTATCTTGTTGGACGATTCCATTCACAGATCCGGGTCACGAGTTCAACTCCCGGGGGAATGAATGTAACCTTCTCCAAGGATCAAGCACAGCTTCAGAATATCGACTCGGCAAGCTTCTTGTTGGACGATTCCATTCACAGATCCGGGTCACGAGTTCAACTCCCGGGTGAATGAAATGCAACCTTCTCCATGGAAGAAGCACAGCTTCAGAATATCGACCCATCAGGTATCTTGTTGGACGATTCCATTCACAGATCCGGGTCACGAGTTCAACTCCCGGGTGAATGAAATGCAACCTCCTCCAAGGAAGAAGCACAGCTTCAGAATATCGACCCATCAGGTATCTTGTTGGACGATTCCATTCACAGATCCGGGTCACGAGTTCAACTCCCGGGTGAATGAAATGCAACCTCCTCCAAGGAAGAAGCACAGCTTCAGAATATCGACCCATCAGGTATCTTGTTGGACGATTCCATTCACAGATCCGGGTCACGAGTTCAACTCCCGGGTGAATGAAATGCAACCTCTTTCAAGGAAGAAGCACAGCTTCAGAATATCGACTCGGCAGGTATCTTGTTGGACAATTCCATTCACACATCCGGGTCCCGACTTCAAATTTCAGTTGAATGAAGTGCAAAATCCTCCAAGGGAGAAGCATCTCGACTCAACAGGCTTCCTGTAGGACGGGTCCATTCACAGATCCAGGTCACCCGGCTTGGGTCAAATCGAACGCTCTCCCAGCCACCTCCCACGCATCAGGTCAGGCTGTACTGCCTCAGGAACCCTCCCTGGAAATCTGAGGACCAATGTCCTGAGCCCTATCGATCCATCTATAAATACCTTGTCGGGTATTCATAAACAATAGTCCCTTCGAACTGGGTCAGAATCGCTGACGTCGTTCGGTCCTCCAGCCAATCAGCGCTCGCCCTGGGCTCTGACGTCAGCGGAGTGACGTCATCCTGCCATCGAACCGAATGAACCGCTCCTCCCTTCCACCCCAAAGAAAGGTCCCTTCAATAAAGATCTCAACGAGCCGTTCCCAAGAATGGCGCTTCCTTTACTCTGCAACATGCGATGGACTCTCTTCTCACATTAGAAGACAACCATTCACATTTGGTTCCTTATGCAATCAATTCTATTGGATAACCTCTCTAAATAATAATTCAAATATGATTATTTTGCTATATAAATATAAATATCATATGTAAAGTCTCTTTTATTTGACAACTTATATTGCAATATAGCATTATGGGTTGAATGCAATGCAACATATGCATTTTGTACAAATGTTTTCTAGTGTGACCTCATGGCATAAATGAAGGACAAAAAAGCGTATTGAGAAATTTTCAAAATGGCCAGGTTGGTATAAAAATGACCATGTAGAGGTTCATAATTTTGCAACTTATATTGCACTTCTCTCTCTCTGCGTGATGGGTCAAATGCATTGCATAAGTATCTTGTATAAATGTTTTCTAGTGTGACCTCCTTGCCTAACTGAAGGACAGCGTATTGTGAAGTTTTCCGAAATGGCCAGGTAAGTATAAAATAACCATGTAAAGGTTAATTATTTTGCAATTTATAATGACATTTTGCGTGATGGGTTAAATGCATTGCTTAAGCATTTTGTATAAATACTATCTAGTGTGACCTCACTGCATATCTGAAGGACAAAAAGCGTATCGAGAGGAGTTTTTAAAATGGTCAGGTAGACTAGATAGATTTTTTATGATAAATTAATCTATATCATATAAAAAGTCAAACATATATATTAAATATGGCCACTATGCATAATTGGATTATACATGTATAAGTGTATTTGTATGCATTAGCAAAACTTATTGTAAAAGCGAAAAATGCATGAATTTGCTTTAATGAAGAAGTTTGGATTAATGGAATTTTGTAAAGTTACTTTGGTGTTTGTCTTAAAATACTTATAGCACGTATAGAACAATTATTTACTGCCATTACTGTAGCGATAAAAATAATTCGAGAGCCTGGCTCATAAGTGGTGAATTGCTGGGAGGGTTCCCATTATATTTATCATTGCATTAAGGGCAGTATAAAATTATTTTATTCTAAAAGAAACACATAGTGCTATATAAAGTTATCATTTCCAATAACAGATGGCACATTAATGAATGTTGTTATGGTTGTTTAGCATTTTAGCATTGTAGAGTAGAAGCTAGAGCCAGTAGAGCAAGAAATTGCCTGAAAAAATGCCAAATCTCAACGTAAACATGTTATTGAGACATTTTCCATCTACCTTTTTGCATGGCATAAAGGAAATCGAGGTGTTAAAAATATTGTGGAGATTAATTGAATAAATTAAATTGTTGAATATACGAGTATATATAATAAATCAAAATCCAATCAAATGATAATTCCTAAACTAAAATAAACAATAGCCAATATATAAAAACAATTTAACTGAATTAAAGAATAATAACGTCAAGCAATATGCAAAAAATCTAGTCTAATATATACATGTATAAATAATTAGTATACCTAACGGCATTTATTATTATCGTTTTATATACATTAATATGCAGTCATGTGTACCCCTGTAAAAGGGGCAAGTATTCCTGAAATCTTTGTGAGATTGCATTAATAAAAATGAAAATAAATTTTTCAGAAACCTGTTGTATTAAATATATTGTGAAGATATGTCTCTATACATTCTAAATGAAGCCTATATAAAATTGAAAATATATTCAAAAAATAAATAATGAAATTTTTAGAAAACATTTGACATCACAATTTGGACAATGTAGCTTTATTGAAAGCTAAGACAATAATAAACGGATCTTCGACTGAGGTTTTGATTGTTAAATTGAAGCTAATACAAATATTTACCTAAAAAATCAAAAATACGAAGAACTGTTAATTCTCTCCTTAAGTTTTGTCCAAGTGTATAATATGTCGTTTCACTAGATAATTAATGGATGAAAGATACACATTAACAGTGAATTAACAACAACAATTTCAAGAATCAGAACAGGACATTTTAAAGGAATGAAGATAAACCCAGACATGACTAGATCCTACAGGAACTGCAATAACTATCACAACACCCAACTCACTACACACCATATACCAGTTGCCCGACCATCCTTACAGCCCTCTATATGGAAGACATCGATTAAGAAGAGGGCATCCATACGGACAAGGCACCTCGGTTGGCCGGTATTGTAATCAGGGTGCATGGACCGATCTGATCTGCTCCATGGACAAGACACCACCACCACCTCGGTTGGCCGGTATTGTAATCAGGGTGCATGGACCGATCTGATCTGCTCCATGGACAAGACACCACCACCTCAGTTGGCCGATATTGTGATCAGGGTGCATGGACCGATCTGATCTGTTCCATGGGCAAGACACCACCACCTCAGTTGGCCGGTATTGTGATCAGGGTGCATGGACCGATCTGATCCATGGACAAGACACCACCACCTCAGTTGGCCGGTATTGTGATCAGGGTGCATGGACCGATCTGATCTGCTCCATGGACAATACACTACCATCACTAGATAGCTTGAAGTAACAAATCTGATGGTTGTGTGAAGTTAAGGTATAAAACATCCAGTAATTAACTTCTTCTAAATATACAATCCTCTTTCATAGAAAAATAAACATATTATTATTGAATTTTTCTATTTATCTTTGGCGGTTAGAGAGTGGAGGAGTGGTAAAAAATCATTGATATATATTCGTCTTTACACACTCAAGATAGTGGACATTGCTGCTGCTGTGATAGAGATGCATGGGGACATCTGAGGTTCTTCATTGGACACGACAACAACAACAACTAATATATTTGACAGTCACGATCTGGGATCAAATCCAAATTCTTCTAAATCAATTTTCCTTTAAAAAATGTTGCTTGACTGATCCCCTATTCTTGCAAAAATACAACTCCATCAGTGAGTGCAATTAACTGAATGGGGCTCTGGTAAATTGTAAATTTAAAAAAGTCGAACCTGATTTTTACATGTGTAGACATATGGTGATCTTGCAGTAAAAGCATTCACTAAATATATATCCTGAAGATAAAAGTTACCTGGCCAGCATTCATATTTTTATGAAAAATAGACACTTCGGCCAGTTAGCTTAGTCGGTTCTAATTGGCCGAAGTGTCTATTTTTCACTAAATATTTAGCATGAATATTATAACCTGGACCGTATGTATTTAAAATAATAATAAAACAGATTAATATCTCTCTCTTTGCTAATTTATCTATATGGACGAACTAAAGAATAGAGTAAACACTACAAAAGAATGAAAATACATCCAGATGATACAAAAGAACCTATAGAACATGCAACAACTGTCCTGGTGTGGAACTAACACCACCGCCATATTCTCATGCCCAGCACTGTAAGAAACACTTGAAGATAGAGTCAAAGCTAATTCTCTCTTCACTTCTAGAATCTACCTGCACTAGAAGGAACCAGTTAAAGGACAAGTTGATATCTGGGAAGTGAAAAGCTGAACTGTGAGAAACACTAGAAGATAGAATCAAATCTAATTTTCCCATCACTTCTAGAAACTACCTGCACTAGAAGGAACCAGTTAAAGGACAAGTTGATATAGGGAAGTGGAAAGCTGAACTGTGAGAAACACTAGAAGATAGAGTCAACGCTAATTGTGCCTCCCCCTGCCGGTTTCCTGCCCGTGGTATCTCTTCCATCCGGCTTGGCTGGCTGTATCCTCCACACCTCTGATAGAAAGGTCACCTCGTTTTTTGAATCAAATAGGCTGATTGAATAATCTTTTTTATCAAATTATAAAACTATTTTAGAGGCGTAATACTCTTTTTTATGCTGAAGTATATGATGAATAACATTTACATATCTCCAGATTATTCTTTCCCTCGAACCAAGATTTTTGTAGCTTCTCTTATCCTACCATTGACATAAATCGAGACATTTCACCGCCCAAATACTTCTTTTTCCATTTTCTAAGTTCTTCATAGATTATTCCTTTTTCATTCAGGGATTTTCCATTCTCAACAATGTTATTAGAATACGGTTCATTTCCAATCACAAATCCATCATTTTCTAGTATTAAGTTTTCCTCAGTTATCTTTTGCCTAGTGTGGAATGTTCCTTTCACTGCTATGATCATAGGAAATAAGTTTTTCTTTCAACCATTTAACTATGTTATTTATAGTGTATTCTAAAATAATATTAATCTGTAATAAGTACTCTTAAAAAGATTTCTTCTCCAATTTATTAGTATTCGCAAGCTTTAAAGATAAAAAAAAATCTCTTCTATAGGCGTTTATTCTAAATATAAACAGTTCGAAATATATATTTGTGAAAGGCCCTTTCACGCGACTGGACTCGAACCCAGGGTCTTTCATAAATATCTATTTTGAAATCGAAAGATAGATCCCTCTAAAATATAAATTGAAAAAACACACTGCCTTCGAGGATAAGTTCCTTGCTTTATTTGAATGTTCTCTTGAACTTTCGGGTATTTTGGGATTTAGACAATAACTCTGAAAGATACACTCATGGACAAAACTTAAGGAAGTTGTACCTTTTAGCATGTATATCGGGATTCAGACAATAACTCTGAAAGATACACTCATGGACAAAACTTAAGGAAGTTGTACCTTTTAGCATGTATATCGGGATTCAGACAATAACTCTGAAAGATACACTCATGGACAAAACATAAGGAAGTTGTACCTATTAGCGTGTATATTGGAATTCAGACAATACCTCTGAATTATACTGGACTAAACTCCTATAGAAGGGTTTATGATACCTGGAAACTTGAGAGATCATTAAAATAAAGCAAGAAAATACGGAAGCAGTGTGTTGTTACCATATTTTGAAATGTTTATATTTAGAAGAAACGCCTTTAGGAAAGTTATAACTCGAAAAATCTTACGTATACTAATACATTGGTTAAGAAACCATTTGCACTGAATACTTCCTTAAGTATATATAAATATTTTGAACAGATTTTCAAACGCGGTGGAAAAGAATTTATTCGTTGTAACAAAAGACTGTCTCCGAGAATAAGTTTATTGCTTTATTTAAACAATCTCAAGCTTTCAGGTATCGCAAACCTTTCTACAGTAGTACACAACCATTTATACATCTGTAGAAGGGTTTACGATACCTGAAAGCTTGAAAGATAGTTTAAATAAAACAAGGAACTTATACTCAGATGCAGTGTACTGTTATTATTTATACTTCAGAGGAATCTATCCTTCTATTTTGCAAATAGAGTTTTTTCTCCGTTCTCACCTGGAGTTAGAAAGAGAGAGGCTGTACTGTAAAGAGGTCAGGAGTTTATCAAATCCGACAATGGATTTCCACCTATCTTCCAGCGGAAGCCGACATTGGGACGCCAGACATTTAGGTTTCACAGATAACTTGAATTTTCTTGATTTATTTAAATTTTTCTTTTATTTGGTTGTGTAAGAGCATGTATTGAGATTCAGATAATAACGCTGAAAATATTTGATATCTGTGACCTTTATTGATGACACACGAGATAACCAAGTGTGAACTAAATTGCCTTTGTCTCCTTAAAAAAGAAAAACAGATGCCCGGCGACATCAGAGTTTCCACTTCTTTATGTTATGTACATGATTACATATTTTTCAATTTTTATTATCCCTAGTACACGTGGTACAGGAGATGATAAAAGACTTCATGTTTAAAGAGTCATACATCAACAAATAGTTGTTTCTTTTATTCCAAACTTCCTACTTAAATCCCTGTAGCTGAACTGTTGCAGCTCCACTTTAAAAATGACTTCATTGGAAACGCTCAAGAAGAAACTAGATAATCCTATTAACAATGAAGAACTACTTTTCACATGTAGACATGAGGTGCATTTACAGTAAAAGCAATCGCCAATTTCTACCCATCATGATTAGCATGGCCTGTAGCACGTGTGCTAGGGATAATAAAAATAATAAAGAATATGTACTCATGGACAAAAAATAAGGAAGTGGAAAGTCTGAGGTCGCCGGACATTCTTTTTTTTCTTTTTTAAGGAGACAAAGGTAATTTTGTTCACACTTCGTGTATTTTCAATAAAGGTCACTGTGTATCAAATATCTTCCAGAGTTATTGTCTAAATCCCGATATACAGGCTAAAAGGTACAACTTCCTTAAGTTTTGTCTATGAGTGTATCTTTCAGAGTTATTGTCTAAATCTCAATATACATGTTAAAAAGTATAACTTCCTTAAGTTTTGTCCATGAGTGTATCTTTCAGAGTTATTGTCTTAATCCCAATATACATGCTAAAAGGTACAACTCCTTAAGTTTTGTCCATCAGTGTATCTTTCAGAGTTATTGTCGGAATCCCAATATACATGCTAAAAGGTACAACTCTTTAAGTTTTGTCCATGACTGTATCTTTCAGAGTTAGTGTCTGAATCCCAATATACATGCTAAAAGGTACAGCTTCCTTAAGTTTTGTCCATGAGTGTATCTTTCAGAGTTATTGTCCGAATCCCAATATACATGCTAAAAGGTACAACTTCCTTAAGTTTTGTCCATGACTGTATCTTTCAGAGTAATGTCTAAATTCCAATACACATGCTAAAAGGTACAACTTCCTTAAGTTTTGTTTATGAGTGTATCTTTCAAAGTTATTGTCTAAATCCCAATATACATGCTAAGAGTTACAACTTCCTTAAGTTTTGTCTGTGAGTGTGTCTTTCAGAGTTATTGTCCGAATCCTAATATACATGTTAAAAGGTATAACTTCCTTAAGTTTTGCCTATGAGTGTATTCTTGTAATATTCCATTTTTCTTCAAACTAATATTTTACACGTTGGCCCTTATCAAACTTTTGTGCCCCCTGGTACGATTGATTCTCCGGAACATGGGTAAATAAAATGGTGATATAGCAATCTTACCAAACTTCATCCTTATAGTAAGCAGTTCGACTTTGGAACATACAAGATTCTTGAACACCTCTTGGTTACTCTTACTCACTGTTGGATTTGTTGCAAGAATAGGGGATCATTGAAGCAGAAAAAAAGTGCTTAATGCTGAATTCGATTCCAGGTCATGGCTGTTGGAAAAAAATCAGTCTATACTACAAATTTACAAACCTCTCTCCCCTTAATCTAAATATAAATTCTTTTAAAGAAAAATATGGGAATATTTTCTTCAAATAGACATAATTTGATATTTTTAGATACAGATAGCCTATTAAAGGACTTTTAAATGAAAATTCATTAACAGATACAGAAGATATTTAAGCTCAAAATAGAAAATTCAACAGAAAAATTGCAAAAAATACTAAAAATAAAATTCCAAATTAACCATAATCGTAGAGTGTCATTAAATATAACAAAAAAACTAAAAGACATAGCAATAAACGAAAAAGTACGAAATACTTGACAATCTTCATTTACGTTTAACACAATGGAAGAAAACTATCATAATATAATACTACGCTAAATATACTTTAAAAAAGAATAAACAATTTTTATTTAAAAAAGATGGAGATAGGGGCCCCCTTCTCGGTATCTTCTGCAACAACAATAAATTTACATAATATGATAAAAAAGGAAGGATGGATAAATCAAAGAAGGATAGTTATAAATCATGGGCCATATATTGATCCTAACCAAATGGGGAACTTTATGTCGGGTATGGCATCTACTGAAGAGCTTACTTTGCTATTTGAAGTGAATCAGTCGTTCTAAAAGACTGGAATACCTCTTTAACTAAGTACCTCCATGATTATTGAACCATTGTCATTGTTGTCAATTGGGGATAAGACTTAAACTATCAGCATTAACTTATATCTATCTATCGATGAAAATTATAAACTAATTGTCATGATGAAAATATTTAAATAGGCTTCCGAATCACTTTAAATATTTGTTTAATTAGTTATATGAAAGCTTTTAAATATAGAATAAAAGTTACTATGTACATGAGCCAAATCGACCCAGCAGTTAGAGCAAGAGGGGAGAACTGAGTTTTCTACCTTCCATGTGGCGCCACTGTTTTCCCCGACCGGTCGGTACAGTCCAGATAAGAGGGAATACCAGGAAACTCTGTTCTTCTGACAATATTTTTTAAAGGCTATTTCTTTTATAAAATCTAATAACGGAAGCTGAATGGATAAGTCCTATGCCAAGACATTATAGCCTACTGAAAAGATGGTTTAAAGGATGCATTGAAGATACTAGATCAAGGTGACGTTTTCGTATTACATCTGTAGACCAATTGAAGAAATAAACCAAGTGGAGGAGGTAGATGTTGACGAAAATAACTTGTAAAATTTCCATAAGTCGAATTGCAACTTTGTATATTTTCAAAAAAAAATTTTTTTTTCGCTTTTTGTAGGATCATAATCGTGCACTTGGCGTTTGATTTAAATGCTTCCACTATCTATAACAACAACACTAAATACAAAAAAAAAAATAATAATACAGAAATATGCAAGAGAGTAGATTAATTCGAAATATATGACTATATTGAAAATGTGTATCACATGTCTACACAGGTAGAAAGAAGCTTGAAATTTGAATTTACAAGGATTGCGAGAGTACAGTTTAGTTACTTGCACTCACTGATGGAGTTGAAGCTTTTCATCAGTCGGGAGGCCATTGGAGCAATTTCTTTTTTTAATTAGAAAAAGTGCCAAACGTGTGAGGTTCGATCCCAGTTCGTGCCTGTCGAAAACTGATGATTATACTACTCATCCACACTGCCTCCCATACATCTAATAAACAATGTAACATACATTCAAACAATGTAACATACATTAAAACAATGTAACATACATTCAAACATTGTAACATACATTCAAACAATGTAACATACATTCAAACAATGTAACATACATTCAAACAAAGTAACATACATCTAATAAACAATGTAACATACATTCAAACAACGTAACATACATTCAAACAATGTAACATACATTCAAACAATGCAGTTCTTTGATACTCTCCGAATAGAACTCACATATAGAGATTAACAAACAAGGAACATCAACAAACATAGTGGCAACTTGACTTGAGATCCCTACTTCTGGAATGCCCACTCTTCTTCACCGCTAGACAGCAGACGGTGAATAATGTTGTATATCTATATCAATTTGTAAATAGCAGAGAGAATTATCATAGATTTAGCTATTTTTGTAAATATATTTATGATTATCTTTCTAACCTGAAAGGTTCAGGTTTCTAATATATATTATTATTTCTCTTTTTTATTTTTGATTACGTTTTCTTGTATAATATGTTTATAACTGTTTCTGTTTTAAAAAATGTAAATCGACGCAATTATCCCTAGCCGGGATAACGCGTTTTGTGTGTTGAAATAAATAAACAAACATAGGATGATGATAAGTCTAAAAATCATCACTACAATGATGAGACACATTGTCCGAAACCACAGTCGCCTTACAGATAGAATTACTGGTCAAATTTCTCAAAACTAATTCTGTTGATCATTTATTGATCTAAATATGTTTGTTGAGCACCGATAAGAACAGATAAAATACATTATTTCCATGTATTTTTATTAAAACCTATGGGAGAGAGCAATGCCATAGTAATATTATGGCGCAGTATTAGGTTCCAAATGAAGTATTAACTCCCTGAATATCGACGGAAATTAAAACAGGAGCTTAGATCGATATAACCCCGGGCATCGACCAGGTCCTCCCCGATTTCCTTCGGTAGTTTCCGGACCATATCTCAGGGTCTCTGCCTTTCCCTACCTTTCTACTGACTACCAATCTTGGTACCTACATCTTTATATTTATATCATTTATATGCTACACAGTAGAACCTCTATTTTTGTATATAATTCATCAGAATTATTGTAATACAATAGAACCTACCTGTAAAGGACACCTAATTGCAGAGCCAAAGTATTCTTTAGGGAGAGGCGTCCTCCTACCGGTGAATTGCTAAATAGTAAAAATGGTAATTTTGAAAATGAAAACTGTCCTTTGTAGAGAGGTGTCCTCTTACCGGTGAATTGCTAAATAGTAAAAATGGTAATTTTGCAAATGAAAACTGTCCTTTGTAGAGAGGTATCTTCTAGCCGGGTGTCCGCTAAAGGGAGGTTCTACTGTATATAGAAATCCGCACACACCAGAGAATTTATAAAGTCCTTAATATAAGCATGATCTCAAACCTCCTATAATCGAGGTTCAAATAACCTACTAGTTATGCATTTACATTACAGAAGCAATTATACCTTTATGTCCATTACTATAGCACATTATACTATGAGTATTGAGCAAAATCAATCATTCCTCCAGGGAAAGTGTCTTCTTTAAAAACATTTTATTGTTCTCTAGCTTTCGGGCACGGACGCCCTTCTACAGAAGAAAACATGGTATAATGACACGCCAACAGAACTCGTGTTCTATTGGCGTATCATTATACTATGTTTTCTCCTGTAGAAGGGCGTCCGTGCCCGAAAGCTAGAGAACAATAAAATGTTTTTGAAGAAGACACTTTTCCCTGGAGGAATGATTGATTTTGCTCAATATTTATGCAAGGGATTATTTTATAGAATACTATGAGTATCTTTAGATAAATACAAAATGGAAATAACAGTACAACATAATGAGGACCATAGACTGAAACCATGGTATACAGGTTATCTTTTGCCTGGCCAAAACTGGTATTGGGGCGCATTCTTTATCACCAACTTTACTATTCTATACTTGGTTAATAAACCAAAAGGCATTATTTCATTGAATTTATAAAGAGCAAAATCATAAGTAGAAGAGAGTTTCTTGTAGGTTTTTTCTATTTATCCGAAGCTTTCGGGCATTTTTGCCATTCTACAAGAATAATTCTACACATGTAGAAGGGCAGAAATGCCTGAAATCTCAGCTAAAAAAAAAAAATTACAAGAAACTTATGAAAAAGACATCTCCTTATCGTGCAACTGAAAGTTGCTGATGGCTTGCTCCATCTATCGGAATTAATATCAACTCGTTGATTTTTAATTATTCCAGAATTGTCCAAATTACAAGAAACTGTTCGCATCACAATTGTGTTCTTTTGATAATACACTGCCACTGTACGAGGTCATTATTCAACTTATGATTTATAAAGAGTTATCTTTATTGATATACAGGAATGTGTTGGTGGAATTGTCTTGAAGTGTATAAGACTAAAGGGGATGTGAGGAAAAGGAAGAGCTGCAGTCCCAATTAACTAGGTGACGATGTAAGAAGAGGACTGAAGGGAGCATGGTGTTTATCTTTGGTAAAAATAGCAGCCGTATGGGACGTCGAGGCAATCTTTCCTTCCTAGCTAGCTACATTGGTGAATCTCTTCAATCCTTTTATATGTTGTTGTTGTTGTCGTGTCCAAAGAAGAGCCTCGGATGTCTCCATGCATCTCTATCACAGCAGCAGCAATGTCCACTATATTGGGATTGTTTGTATTGTTGTCGTGTCCAATGAAGAGCCTCCGATGTCTCCATGCATCTCTATTACAGCAGCAGCAATGTCCACTATCTTGGGATTGTTTGTATTGTTGTTGTGTCCAATGAAGAGCCTCAGATGTCTCCATGCATCTCTATCACAGCAGTCGCAATGTCCACTATCTTGGGATTGTTTGTATTGTTGTTGTGTCCAATGAAGAGCCTCAGATGTCTCCATGCATCTCTATCACAGCAGTCGCAATGTCCACTATCTTGGGATTGTTTGTATTGTTGTTGTGTCCAATGAAGAGCCTCAGATGTCTCCATGCATCTCTATCACAGCAGTCGCAATGTCCACTATCTTGGGATTGTTTGTATTGTTGTTGTGTCCAATGAAGAGCCTCAGATGTCTCCATGCATCTCTATCACAGCAGTCGCAATGTCCACAATCTTGGGATTGTTTGTATTGTTGTTGTGTCCAATGAAGAGCCTCAGATGTCTCCATGCATCTCTATCACAGCAGTCGCAATGTCCACTACCCTGGGATTGTTTGTATTGTTGTTGTGTCCAATGAAGAGCCTCAGATGTCTCCATGCATCTCTATCACAGCAGTCGCAATGTCCACTATCTTGGGATTGTTTGTATTGTTGTTGTGTCCAATGAAGAGCCTCAGATGTCTCCATGCATCTCTATCACAGCAGTCGCAATGTCCACTACCCTGGGATTGTTTGTATTGTTGTTGTGTCCAATGAAGAGCCTCAGATGTCTCCATGCATCTCTATCACAGCAGTCGCAATGTCCACTATCTTGGGATTGTTTGTATTGTGTTGTGTCCAATGAAGAGCCTCAGATGTCTCCATGCATCTCTATCACAGCAGTCGCAATGTCCACTATCTTGGGATTGTTTGTATTGTTGTTGTGTCCAATGAAGAGCATCAGATGTCTCCATGCATATCTATTACAGCAGCAGCAATGTCCACTATCTTGGGATTGTTTGTATTGTTGTTGTCGTGTCCAATGAAGAGCCTCAGATGTCTCCATGCATCTCTATCACAGCAGCAGCAATGTCCACTATCTTGGGATTGTTTGTTTTGTTGTTGTGTCCAATGAAGAGCATCAGATGTCTCCATGCATCTCTATTACAGCAGCAGCAATGTCCACTATCTTGGGATTGTTTGTATTGTTGTTGTGTCCAATGAAGAGCCTCAGATGTCTCCATGCATCTCTATCACAGCAGCAGCAATGTCCTCTATCTTGGGATTGTTTGTATTGTTGTTTTGTCCAAAGTAGTGCCTCAGATGTCTCCATGCATCTCTATCACAGCAGCAGCAATAATCCTTTTATATCAGTATACACTATACAATTATGATGCATTAACACGTCATTTATTATGAAAATTCACTTTATTGATAAGCCAGAGAGCCTCCCATTAATTTTTCCATTGCAGTAAGGACAGTAGAGATTGAAACATACCCTAATGACTTCCAGTCAACATTAAAACAAAGTTACAACAAGATTACAGCTATCAGCATTATAATTCTATATACAGTTACGAGCGTCATTCCTCATCTCTGTCACCGTTTGCTTTTTTTTTTTTTGGAATGGCGCCCTCCTATTGGTTGGCTACGATCACGCCACCTTTGTCCCCCCCCACTCGCTTTATCGTTTCTGTAACTATTTGTGTTGGAGCGGGTCGCTCCTTAAATAAATGCATATATTAGTTAATAACTAAATGGAATCCTCTCTTTCTTTTTCCCAGTATGAGACGCCTACGGAAGCCAACAGTACATAGACAGATAAAGCACATAGGCTATTGGTATTAACTAATAGTAGTAAAATATATACATGACATCAGACTCGAGGCTTTCCCCGATGGAGTAAGGGCAGTAGTAATTGTTTAATTTTAAAAAAGAATCATACGCATCTATAATAGTTTGGAATTTTCATACACTATACAATGCGAGAGGGATAGTTAACTAGAAATATTCAAATAAGTAAAAATTAGAGCATAAGTTTATTCCTTTTTATAATTTTAGGTTTTGCGAGCTCTTTCGAGCAAAACCTGATCTTCAACGGACAAATTCCAAAAACAAATGAAAAGAGATGATATCAGAGACGTAGATATGACTATATTACAGCTAAAATAAGTTGAAATATATATATCTTTTATAGCATGAGTGGATCACATACTCACGTGATTTAGTTTAAATCAAAGAAAAACCTTGATAAAGAGAGTCGTTTTGCCCCTAAAAATATTGGTTGAAGAATAAATTTAGATCTAATATATGCCTTTTATTTATTTTTAGATATTATTATGGATAGCTCAATCTTTAAAATAATATATACCCTATATACTATATATACCATAGTATATACGAAAATCTACATAGTTAATTTTATCATTTAGTTACATTTCCAAAAACTCAAAAAGAGAAACCTAGTTCATGTTATTTACAATGCTTAATATATAGAGGTTCTCTTCAAATGAAGAGTGTCGAATGAGGGATTTAATCCAGGTTCATGGCTGTCGGAAATCAATGATTTATACCGCTTGTACACCGACTTGCTTTTTTCTTTTATAATTTCGTGAATAAAATATATGCTATTGTCTTTAAACTGTTTAAATTTAACGTAGTTTACCTCCGCCTTTGCCGGTCCCAAGCCCGGATAAAAAAGGAGGAGGGGGAGCAGTAACAAGCTCGCTAAAAAACCTGTGCTCAGCTGGCCCGGCTGATAGTACCCTGTAAAGGCTCCTAATCCAGAGATACAGGATGAGCAGCGTTTGTTAGGAGTGGCTGCACATGGCGTCTGTTCCTCATGTCAGAGGCGGCCATTTCTTTTGGAGCTAAGCCAGCCTGCTACTGAGTAGTGCTCCCAGTCTTAATGACAAAGGCAGACGCATTCTACTTCACCCAATCATGATGGCTGTCAAACAGACACCATCAAGGGTCACAACTTGATACCCTAATATGATTGAGTGGAGATAAGAAAGAAGAAGACGTAGTTTACCGATATAATTATATTGTGTGTGAGAAGTTTAAATTACAATAAAACGCAGTTTCCGAAGATAAGTTTCTTATTTTTTCCTATTATTGAATTATTAAGTTTATTATTATTATCATCGGAGACTGCGTTTTATTGTAATTTAAATTTCAGAGGATTCTTCCGACTGTGAGATTTGATGAAAATTATGTTATTGAAACCATGGCGCCCATTCGGGACTATACAATATACTAGGAACTTAACTGTCGATTTTCAACAACCACACGACCCGGGTTCGATTCCCACAATGACCTTTTTATTTTCTGAAGAGAATTTTGCTTCAATAGCTACTGATTCTATCAAAATTTCAGCTCCACTAGTGAATACAGGTAACCGAATTGGAATTTTGCACATTTATATGTGTATAAAAGTCGAACTGCACTTTCTATATGTGTAGATATGCGAAGCACTTGTAGTCCTCTTCTTCTTCTCTCTTATCTCCACTCAATCATATTAAGGTGTCAAGCTTGTAAAGCTTGAGACTTTTGATGGTGTCTGACAGGGAAGAGTAGAACTCATCAATGGATGAGTCAATACAGTCAATGATGTAGTTTGGGGTTGCAGGTTGACACTTAGTACATATTGGGAAACAAATCGTGTATTCTTCTTCTTTCTTATCTCCACTCAATCACACTGAGGTTTCAAGCTTGTAATGCTTGAGACTTTTGATGGTGTTTAACGGGGAAGAGTAGAGCTCATCAATGGATGAGTCAATACAGTCAATAATGTGTTTGGGGGGGGATTGCAGGTTGAGAATTACACTTGTAGTAAAAGCAGTCTCTAGCTACCCACTATGATTATCAAGATCTGTATCATGTGTACTGGGGATAATAAAACAATATATTATCAACTACACGAATGACTCCCTGCTCCTTGCTTGGATTCAGTAAATGCTTGTCAAACCCACCTTCATTGTCTTAATAAAAAGGATCATTATTATAATACACTAGTTGAAATATAAGCTGTTAATTCTAGAAGAGTTGAAGAAAAAAAAACACGGGGTTTTGACTCAAATTACCTTTTTGTGAGATGTAATTATTGATAATATTTTGTATGAAAAAAAAAACGTCTAAAAATAGTTAAATTATTTACATTTTTGATTATTTCCTCTATATATTATCCTGTCCATTCATTCAAAATCTCATGGAATATTTTTGGAGTAAAAATTTCTTTTTCTACTAGTATATTATTATTATTATTATTATTTGTAGGGGGGGGGTAATTTTAGTATTAGCAGTGTGTGATGGTTATTACTATACTAGCCGAATGACCCGGGCAACGCCCGTGTTTTACCCGACTGTAGATGTTACAACGGTGATCCTTAGGTCGCTGGTTCAAATCCGGCTCGAGGGAGTTTTTTTTATTTTTATTTTTATTGGCTGCCGGCGAGCACGTGACCTCCCTGTGCGTGCGCATCCGTGACAGAGGCCGATGAGGAAAGACGGTCGTGACTATATATAGGGATTCTTTTCGTAATCATGGTTATAGTGAACCCAAAGTTTAGTTCCATTGGGGGTTCATTATAACGAGGTTTTACGGTAGTTGAAATCTTTATTTACATATTTCCGCATTATTTTCTTTTATTATCTATATATATTAACCTAGGAAAACTAACACTTTATAAGGTAAAACATGAGAGAGTCATCTTATTAGTGTGATAATATTTTTATAATAAAAATAAATATTATAGCTAATCTAAAACACACACTCACATCTTGTTGTAAATGACTACCTCCAAGATAGACTAGGAACAAAGTGTATCTATATTTCAAGTAATCTCTACCATGTTACTGGATGCCTCCATTAAGTTAATTTCGACTTTTAGTGAAAATAATTTAGTGACAAATATTCTCCCCCAAATTTAATCTGTTGTTGATCTGTTGACCATCACTCGTAATTCATCTACCACAGGAAGACAAAAATTCTAAAAGATTTTTACAAACAACCTTCTTCTTTTTAATTTGAAAATGGAAGCATTCAATCAAAAATCGCTTCAACAGTCTTACACTTATGAACAAAACTTAAGGAAGTTGTATCTTTTAGCATGCATATCGGGATTCAGACAACAACTCTGAAAGATATTTGATACACAGTGACCTTTATTGAAGACACACAAGATAATCAAGTGTGAACAACATTGCCTCTGCCTCCATATAATAAAACAGACGACCAGCGACATCAAATACTTTCCACTTCCTTAAGCATCATTAATAAGTGTATATCAGAGTTTAGACTATTTCTTAACTATTATTGTTTGCAAGTGTACAAACGCAGCGTGCGTATTTGATATACATTTGTAGAAGAAGTAATTTTCGCTTGTAAGATTTTGCATTCCCCTAAATTTATATATATAAAAAAAGAAACGTAAAATATTTTATAATTCCAATACCTTTTACAATTCCATCTTAAATCAATAAAAATGAATTTAAAACTTTACAATCAATATTTCCTTAAAGACAAAGATTAACAAGAAATACAGAAGTGTCCTATTGATACGTCAAATCCCGTTCGTAAAAGTCCTTTAGAATTTTTGTCTTCCTGTGGTAGATGAACTACGAGTGATGGTTAACAGATCAACAACAGATCAAATTGGGGGGAAATATTTGTCACTAAATTATAGTCACTAAGAGTCGATATTACCTTAATGTAAGTTGTACCTTTTACCATGTATATCGGGATTCAGACAATAACTATGAAAGATACACTCATGAACAAAACGTAAGGAAGTTGTACCTTTTACCATGTATATCGGGATTCAGACAATAACTCTGAAAGATACACTCATGGACAAAACTTAAGGAAGGTGTACCTTTTAGCGTGTATATCGGTATTCAGACAATAACTCTGAAAGATACACTCATGGAAAAAACTTAAGGAAGGTGTACCTTTTAGCATGTATATCGGGATTCAGACAATAACTCTGAAAGATACACTCATGAACAAAACGTAAGGAAGTTGTACCTTTTACCATGTATATCGGGATTCAGACAATAACTCTGAAAGATACACTCATGAACAAAACGTAAGGAAGTTGTACCTTTTACCATGTATATCGGGATTCAGACAATAACTCTGAAAGATACACTCATGGACAAAACTTAAGGAAGGTGTACCTTTTAGCGTGTATATCGGTATTCAGACAATAACTCTGAAAGATACACTCATGGAAAAAACTTAAGGAAGGTGTACCTTTTAGCATGTATATCGGGATTCAGACAATAACTCTGAAAGATACACTCATGAACAAAACGTAAGGAAGTTGTACCTTTTACCATGTATATCGGGATTCAGACAATAACTCTGAAAGATACACTCATGAACAAAACGTAAGGAAGTTGTACCTTTTACCATGTATATCGGGATTCAGACAATAACTCTGAAAGATACACTCATGAACAAAACGTAAGGAAGTTGTACCTTTTACCATGTATATCGGGATTCAGACAATAACTCTGAAAGATACACTCATGAACAAAACGTAAGGAAGTTGTACCTTTTACCATGTATATCGGGATTCAGACAATAACTCTGAAAGATACACTCATGAACAAAACGTAAGGAAGTTGTACCTTTTACCATGTATATCGGGATTCAGACAATAACTCTGAAAGATACACTCATGGACAAAACTTAAGGAAGGTGTACCTTTTAGCGTGTATATCGGTATTCAGACAATAACTCTGAAAGATACACTCATGGAAAAAACTTAAGGAAGGTGTACCTTTTAGCATGTATATCAGGATTCAGACAATAACTCTGAAAGATACACTCATGGACAAAACTTAAGGAAGTTGTACCTTTCAGTATGTATATCGGGATTCAGACAATAACTCTGAAAGATACACTCATGGAAAAAACTTAAGGAAGTTGTACCTTTCAGTATGTATATCGGGATTCAGACAATAACTCTGAAAGATATTAAAGTGACCTTTATTGAATACACACGAGATAACTAAGTGTGAACAAAATTACCTCTGTCTCCTTAAAATAAAACATACGTTAGGAATAAAAGTCTGCCTTGGATCTAAGCAAAAATCTCACAGAAGTCTTTCATCTCAAGAATAACATTCAAGGAAGCCTGCGCGTGATATATATATTGTCCACTTTTACGAGAACATTCATAAGGCCATAAAACATGGTCGAGTCTTTTATTCACTCCTTCTTTTTTCACCCTGAAATCTTAAAGCAGCATTAAGATAAAGCGTGAATTGACCTTTTGCAGTTTTTTGGGTATTTGAAGACACACATTGTATATTTTTATATACAAATTGATATTAAATATTAATAAATACACACATACGAGTATACATATTTTAGACACACATTGTACATTTTTTTATATACAAATATATTTTAAATATAAATAAATACACATATTTTAATTATGGATATATGGCATAATAATGGCATATATTGGATCAAGATATCATTTATTTTACCAATATTTTAGTTGGCTAAACGCCAATCTTTTTCAAAGTATTATAAAACATTAATATGTTATAATAATATGATAAAGGTTGGCGTTTAGCCAACTGAAATATTTGATCCAATATATGCCTTTTTAATTGAAGATCTATTTATGGATGGCTCTATTTCCAAAACATATACATATAAATAAATTTATAATTAAAAAGGCATATATTGGATCAAAATACCATTTATTTTACCAATATTTCACCTGTTATAACACCTTGATAAAGGTTGGCGTTCAGCCAACTGAAATATTGGTAAAATAAATGATATTTTGATCCAATATATGCCTTTTTAATTAAAGATCTATTTATGGATGGCTCTATTTCCAAAACATATATATATAAATAAATTTATAAAATCAAAAATAAATTAGGGCTAAGTTTCTTGCACAATTTCTTTCTCTCTCTCTCTCGGGCTAACATGGCCTTCAACAGAAGCAACAAGTAATGTGACTTCTAGCTAATTATACACAAGCCGAAAATCCATGCAGAATCACTTTTCTCGGCGTGTATAGTTAGCTAGAGAAGTTATACTCCTAGTTGCTCCTGTTAAAGGACATGTTAGTCCGAAAGCTAACGAAATGAAAGTATACAAGAAACTTAGCCCTGAATGCCTTTTGATATTATTTAATTATAAGTCAAAGGGAGATAAACGTTTAAAATATAAATGAATATATATATATCGTTATGAAAATATAAGCGAAAAATTCATACTTAAATCATTAGATAATAAAAAGGTATATCTATATATATATAAATGAATGTTTGTATGTTTGTTGGTTTGTATGTCCGGCATACAAATTCGCAGTAGTTCACTAATTCAAACAAATATTTCCATACATAGGTAAAGAAATACGGGGAAGACGATAGGCTATTTTAAAAAATATATAAATCAATTATTAAACCTATATATTTTTAGTCAGAAAATGATGATGACGATATTGCTGTATCATGTTTGATTACACAGGTCTACAAAAAAACTTTTTTTTTTGCACAAGAGAACCTGATGGTGTTTCTAGTGTAACCTTTCATGCTGAACTCAAAAATCTAATCAGAAATTTCCCATCACCAATGGTTTTTGCCTGACGATCTTTTTTTAGTATTGGGATAAATACATGCATCCAACATGAAAGAGACTTACGAAAACATGAAACTGCTTTTGAAAAAGATAGAATATGAAAGATACGGTTGGAAAATATGCAGCGATTTGAAAGTCGTTGCTCTCTTGCGGGGATTACAGCTTGGATATACAAAATTTTGTTGTTTTCTGTGTGAGTGGGATAGCAGAGATAGGGAAAGGCATTACATTAAAAAAATCTGGTCAAACCGTAAAATCTTTACTCCAGGATATAAAAATATTGCAAATCTACCCCTGATCGATTCAGAAAATATTTACTTACCACCATTACATATTAAACTGGGATTAATGAAGAACTTTGTCAAGGCAATGGATCGAAATGCCAGTGGATTTGCCTACCTAAAACAAAAAAATTATAGTATAAGTGAAGCGAAGATTAAAGAAGGCATTTTCGTTGGACCTCAGATTCGAGAATTGCAGCAGGATGGAAATTTTCAAAATAGTTTGAATGAAGTTGAAGCAGCAGCATGGAATTCCTTTAGAAACGTTTGCAAAAACTTCTTAGGAAGTGTCAAGGTTGAAAATTACCGAGACATAGTTAATGATCTGTTGCTTTCCTACAAGGCACTGGGAAGTAACATGTCCCTCAAGATCCATTTCCTGCATTCACATCTAGATTTCTTTCCAGACAATCTTGGCGCAGTTAGCGATGAGCATGGTGAGAGGTTTCATCAAGCTATATCAAGCATGGAGAAGCGGTACCAAGGTAAATGGAGTCCCGCTATGCTTGCCGACGACTGCTGGGCACTCAAGAGGGATCTACCACAAGCAACGTATAGAAGAAAATCCACTGTCACTGCTTTTCAATAATAAATATGTTTCGTTCATATATGCCTTTATATTAACAATATTTCCAAATTCAAGTAGGTGTATCTCAGAAATATTGTGTAATAGAAAAAAACTTATGGTATATTTGGATTCAGGACATGTAGATAAGATGCTATTTCTTTGTGGACAAATAAAAATATTTTTGATAAACCAGTTACGTGACATTGTTTGCAATTTTTAGTGTATTTATCCCAATACTAAAAAAAGACCGTCACGCAAAAACCATACGTGATGGGAAATTTCTGATTAGATTTTTGAGTTCAGCATGAAAAGTTACACTAGAAACATAGTCAGGTTCTCTTGTGCAAAAATCTTGTTGACCAGTGTTATCAGATACAAAATTATATCGGGAAAAATTCCAAAAAGCAGAGAACACGGGTGAAACCAGTTCATTATTTTGTACGCAGGAACAAAATTCTAACAGAAAAACATTCATTCGAGCAGAAACCAAAAGCCAAATCATCTTTCTATAAAAATATCGCTTCTCAGACACAAAGTTTGGAGCGGGACGTTTCACAAGAGTACATCCACGGCGCCAATTTATAATTGTAACGAATAGTATTTGAATAAAAACATTTAATCGGGTAAAACCCGGGCATTGCCCGGGTCATTCGGCTAGTTAAAAATAAAAAAGGTATATCCTGATCAGGAGCACATGTGCTTTTCAGAAGGCAGAGCGCCATCTGGTGGATCAGAAATCAACTAAACATTGATTTAACCTGTTCCCTATATATATGGCCAACCCATTTATTTGATAAATCAAGAAAAGCCATCCATGAACGCGTTTATATTGCCTTCTATTCAATTCAATATATGACCTTTTATTATCTAATGATATGCATATATAGATACATATACAAATAAATCTTTAATTCAAAAAGACATATTTTGGATCAAAATATCATTTATTTTACCAATATTTCAGTTGGCTAAACGCCAACCTTTATTAAGGTATTATAACATTGTAATGTGTGTATAACATTAAAATGTTATAATACCTTGATAAAGGTTGGCATTCAGCCAATTGAAATATTGGTAAAATAAATGATATTTTGATCCAATATATGCCTTTTTAATTAAATATTTATCTATGGATTTCTCTATTTTCAAAAAAAAAAAATAGATGAATCTATATATAAATATCAAATTCTGTTCACCTATATAGACCGAAATTCTCCAGCTTACGGTGTTAAAAAGGTTATAATTGCTAAGTTATATATGGCAGTAGAAATTGTTTAATTTTTAAAAGAAAAATACGCGTCTATAATAGTTTCGAATTTTCATAACAGATGGCGCGCTAATGTATCATAATAAGTCATAAGTCAAGATTAACTCAGAATATTCATAGATACCATTTTGATTATAGTGTGGAACATATTTATAGGATGTCTTAACTATGTTAGAATTCAAGCGAACATTTCGATGTTAAGTAAGTTATAAAGATATAAATTTCTGTGAAAGATAGACATTTTGGCCAGTTAGAGTTTTTTATTTTCTCAACGTTTCGACAAAAATCTGTTGGACACCAGCCCCGCCACTCAAGTATAACACGTGACCGGAAGGATGACGTCGCCCCCCCACCCCCCCCCTCCTACTGACTGTAAAGTTTAGCCTAACGACGCTGTTGTTTGTTTACCTTCTACGGAGGATGTAACCTCTTTGTTTCCTCTCTTTCCCTTTTTAATCTTTATATAACCTATGCTTTAATAAATTAGTTAGTGCAAGGCTCTTGTCCTAAGTGTAACCAAGTACCTTGTCTACACCCCTACAATAAAATCTTTTGTCTTCGTCAGGAGAAAGGTTTTTGTCGAAACGTTGAGAAAATAAAAAAACTCTAACTGGCCGAAGTGTCTATTTTTCACAGAAATATGAATGCCAGCCAGGCAGCTTCTATCTTCAGGTTAAAGATATTAATATTGATAATATTGTTTTGAAAAAAGACACTTCGGTCAAAGCAGTATTTAACGTGTCTTTTATTTTAAAATATTTGAATGCCGGTCAGGTAACTTTAAGACAATCGTAATGATGATGATACTATTATAATGATAATAGAAAATTATGATAATAGATATTAATAAGACTTAGTACTGATCATTGTTCTTTGTCATACTCAGCAACTAATGTCCCATGAGACTATACTACACACACAGCGTTATTAAGGCCACCGGTCTTATAAAGATTCACCACAGGAAAGAAGCATAGATAGAGCTCCTATACTCAAAGCAACACAGAACCAAACAACAGCCTCCTGGTCCGACGCGTATGTCCAGTGTTCAGAGAATCCGCCGTGAATAGGTTAACGTATTTTTCCTTTTTAATATTGATAATCGACGTATATTTATTCCTAATTTTAACATGTTCTAAACGGTCTAAATCGTTATAATATTCTACATGTATTTATTATGAGGGTCGATGGGCGAGTGGTCTAAACCATTGGTTTTAGACCGCAACGACCCGGGTTCGAATCCCGCTTTGGGCACTTTTTCCAAATTAATAAAATGCTTCAATTTGACTCCCGATTCTTGCAAAAGTTCAATCCCATCAGCGAGTGCAAGTAACCAATCAAACAGGATTCTGACACACTTGTAAGTTCAAAATTCGAACTGCGCTTTTCACCCATGTAGACATGGGATATACTTACAGTAAAAGCAGTCGCTAACTACCCACCATGATTATCATGACCAGTACCACGTGTACTAGGAAATATAAAAATATAAATTATATATAAACGATAGCTTATAAATATTAATAATATATTATAGTGATTTGAAGAAAAAAAAATATATAAATAAATATTTAATATAGGGAAAGAATCACATCTGCTAACTGCCTGTGTGTATTTTTATATAAAATTAAAACATTAATATGTAAAAATCTAACCAACATAATAAATATCCATATAATCTATTATGAAAATTTTATCCACAAAATATATTTAAGTAAATATATTCCAAAATATATAGAACATATATTAATATGAAAAAAAAATACGAAAGAAAAAAAAAGATAAAAGATCAGGTGTTGAAATCAATATTAAAAATGGCATATCCTGACCAGGAACACATGTGCTTTACAGAAGACAGAGCGCCATCTGGTGGAACAGAAATCAACTAAACATTGATATCAGGGAACAGGCTAAATCAATGTTTAGTTGATTTCTGTTCCACCAGATGGCGCTCTGCCTTCTGTAAAGCACATGTGCTCCTGGTCAGGATATGCAATTTTTAATATATATTAATATGTGGAAATATATAAGAAATTAATATATCAAAGCCGAATGTTTCTTTTAAGAAAGATTCCCAATATTATCGCAATAAGGTGAGTTTGTATTACGTTTAAAAGAAGCATTCGTGTTTTGATGCCTCCATTTCTTATAGATGGATGACGCGTTATAGCATTATAATGTCAAAAAATAGTCCAAAGTATATAACACATGTTACATCTGTCGTGTCTGATTCGTACTTTGGAATGAACGATTGGCGATTGCTACTTTCTATATCTTACTAATGTAGAATATCAGAGCATGTTTGGTTATTTGGACATACTCATGGGGCCAAATTTATACCATTCAGAGACCATTGAAGAACTTTACACAATTTTAAAAACAGCGCAATGTGGGATTCAATCCAATGTGTTTCTGGTAATCATAAATCGAGAGTCACCGACAACCATTTAATGGTAGTTCAAGTAATTGGTCTGTAAGATCGATTGAAGAAATACTCTGAAGTTTGAACACAAGGCTTTTAAACTAATAGATGGGTGGATTTTACAAAGTGTCTCTCGGAGAGATCTCTACGGGAGTTTTAAAACAATTCTTTGGGGCGGAGCGTTTTATGTGGTCGTAAAGCCTATAAACGGCACGGCCGGGACAGCATGGGTTCTTCCTACTCCACTGTGCCGCACTGGATTACACTGGATAACACTGTATTATAGAGACAGCACGGGTTGTTCTCTACTGTATGATACTGGATTTCACTTGGAGATCTCCTCTCCATTACACTGGATAACACTGTATTATAGAGACAGGACGGGTTCTTCCTTCCCCACTGTGCTGCACTGGATTACACTGGAGAGCTTCTCCATTACACTGGAGAGCTTCTCCACATCACACTGGATTACACTGGAGAATATCTCTCCATTACACCGGATAACACTGTATTATAGAGACAGGGTCTTCCTTTCCCACTGTGCTGCACTGGATTACACTGGAGAGCTTCTCCATCACACTGGATTACACTGGATATCTTCTCTCCATTACACCGGATAACACTGTATTATAGAGACAGGACGGGATCTTCCTTCCCCACTGTGCTGCACTGGATTACACTGGAGAGCTTCTCCATCACACTGGATTACACTGGAGATCTTCTCTCCATTACACCGGATAACACTGTATTATAGAGACAGGACGGGATCTTCCTTCCCCACTGTGCTGCACTGGATTACACTGGAGAGCTTCTCCATCACACTGGATTACACTGGAGATCTTCTCTCCATTACACCGGATAACACTGTATTATAGAGACAGGACGGGATCTTCCTTCACACTGTGCTGCACTGAATTACACTGGAATGATTCCCCATGTAATCGTTCAATGATGACTTTTTAAAAACTTCCAAGTTCCAATAAAAATATGTCTTATATAAAAATATTTGTATTGTTATAAAATTCTGTAAAATATATGGTCAAACATTCCATAAGAATCAAGCTTCTTCTTTGAGAAAGAGAGTCGCTCATTAGAAGCACAGTTTAAAATATTTGCCTAGCCACTTTACCAGCTAAACACCACTTTGGAAATTTCTAAGCATATCATGAATCTTTTGTGGATCTCTTGAAATCGAAGCCATCCTTGACTGACAAGGGCCATATCTTGAAACTATAGTCTTCAGGTGAGCGTTTTGAATTTTCCAAAGCTGGTGTTGGGGCTTTGTCACCAATTCGACTAAGCTAAATTGCAAACGCAGTTAATTTATAGCGTATAGCTTTTGCTTATATTATAATAGGAAGGTTAGCCTTTTTTATTAAAATTATCCCTCAGGCAATTTTCGTAAATTTATATTATGAGCTTTTGTAAAGGTTGTTTTTGTATTATTGTATATTGTGAATTGATTTTATATAGTTTGTTCTTGGTGAACTGCAATTGAGGCGGTCAAATTCTGATCTGTAATTGAATTTTCGATTGCCACGTTTTATTCGGAGTCTTTATCGTGAAACAGAAGATAAATTGAAACCACGTGACTACTTGAACTAGAAGCTATGAGGCTTTCCATTTTCTCTTTCGTCAATAGAAAGAAACCAAAGAGTAAGGCTTCCTGGTTGGGATACATCACGGCACCACGGACTGCATAGTACAGTACCTGCTTGGTACCTGGATCTACGATACAGAGCATAGCACGGTTGACCAGCGGTGGCCATTCGTGTTCAGAGATTCCGTGTAGCGTGAGCCACTCCGTGCAGCTTTCATCTTTGGCATACCTTCGTCCTAACCCGCAGTGATACTCCACATTGTTCACCATTACCACAAACATATCATCTTCATCGTTTTCTACCATCACAGCGTTATGCGGCTCCAGCTGACGTCTTAAATCCATCACCGTCAAATTGGGTGGATTGCCTTCTACTCCTGGTGACAAATCCAAAGCTTCTACTTCATTCATTAGTTCAACTTCAGTATCAGATGCCTCTTCATCTTCCGTTTCATCCTGCATATTTCCAATTAGCATTTTCCTATCTTCATCTACATTCTGTTCTAAAGCTCTTGTTTCTTCGGTCAAACCCATTTTGAGCATTGCCATCTCATTAGTGATTTGAAAAAGTGCTCTATCTTTAGCTTGACTCATATCCATTAAGGTATCGATTTCTTTATTTAGCTGGCAGACGTAATGATTTAGCTGATTGGTCTCCATTCTCAATTCTTCAATGGTACCTAACGCAGCTTGGTTCAGATTCTCTAATCGTAAATTTTCTTCTTTTATAATTCGGTTTTCGTCCTTCATACCCTCAATCTCTATTGAGATCCTTTCGGATTCTTGATTCATTTGTTGGATTATGTCTCTTAAACTCTGATTAATCGTTTTTTGATCTGAAATATAGTTTTGTAATACTCTTATATCTGAATTAATTTTGTGTATTTCGTTGTGAAATTCATCCATTCTTGAATCCATATTTTTTTGGTCTTCTTGACCTTCCGTCATTAAACTCATTTTATGTTCTTTGCTTTCTTTATCCATTTCGTTAATATTTATATTTGCTTCTTTGTTCTTCAAATTTCTACAATAATTTGTGAGTACTGGGAAATGAAAATAAATATCTTTTACGTGTTCTTCGATCATTTTAGGAGTCCCTTTAAAAGTGCACCCTAAATCTGAAAATTCGCAAGACAAAGCTTTAGTACAAACGTGGTTCAAATGGTATTCATAATCTTGGTTTGTCAACCTTTCTTGGCACATTTCACATTTGAGGGAATTTTCTACGCAAATTTCTCTATGTCTTGAGATTGAATGAGTAGCAAAAACTAAGCCACAATGTTGACATCGTGATTTGCCATGGCCACATTCTTCAATTTGGTGTTTATCCAAATCCTTCCGAAGAACATGCTCCTGGCACTTGTCGCATTCAACTGAATTGTAAAGGCATCGTTCTTCGTGAAGATTCTTCTCATCTTCTGAGGCAAAGAAAGCCTTGCAGCCGAAGTGACTTCTGGTACATCCCAGAATGTTTGATTCCACCATTTTATTGGCAATGCTGCTTGTACTAGGCAGTAACCAAGGGCATATATTTCTGGAAGCATATAATTGTTGATATCATTTAATCGAGTGAGAATCCAACTAACTAATATTTGCAAAACTATATAAAGAGAATACTAAAACCGTTAAAATATTAAATTTCAAAATTAAAATCCTAACACCAAGGAAAAAAATGCATTTAATTAAAATCTACAGACAAACTTGACGTTTATCTGCAATCTTCAATCGTAGAAAAAAAGAAAAGAAGTCACAAAGTCTGCAATGACTTGAGTATCTCCTTTTTATTTCTTTAAAATGATTATATCCAGGAGTTATCTATGGTGGATGAATATTTATAAATCGTTAAAGAATAAAATACAGATAACGTGCCAATGCCTTTAATTGGCAATGTCTAACTGGCTTATTTGCTGAAATATTTGAGAAGGAGCAATATTCGCCGAATATATTTTTATATATTTCTACTGCTCTTAAGCCTATGCCTATAATTTTCTTAACCAAGAATCACTCTAAGGTGCTGGATATATAAGAGTAAAAGGTCCAATATGTAAATACACTCATAGACAAAATTTAAGCAAGTTTCATATTTTTGAGTCGCCGGTCGTTTGTTTTTGAAGAAGTAGAGACAATTTTGTTCACACTTGGTTATCTCGTGTGTCTTCAATAAAGGTCACTGTAATATCTTTCAGAGTTTTGTCTGAATCCCGATATACATGCTTAAAGGCACAACTTCCTTAAGTTTTGTCCATGAGTGTATCTTACAGAGTTATTGTCTGAATCCCGATATACATGCTAAAAGTACAACTTGCTAAAGTTTTTTTCCATGAATGTATCTTCCAGAGTTATTGTCTGAATCCCGATATACAAGCTTAAAGGTACAACTTCCTTAAGTTTTATCCATGAGTGTATCTTTCAGAGTTTTGTCTGAATCCCGATATACATGCTTAAAGGTACAACTTCCTTAAGTTTTGTCCATGAGTGTATCTTTCAGAGTTATTGTCTGAATCCCGATATACATGCTGAAAGGTACAACTTACTTAAGTTTTGTCCATGAGTGTATCTTTCAGAGTTATTGTCTGAATCCCGATATACATGTTCAAAGCTACAACTTACTTAAGTTTTGTCCATGAGTGTATCTTTCAGAGTCATTGTCTGAATCCCGATATACATGCTTAAAGGTATAGCTTCCTTAAGTTTTGTCCATGAGTGTATCTTTCAGAGTTATTGTCTGAATCCCGATATACATGCTAAAAGGTACAACTTCCTTAAGTTTTGTCCATGAGTGTATCTTTCAGAGTTATTGTCTGAATCCCGATATACATGCTTAAAGGTACAACTTCCTTAAGTTTTGTCCATGAGTGTATCTTTCAGAGTTATTGTCTGAATCCCGATATACATGCTTAAAGGTACAACTTCCTTAGGTTTTGTCCATGAATGTATCGTTCAGAGTTATTGTCTGAATCCCGATATACATGTTTAAAGGTACAAATTCCTTAAGTTTTTTTCATGAGTGTATACTAGTACAAAGATAAACATAGATTATCTATAAACACTTACACTTCCCGTAATTGTTACAAGTCATATAAATGAGACCTGATTGCATAAAAAAGTTCAGATAAAATAGGAATCGAGTGGAAACAGAAATAGTAAACTGAAGAAATTATTTAAAGGAACACAGAATAAGGTTTAAGAGACGTTGGGCGCGTCAGGCTATTTAAGGATTTGGTGAACCAGGACAGGCGTCAGAAGTCTGCCACGGCTCTCTTCACAAACCTCTATCACCACCAACTGCTGAGATACATCTGGGAACTGAAGATAGAATTTCAAATCCACTTTTCAGATATAATGTATACAAAAGTAATCTACAATTTCTCGAAAAGTATAATAGCATTAATTTATGGTAATGTATGCGGATTATTTCGAAATTGAAATAAATACGTGAAAAATAGCACAAATTTTATATTGTACTGGGATAAGATTCATAAATTAAAAAAGAAAAAAAGGACAAAAAAGGGTAAAAGGTAAAAAAAGAGATGCCCCTTTTTTCTTTTTAAAATCAATGCGTTTGTTATATCTTTTTTATTATCCCTTGTACACATGGTACAGGTTATGATAATCATGGTGGGTAGAAGTTAGCGACTGCTTTTACTGTAAGTGCACCACATGTCTACACATGTGAAAAGCAGTTCGACTTTTGCACTTACAAATGTACTAGAGCTTCGTTTGGTTACTTGCATTCGCTGATAAGGTCAGATTTTGTAATTTGTTATACCTTGAAAAAGATTGGCATTCAGCCAACTGAAATATTGGTAAATAAATAATATATATATATTTTAATTCAATATATGTCTTTTTAATTAAATAGCATTATTTATAATTGGTGGTTGGGCTTGTTCCACGCTTTAAACCAGTGGCCGTTGGGCAAATTTAGATTTTTCAAGACCTCGTTAGGAGTTAGCAAGAAACTCCTTTCTGTTTATTTAGATGCAATCTATATAATGTGGTTTATAACTGACTTAAATGATTTAATTATAGTTAAAATAAGGTTCCAAAAGCTTTATTGTGTGTGTTTTATAAATAATATATAAAATTTTGAACTTAAAAAATGCCGTCTGCATAAGAAAATAGGCTTAATGTATGAATTGAAGTTTTAAGTGGTCCTCTTTCTTTTTTCTACTCAATCATATTAGGATATCAAGTTGTGACCCTTGATTGAGCACTACTCAGTGGCAGGCCGACTTAGCTCCAAAAGAAATGGCCGCTTCTGACATGAGGAACAGACGCCATGTGCAGCCGCTCCTAACATGGAGTACAAACGCTGCTCATCCTGTATCCCTAGATTAGGAGCCCTTACAGGGTACAATCAGCCGGGCCAGCTGAGCCCAGGTTTTTTAGTGAGCTTGTTACTGCTCCCCCTCTTCCTTTTTCATCCGGGCTTGTGACCGGCAAAGGCGGAGTTGTTGTTGTTGTTGTCGTGTCCAAAGAAGAGCCTCAGATGTCTCCATGCATCTCCATCACAGCAGCAGCAATGTCCTCTATCTTGGGTGTGTGATAAAAGGCGGAGTGAAATGTACTTATGCAATTGAAAGATATATTTAACTATAAAATATTTTTTTTATTTATGCTTGAATCCTCCTCAACCCAACTTAATCCTAAATCTATGGCCAGACTCCTGACTTGACTCCAACATGAAACTTCCTGGTCAACTGGTCCAACTCAGCAATCCTCTCAGACCGTGATTGGAGCTGCAAGGCATTCGTTTATACCAGTGAGATGGGCAGCCCGGGTAGTTGGATTTCAGTAGGAATTTAAAAAATGTAAAGGTTTCTGATACACATATAGATAGGTTCGTTTCGATTGCCGCACCTTTATTAATGAAATATCTCTATTAAGATATCTTGAGAACATTCTCTTTCCACAAAACTATTTCAAATCTCTATAAAATATAAAAGACGAATATACAACAAGTCTTTTATTGGGAACCTATGCCCAACGCAGAATTCGACCAGGTATATAATTGCTTAGAAAAGATGAGTTAGTTATTTACAGTTTGCTTCTTCATTTATATATCCATTTATAAATTAAATTTAATTGCCATCTATCGTTAAAATTTCACACAAACTGTGTAAAACACACTTGTGTAAAATTTTAACGATAGATGGCAATTAAATTTAATTTACTAATATATATTTGTTATGAAATCATATTTTGCGGAAGAGCTTTGCTCGATGCAATACCTTGAAATTATATGTATGTACCTCTACAGACCTATAAGCTTATGTCCATAGTTCACTAAACACCCCTAAGCTGCCTTCCATTGAAAATACAGGGTATATTCCAAACCATTCCAATACAATAATAACCTTCACATATTATTCACTGTTTCAATTATCATGAAATAGGTTGCTCTTGCTGAGCGGTACCTATTAATGCGAGTTTGAAGGATTCAATACAATAGTAGAGCGGTCTAGAGATTAATTTGGCGAAACCGCAGAGAGGGTTCACTACTGATGAGCCAAGTCCTCTCATTCAATAACTCATATCATTACAGTAAGGTCTGTAGAGATAATATTTGATGATATTTAAAAGAAACGCATTGCCAGTAAATTTATTTGTGTAAAATATCCATTTATATTTGGACTTTTCCCATGAACGCCCATTATAGGAATGTCGTTCGATCGCAAATAAAATGATTTATGTTTATTTATTACATACGGCTCTGTTTTCTCAATGTTTCTTCTCTTGATCAGCCTTGTAAAACTTGTACAAAGCAATATAGACATAAATATTCCTATATACAATTAGCACATTCATCAATGATAGAATACCATTGCCGGTCCCTAGTCAGGATAAAAAAAAAAGAAAACGAGAGAAGTAAAACGTTCTCTAAAAACTTGGATTCAGCTGGACAAGCTGATAGCAGCCTATAAAGACTTCTGACCCATAGACATATTATTGTCGTTATAATTATGCCAAAGGTTTCATCATTCTTTTCATCATATGTACCCAAAAGTCTTTATCTTAAATATCAGGCTCGGGATCAGAAATCACACATTTAAATAACTTATTTGCACGTAGAAGTGCCCCGACCTTTAATGCCCATATTGGGTAATTTGTACCATTTAATGGTTCTATTCTAGACACCGTCAAAAGGAAGAATCTGCCATTTTTTCTATAAGCTGGTAAAATTTCAATTTTCAAAGCTAGTCTTAAGTATCAATTAGAATTATATTTTCTTACTTACAATTTGAAGACTTGATTTTATTTACTTTTCTTTTCTAATAACCACGCTCTGCTACCATCTGTTTAGAACGATGTTGTAGATAATATAATTTTGTTGCCTTAAATACAAGGTAAAATGTTTAAAGTTTAATGAATTAATTTTATAAAGCTGAGAGTCGTCTTCAAAAACGATCCAACACACATGATGAGCAGTGTCTGTATTCCAAATTAGGATATGCTGCACATGGCATCTGTTCCTCATGTCAGCCATTTTATATTGGAGCTAAGTTGGCTTGCTACCTAAGAGTGTTCTAAATCTATATAACAAATTTACTTCTCATACAAGAAGCTAAAGATCTACAAACAGGATATCATTGAATGATTGAGAGGCGATAACATAAAAATAATATATGACATCATATAAGAATTCGAATCTATAAACTTGTGAAATGTGAATGAAAGAAATTCTACCAATAGTATACCGGTAGTACAAGAAAAGGATTTGATACAAAGGAAATAAGAATAGACTGAGTAGCTGATGGGAAAATCCCCAAGTTTATGAATATTTCTGGAAAACCCCACGTAGGATCCCAACCAGAAATACCAATTCTTTTTATACTACGGCGTACGGGTCATGATGCTCTTACTCCAGTCAGTTACCTACTTAGAAAACGTCGTACCCTCTTCCTGTGGATATGTTTGGATATTACATTGATGTTAATTTATTCATTTATTTTACCTATCCTTAATTAGTCTAAATTAAACAAGATCTTGGAGGTCGTGCTCATAAAGAAGTTCAAGAACTCTTCTTGGTTCTCTGTACAGGGATTTTTTTTCCAATACAATCATGTTATAACCATACGATACAGCATGTTAATTTATAATACAATATAATGAGGCTTATGATTATAGAACGATGTTTGAAAAGTTTCATCGCAAATGTTTCTTTTTACAAACGAAAAATCGTAATTTATTTTAAGGAGAAATAATGACATTTCTATCCTTAGGGATGAAGTATGAAATGATGAATTGTCTTCTTTCTTATCTCCACTCAATGATATTAGGGTATCAAGTGGTGACCCTTGAGGGTGTCTGTTTGGCAACCATCATGACTGGGTGAAGTAGATTGCGTCTGCCTTTGTCATTAAGACTGGGGGCACTACTCAGTGGCAGGCCGACTTAGCTCCAAAAGAAATGGCCGCCTCTGACATGAGGAACAGACGCCATGTGCAGCCGCTCCTAACATGGAGTACAGACTCATCCTGTATCCCTGGATTAGGAGCCCTTACAGGGTACTATCAGCCGGGCCAGCTGAGCCCAGGTTTTTTAGCGAGCTTGTTACTGCTCCCCCTCCTCCTTTTTCATCCGGACTTGGGACCGGCAAAGGCGGATTTGGTTGGGATGAATTGTGAAGGGTAATGATGAACGGAAACGTAACCTGGACACTTTTATTTTCCGTTTATCATTACTCTTCACAATTTATAATTGCATACTTCATCCCTAAGGATAGGAATAGTCTTTATTTCTCCTTAAATAATTAAAATTACGATTTTTCGTTATGTAAAAAGAAGCATTTGCGGTGAAACTTGTTAAACATTGTTCAATTACATTGATGTGTTTTTCGTAAAAATAGAGGCTGCCTGGCCGGTATTCATAGTTCTTAAAATTAAAGATACTTCGGCCAGTAAATCTTTCTATTATCTCGACTTTTCGACAAAATTCTTTGTCATCGTCAGGAACAAATAAAAATCAAAACATTTGGCAAGGCGTTAAGATTTATTGGCCGAAGTATCTTTGATATGTTTTATGTAACACTTTATTTTATTAATAAAATGAGGGTTATTTTGAATCAAAATGTTTAAAAAACTTCCAATATTTTGACGGGGCAGTCCTCCTATCTTCCCCTGGGAGTCAAACCTTGTAAATAATTTACAAATTACTTGAATCCTGGAGGAAGATAGACATATGCCTCGTCGAAATATTGGAAGATTGTTAAACATTGTGAAACAAAATAATTCCTATTTTATTAATGTACTCAAAATGGATTGTTCTATTTCATTCGAGTTGTACATATCACCAGAGAAGCGTTCCAATCTACAATAGCGGAGTTGTACATATCACCAGAGAAACGTTCCAGTCTACCATAGTGAAGTTGTATATATCACCAGAGAAACGTTCCAGTCTAACATAGCGGAGTTGTACATATCACCAGAGAAACGTTCCAGTCTACCACAGCGGAGTTGTACATATCACCAGAGAAACGTTCCAGTCTACCATAGTGAAGTTGTATATATCACCAGAGAAACGTTCCAGTCTAACATAGCGGAGTTGTACATATCACCAGAGAAACGTTCCAGTCTACCATAGCGGAGTTGTACACATCACCAGAGAAGCGTTCCAATCTACAATAGCGGAGTTGTACATATCACCAGAGAAACGTTCCAATCTTCAATACCGGAGTTGTACATATCACCAGAGAAACGTTCCAGTCTACCATAGCGGAGTTGCACATATCACCAGAGAAACGTTCCAGTCTACCATAGCGGAGTTGTACATATCACCAGAGAAACGTTCCAGTCTACCATAGCGGAGTTGTACATATCACCAGAGAAACGTTCCAGTCTACCATAGCGGAGTTGTACATATCACCAGAGAAACGTTCCAGTCTACCACAGCGGAGTTGTACATATCACCAGGGATACGTTCCAGTCTACCATAGCGGAGTTGTACATATCACCAGAGAAACGTTCCAGTCTACCATAGCGGAGTTGTACATATCACCAGAGAAACGTTCCTGTCTACCATAGCGGAGTTGTACATATCACCAGGGATACGTTCCAGTCTACCTTAGCGGAGTTGTACATATCACCAGAGAAACGTTCCAGTCTACCATAGTGAAGTTGTACATATCACCAGAGAAACGTTCCTGTCTACCATAGCGGAGTTGTACATATCACCAGGGATACGTTCCAGTCTACCTTAGCGGAGTTGTACATATCACCAGAGAAACGTTCCAGGCTACCATTACGGAGTTGTACATATCATCAGAGAAACGTTCCAGTCTACCATAGCGGAGTTGTACATATCACCAGAGAAACGTTCCAGTCTACCATAGTGAAGTTGTACATATCACCAGAGAAACGTTCCAGTCTACCATAGTGAAGTTGTACATATCACCAGAGAAACGTTCCAGTCTACCATAGTGAAGTTGTACATATCACCAGAGAAACGTTCCTGTCTACCATAGCGGAGTTGTACATATCACCAGAGAAACGTTCCAGTCTACCATAGTGAAGTTGTACATATCACCAGAGAAACGTTCCAGTCTACCATAGCGGAGTTGTACATATCACCAGAGAAACGTTCCAGTCTACCATAGTGAAGTTGTACATATCACCAGAGAAACGTTCCAGTCTACCATAGCGGAGTTGTACATATCACCAGGGATACGTTCCAGTCTACCATAGCGGAGTTGTACATATCACCAGAGAAACGTTCCAGTCTACCATAGCGGAGTTGTACATATCACCAGAGAAACGTTCCAGTCTACCATAGTGAAGTTGTACATATCACCAGAGAAACGTTCCAGTCTACCATAGCGGAGTTGTACATATCACCAGGGATACGTTCCAGTCTACCATAGCGGAGTTGTACATATCACCAGAGAAACGTTCCAGTCTACCATAGCGGAGTTGTACATATCACCAGAGAAACGTTCCAGTCTACCATAGCGGAGTTGTACATATCACCAGAGAAACGTTCCAGTCTACCATAGTGAAGTTGTACATATCACCAGAGAAACGTTCCAGTCTACCATAGCGGAGTTGTACATATCACCAGAGAAACGTTCCAGTCTACCATAGCGGAGTTGTACATATCACCAGAGAAACGTTCCTGTCTACCATAGCGGAGTTGTACATATCACCAGAGAAACGTTCCAGTCTACCATAGCGGAGTTGCACATATCACCAGAGAAACGTTCCTGTCTACCATAGCGGAGTTGTACATATCACCAGAGAAACGTTCCAGTCTACCATAGCGGAGTTGCACATATCACCAGAGAAACGTTCCTGTCTACCATAGCGGAGTTGTACATATCACCAGAGAAACGTTCCAGTCTACCATAGCGGAGTTGTACATATCACCAGAGAAACGTTCCTGTCTACCATAGCGGAGTTGTACATATCACCAGGGATACGTTCCAGTCTACCTTAGCGGAGTTGTACATATCACCAGAGAAACGTTCCAGTCTACCATAGTGAAGTTGTATATATCACCAGAGAAACGTTCCTGTCTACCATAGCGGAGTTGTACATATCACCAGAGAAACGTTCCAGTCTACCATAGCGGAGTTGTACATATCACCAGAGAAACGTTCCAGTCTACCATAGCGGAGTTGTACATATCACCAGAGAAACGTTCCAGTCTACCATAGCGGAGTTGTACATATCACCAGAGAAACGTTCCAGTCTACCATAGTGGAGTTGTACATATCACCAGAAAAACGTTCCAGGCTACCATTACGGAGTTGTACATATCATCAGAGAAACGTTCCAGTCTACCATAGCGGATTTGCACATATCACCAGAGAAACGTTCCAGTCTACCATAACGGAGTTGTACATATCACCAGAAAAACGTTCCAGGCTACCATTACGGAGTTGTACATATCACCAGAGAAACGTTCCGGTCTACCATATTGAAGTTGTACATATCACCAGAGAAACGTTCCAGTCTACCACAGCGGAGTTGTACATATCACCAGAGAAACGTTCCAGTCTACCATAGTGAAGTTGTACATATCACCAGAGAAACGTTCCGGTCTACCATAGTGAAGTTGTACATATCACCAGAGAAACGTTCCGGTCTACCATAGTGAAGTTGTACATATCACCAGAGAAACGTTCCAGTCTACCATAGTGAAGTTGTACATATCACCAGAGAAACGTTCCAGTCTACCATAGCGGAGTTGTACACATCACCAGAGAAGCGTTCCAATCTACAATAGCGGAGTTGTACATATCACCAGAGAAACGTTCCAGTCTAACATAGCGGAGTTGTACATATCACCAGAGAAACGTTCCAATCTTCAATACCAGAGTTGTACATATCACCAGAGAAACGTTCCTGTCTACCATAGCGGAGTTGTACATATCACCAGAGAAGCGTTCCAGTCTACCATAGCGGAGTTGTACATATCACCAGAGATACGTTCCAGTCTACCTTAGCGGAGTTGTACATATCACCAGAGAAACGTTCCAGTCTACCATAGTGGAGTTGTACATATCACCAGAAAAACGTTCCAGGCTACCATTACGGAGTTGTACATATCATCAGAGAAACGTTCCAGTCTACCATAGCGGAGTTGCACATATCACCAGAGAAACGTTCCAGTCTACCATAGCGGAGTTGTACATATCACCAGAGAAACGTTCCAGGCTACCATTACGGAGTTGTACATATCACCAGAGAAACGTTCCAGTCTACCATAGCGGAGTTGCACATATCACCAGAGAAACGTTCCAAGTCTACCATTACGGAGTTGTACATATCACCAGAGAAACTTTCCAGTCTACCATAGCGGAGTTGTACATATCACCATAGCAAACATACATGTCTACCATAGCGGAGTTGTATATATCACCATAGCAAACATCCAAGTCTACCATAGCGGAGTTGTACATATCACCAGAGAAACGTCCCAAGTCTACCATAGCGGAGTTGTTCATATCACCATAGCAAACATCCAAGTCTACCATAGCGGAGTTGTACATATCACCATAGCAAACATCCAAGTCTACCATAGCGGAGTTGTACATATCACCATAGCAAACATCCAAGTCAACCATAGCGGAGTTGTACATATCACCAGAGAAACGTCCCAAGTCTATAATTATTTCAAGTCTATAATAGCGGAATTGTACATATCACCAGAAAAACATCCCAAGTCTACCATAGCGGAGTTGTACATATCACCAGAGAAACGTCCTAAGTCTACCATAGCGGAGTTGTACATATCACCAGAGAAACGTTCCAGTCTACCACAGCGGAGTTGTACATATCACCAGAGAAACGTCCTAAGTCTACCATAGCGGAGTTGTACATATCACCAGAGAAACGTTCCAGTCTACCACAGCGGAGTTGTACATATCACCAGAGAAACGTCCTAAGTCTACCATAGCGGAGTTGTACATATCACCAGAGAAACGTTCCAGTCTACCAGAGCGAAGTTGTACATATCACCAGAGAAACGTTCCAAGTCTACCATAGATGAAGCGTACATATCACCATAGCAAATGTCCAAGTCTACCATTGACGAGTTGTACATATCACCAGAGAAAACACCCACCAGGAATGCTGCGCCCATTACTCCGAAGAGCCGAGTCAACGACCCTGCCACATTGCGTGTTGGCCTACATGGGTTTCCCTGGGAGGATTGATCCATATGGCTGTTGACAACGCCTAATTAAAATGGCTCTTTGGACTTAAAGCTGAGCAACCAGTCTGGGCTGTCTTCTTCGCTGCCTTCTTGCAGAATTCCACTCAGATTACACTTCTAATCCACCCAGGAATTCTAAAATCTGGATTTATATTTGACGACTTCAACCCAATCTTTTATGTGTAAATGATTTACTGAAGGATCTTTTTCATAAGGAAACATCCTTACCTTGACATTTTGATCTCTACTGGAGATGTTCTCTCATAGTAAATTGGATTAATTCGGTTCAGGTCAATTTTTGTTTTAGAAAATTTATCGCTCAGCAAAGTTGTCTTTTTTGTAGGTGTTACTGAAATAAACACATGATTAAATATTTAATTATTATTAAATAAAATAGTGGAAACAGAAAATGTTACGCCCAAAATGAGTTTAAGAAGAAAAGTAATTTGGCTCAAATTAGCATCCTATGGCGTATAATGAATGATTACAAATTGGAAGCAGAATGTGCTTAAATAATATATACATTCATAGACAAAACGTTGGATGTTTCATATTTTTATGTCGCCGGGCGTCCATTTTTGTTTTAAGAAGACAGGCAAATTTGTACACATTTGGTTATTTTGTGTGTCTTCAATATAGGTCACTGTGTATCAAATATTTTTCAGAGTTATTGAATGAATCCTGATATATATGCTGAAATGTAAAACTTCCTTAAATCTTTTCCATATTTGAATTCTTTTCAATTTTAATTATTAATATAAAAAATTCCTGTTATCCCACTAGGTTTGTTTTATGGATATAACACCTTCTTTTTCCACTAGTATATAAAACAAACATCGATTATATAAAAACATCCAATAAAAATGGAATTTAAAGACAAATTTGTTCAGAAAATTATAAATAAGTATTGGAATATGTTCTAGTGGTCGTTAAGTTAAAAAAATTACAAATTTAATGCAAAGATGCATTGCATACATAGAAAAATGCGAATTTTTCCTGCAATGGGCATGGAAATTCTAGGCATTCTACTACGAAGAGGGCATCCAAGTTATACAAACTGTGTAAAGTGCTACAAGAAAACGGTGCATTTGAATAAGGACAGGTAGATAATCGTCCTGCAATGTGAATGGGCATTCTAAATTCTACGACAATCAAGGCTACACAAACTTTGTAGCGACTTATCAAATCTCTTCTTCACGGCTCTAATACGACATATATTCGATCGTATTAAGGTCTGTGAAGCTTTTTGACTTGAAATATTGTCCGGTTTAAAGGAATAAAGAAAACAAATCGTTCTAAAGATGTCATCAAGTTGCAACTTGAAGCCAGTGAGCGGGCAGTATTAAGGCCGTAAAGAAAAGCCTTTTGGCTTCAAATCTTGTCCAGTTATATCGAAATATAGAATCAAATCATTCTAAAGATGTTATCAAGTTTCGACTTGAAGCTGGTGTATGGCAGAGCGAGCAATATTAAGGCCGTAAAGAAAAGCATTTTGGCTTCAAATCTTGTCCAATTATATCGAAATATAGAAGCAAATCATTCTAAAGATGAAGCCGATATTCTAAACTTGAAGCCGGTGTGTGGCAGAGCAGGCAGTACTAAGGCCGTAAAGAAAAGCCTTTTGGTTTGAAATCTTGTGCATTTTAACGAAATAAAGAAAGCGAATCATTCTAAACGTGCTATCAAGTTACAACTTGAAGCCGATGTATGGCAGAGCGGATAGTATTAAGGCCGTGAACCGGTGTATAACAGAGCGGGCAGTAATAAGGCCGTAAAGAAAAGCCTTTTGGTTTAAAATCTTGTCCATTTTAACGAAATAAAGAAAGCGAATCATTCAAACATGCTATCAAGTTACAACTTGAAGCCGTTGTATGGCAGAGCGGCTAGTATTAAGGCCGTGAACCGGTGTATGGCAGCGCGGAGAGTATTAAGGTCATCTTGCCCAGTTTAATATAAATATAGAATAAATCATTTTTAACGTGCTATCAAGTTACAACTTGAAGCCGGTATATGGCAGCGCGAGCAGACATCGCCCTGTAACGTCGGTCAGAGACCCGGTCAGGTGCTTCGATCGAAACACGACCTCTGACCTTTTCCCAACACCGCAGCCTTTCTTTCAAAATGCACTTTAAATTCCCGTCGCCATTGTTAATAATCCATATGAGAGAACTTCTAAGATATTGGATTAGACGGGCAATTCCTTCCCTGTTAGCTGCGCTAGTAAAAAAATAGCAGATGCACTTTGGTATTTAACGTAAAGGGCGCGGTTACACTCCCTTCTAAGAAATCTTTCTCTCTAATATAGGCAAATATATTACATATATAGGATATTCATGTTAAATATAATATGCAAAAAATAATACAATTATTAAAAAGCGCTATTATCAAACTATATTAATAGATATAATAATCTCTATATTTTACGGAATATAAAAAATTTGCATAAAGGTTTGTGATGCAAATAAAGAAATTTTAATGGTCAAATTTTTAACTTTTGTGTGGTGATCACATTTTTCAATATACCTTCGCATTTGAATTATAGAGATTGTAAGATGTAACACGAATTTGATGCTTACATAGAATAGCAAGTCAATATAATACCGATTATGTAATATTTAACTTTATTTAGAGCTATCTGTCTATATATTGAACGCAAATATGACGCTGTATTTATTGAACAGTAAGTAGTTGACTATATTTGGTATGTTCATACAACAAAGGAAACAATACAAGCTAAAAATCAATAGTTATCTATTAATAGACAATGTCTATAAACTATAAATGGAGTGTAGCTTGGATACCTCTCTTGAAACGCTCTATTGTACTTCACTTCAACGGGCTTATCCTCTACTTGACCCATAGAGAACTCAAAGAGGAAGATTTAAAAGGAGGGGAATTTGACAACGTTATTATGATACAAGCTGAAACTCAATATTTATCTATTAATAGACAATGTATACAAACTATAAATGGAGTGGCTTGAAAACCTCTCTTGAAACGTTCTATTGTACTTCACTTCAACTGGCCTATCCTCTACTTGACCCATAAAGAACTCAAAGAGGAAAATTTTAAAGGAGGGAAATTTGACAATGTTGATATGATACAAGCTGAATCGAAGGCAACCTTAAAGAATCTCTCTCAAAGAAGAAGAACAACAGTCAAAATGTGCCAATGCTTCAAACAACATATCTTATATCACAAAAAATCCACATTTATTCACAAAATTACGCAGGATGAAGAAATTTGTAAGAACTTCAGGCCATAAGGCTTCCAAAGATGTTTTGAATTGTATATAGCTTTTTCCTATTCTATTTATATAAACTAGTAGAAATAGAAAGTGCTATACCAAAAACAGACTGGTGGAAAATCATTAAATTTGACCAGATTGGTTAGGATATTAAATACACCAAATGATTAAACATTGTATTCTATAATAATTGTATTCTTTTTTGCATATTAGCTTTAACATGAATATCCTATATATATAATATATTTGTCTATTAGAGAGAAAGATTTCTTAGAAGGGAGTGTAACCGCGCCCTTTACGTTAAATACCAAAGTTCATTTAACTATCTTTAGACGTTGTTCATCCAAATTTTAATTAATCATTTTGCGCTACAAGAAGTTAGTATGAGCCAAAATATGTTACGGTTCATACTTATTCTTCCATCAATTTCCTAATTGGTGGCAATCTCAACATTAACAGGAACTGCAATAACTGTCACAACACCCAACTCACCTCACACGATATATACAGTTGTCCGGCTATATGGCAATTATCAATCCAGAAAAGGACATCCATACGGATAAGACACCTCAGTTGGCCGATATTGTGATCAGGGTGCATAGACCGATCTGATCTGTTTCATGGACAAGACACCACCACCAAATTCCTAATTGGTGGCAACCTCAACATTAACAGGAACTGCAATAACTGTTACAACATCCAACTTACTCCGTACTATATATACAGTTAGTTTCCCGGCCATTCTTACAGCCCTCAATATGGCAGACATCAATCCAGAAGAGGACATCCATACCGGACAGGGCACCTCAGTTAGCCGGTATTGTGATCAGAGTGCATAGACCGATCTGATCTGCTCCATGGACAAGACACCACCACCAATTTCCTAATTGGTGGCAACCTCAACATTAACAGGAACTACAATAACTGTTACAACATCCAACTTACTCCGTACTATATATACAGTTAGTTTCCCGGCCATTCTTACAGCCCTCAATATGGCAGACATCAATCCAGAAGAGGACATCCATACCGGACAGGGCACCTCAGTTAGCCGGTATTGTGATCAGGGTGCATAGACCGATCTGATCTTTTCCATGGACAAGACACCACCACCTCAGTTGGCCGGTATTGTGATCAGGGTGCATAGACCGATCTGATGTGCTTCATGGGCAAGACATCACCACCAATTTCCTAAACTATCTTTAATTCACTCAAGTAAAATACAGAACAGCCCCATTCTGTCGCTTGATGCCAAGGCCGTACCACTCAGCAACAATCGTTCTATTGTTTAATTCTCTATGGTTGATTTGTGATACATGTGATTTGAATTTTGATAAAGCTATGTGATTAAGGATAGGTCATGTGGCAAAACACAATAGTCGACTAAGAAGACTGAATAAAGATAACATTGAAGAAAACATATCAAGAGGATGCTCTCGTCCTACATTTGTAGACCAACTGAAGAAAAAAACCAAAGAACTACATCCATAAATCGAACTTCTTGTTTGTTCCAGATCGAGAATCAGTACACCAAAACTGCTTCACCTGAAATAATAAGAGAACTACTCAAACACTTTATTGTACTTTAATGATACTATTTAACCTAATGAATGTAGATCTACATTTTTGAGAGACAACTATATAGAGGTCCGATTTCAATTACAACAATACAGATGTTATATTTATACGTTTATACCTTTAAAAGTATTAGGGGAATTACCTTTATTATATGTATATAAGTAAAACGAAATACGGGATTGGTAAAGGTAGCTTTCATTTAATAATCATGTATTTAGAAGAAGAATAAGTAGAGGAAATAAGAGCTTCTATTATACGAGAACCATCGTTCAACCTTTAGGGAAAGATGCCCTTCTACGGGTACCTTGCCCAGCGTCTTGCCCGAAAACTTGTACGATCGTAGCCCATCGGCTGGCAGCCAAGTTCGACGACAACTGAGGATGAAGACGGAAGGAATTCACTCAACAATCAATCCTATCAGTTCTTCGATGTCACGAACCTCAAATGATGTAAACAAAACTATATTTAAAATTGAAATAGTCTACATTATAAATTTACAAGAACAAAATTATATGTACTAATCAACAAAACTTAAGGAAGTTGTACCTTTTAGCATGTATATCGGGATTAAGTCAATAACTCTGAAAGATACACTCATGGACAAAACTTAAGGAAGTTGTACCTTTTTAGCATGTATATCGGAATTCAGACAATAACTCTGAAAGATACATTCATGGACAAAACTTAAGGAAGTTGTACCTTTTTAGCATGTATATCGGGATTCAGAAAATAACTCTGAAAGATTCACTCATGGACAAAACTTAAGGAAGTTGTACCTTTTTAGCATGTATATCGGGATTCAGACAATAACTCTGAGAGATTCACTCATGGACAAAATTAAGAAAGTTGTACCTTTTAACATGTATATCGGAATTCAGAAAATAACTCAAAGATATTTGATATACAGTGTTCTTTATTGAAGACACACGAGATAACCAAGTGTGAACAAAATTGCTTCGTCTTCTTAAAAAAAAAAAAAGACAACCGGCAGCATAAAAATATGAAACATATTCATTTAGAAATACATTCCCTAGAAGATTAAGGAAATAAGAATTTTTTCAGGTTGAAGCTATTTTTTGGAAAATCATAGTGACTCAACGTGGTGTTCTTAGAAAGTACTCAGAAATCTTCCATTGTCAAAGGAACAGCCATTGTAAGCCAACACGGTGTCTTCATTACATACCGAGAACGGTGTCATTTGCGTCTTTGTCATAATGAATAATCATATACAAATACATGTAACAATTTACATAAATATAAACGTTTTATGTGAAGAAAATAAAATACTTGTTTCACTGCGTCTGTTTTTGTCAATGTCGAAAGAAAACACTTACCTTGAAACCTGGCATTGTTAAAATAACGCTCCATTATAACCAATCATGAACCCTATACAGAAGGTACCTAGAAACCTGGCATTGTTGAATTAACACTCCATTATAACCAAGCATGAAACCTATACAGAAGGTACCTAGAAACCTGGCATTGTTAAAATAACGCTCCATTATAACCAATCATGAACCCTATACAGAAGGTACCTAGAAACCTGGCATTGTTGAATTAACACTCCATTATAACCGAGCATGAAACCTATACAGAAGGTACCTAGAAACCTGGCATTGTTGAAATAACGCTCCATTATAACCAAGCATGAAACCTATACAGAAGGTACCTAGAAACCTGGCATTGTTGAAATAACACTCCATAATAACCAAGCATGAAACCTATACAGAAGGTACCTAGAAACCTGGCATTGTTGAAATAACGCTCCATTATAACCAAGCATGAAACCTATACAGAAGGTACCTAGAAACCTGGCATTGTTGAAATAACACTCCATAATAACCAAGCATGAAACCTATACAGAAGGTACCTAGAAACCTGGCATTGTTGAAATAACGCTCCATTATAACCAAGCATGAAACCTATACAGAAGGTACCTAGAAACCTGGCATTGTTGAAATAACACTCCATAATAACCAAGCATGAAACCTATACAGAAGGTACCTAGAAACCTGGCATTGTTGAAATAACACTCCATTATAACCAAGCATGAAACATATACAGAAGATACCTAGAAACCTGGCATTGTTGAATTAACACTCCATTATAACCAAACATGAAACATATACAGAAGGTACCTAGAAACCTGGCATTGTTGAAATAACGCTCCATTATAACCAATCATGAAACCTATACAGAAGGTACCTAGAAACCTGGCATTGTTGAAATAACACTCCATTATAACCGAGCATGGACCCTATACATGGTATCTAAAAACCTGCCATTGTTGAAATAACACTCCATAATAACCAAGCATGAAACCTATACAGAAGGTACCTAGAAACCTGGCATTGTTTAAATAACACTCCATAATAACCAAGCATGAAACCTATACATGGTATCTAAAAACCTGACATTGTTGAATTAACACTCCATTATAACCAAGCATGAAACATATACAGAAGATACCTAGAAACCTGGCATTGTTGAAATAACGCTCCATTATAACCGAGCATGAAACCTATACAGAAGGTACCTAGAAACCTGGCATTGTTGAAATAATGCTCCATTATAACCGAGCATGAAACCTATACAGAAGGTACCTAGAAACCTGGCATTGTTGAAATAACACTCCATAATAACCAAGCATGAAACCTATACATGGTATCTAAAAACCTGCCATTGTTGAATTAACACTCCATTATAACCAAGCATGAAACCTATACAGAAGGTACCTAGAAACCTGGCATTGTTGAAATAACGCTCCATTATAACCGAGCATGAAACCTATACAGAAGGTACCTAGAAACCTGGCATTGTTGAAATAACGCTCCATTATAACCGAGCATGAAACCTATACAGAAGGTACCTAGAAACCTGGCATTGTTGAAATAACACTCCATTATAACCAAGCATGAAACCTATACAGAAGGTACCTAGAAACCTGACATTGTTGAAATAACACTCCATAATAACCAAGCATGAAACCTATACATGGTATCTAAAAACCTGCCATTGTTGAATTAACACTCCATTATAACCAAGCATGAAACCTATACAGAAGGTACCTAGAAACCTGGCATTGTTGTAATAACGCTCCATTATAACCAATCATGAAACCTATACAGAAGGTACCTAGAAACCTGGCATTGTTGAAATAACGCTCCATTATAACCAAGCATGAAACCTATACAGAAGGTACCTAGAAACCTGGCATTGTTGAAATAACACTCCATTATAACCAAGCATGAAACCTATACAGAAGGTACCTAGAAACCTGTCATTGTTGAAATAACACTCCATAATAACCAAGCATGAAACCTATACATGGTATCTAAAAACCTGCCATTGTTGAATTAACACTCCATTATAACCAAGCATGAAACCTATACAGAAGGTACCTAGAAACCTGGCATTGTTGAAATAACACTCCATAATAACCAAGCTTGAAACCTATACAGAAGGTACCTAGAAACCTGGCATTGTTGAAATAACACTCCATTATAACCAAGCATGAAACCTATACAAAAGGTACCTAGAAACCTGACATTGTTGAATTAACACTCCATTATAACCGAGCATGGACCCTATACATGGTATCTAAAAACCTGCCATTGTTGAATTAACACACATTATAACCGAGTATGGACCCTATACATGGTATATAAAAACCTGCCATTGTTGAATTAACACACATTATAACCGAGCATGGACCCTATACATGGTATCTAAAAACCTGCCCTTGTTGAATTAACATACATTATAACCGAGTATGGACCCTATACATGGTATCTAAAAACCTGCCATTGTTGAATTAACACACATTATAACCGAGTATGGACCCTATACATGGTATCTAAAAACCTGCCATTGTTGAATTAACACACATTATAACCGAGTATGGACCCTATACATGGTATCTAAAAACCTGCCATTGTTGAATTAACACACATTATAACCGAGTATGGACCCTATATATGGTATCTAAAAACCTGCCATTGTTGAATTAACACACATTATAACCGAGCATGGACTCTATAAAAGATACCTGGAAATCTGCCATTGTTGAAATTATGCTCCATTATAACACAACATGAAGCCTGCCATTGTTGAAATAACGCTCTATTATAGCCGAGTATGGACCCTATATAGAAGGTACCTAGAAACCTGGCATTGTTGAATTAACACACATTATAACCCAACATGGTTTCTAAAGATACTAACGATAAACCTACTATTGTTGAAGAAACAATCCATTATAATCCAACAAGGATCCTATAAAAGATACTTAGAATATTGCCATTGTTGGAAACACGGTCCAATATAACCCTAAATAATACCAATAAACATACCTAGAATGTTCATACTGTCAACGGAATCGAATATTGTGACCTAACAAGAATTAACTTGCAAGTAACATAGAAATTTTCAATTGTATGTGTACAAGAAACAGACAATTATTCCATACGGCCCCTATAAAACCTACCAAGAAACCTACCAGGTAAATAACCAGACATGGTATCTCAACAAGGCGTCCCTATAAAACAAACCAAGAGAAATCTGTTCTCTTCCAAAACATGCTAACAAAACCTATAAAAACTTATTTAAAGTGCGCACGGCCATTTAGAATTCCACAGAGTTATTTGAAGAGGAACATTAATGTATCGTTAGGTGGCGTCGAATTAGCATGTGGCGGCCATCTTGGATGTCGCAGCTGCTCAATTAGTCCCAAACATAGGAATTATCCATTTACGTTCAGAACATTTACATATAAACATTTTCATAAATGTATCTTTGATTTTAGCGCCCAAAATCGTAAAGGACACATTAAAATTGATAAAATATAGAGTAGAAATAAATTAATTGGTATATATATCTATATAATTGATACGATATTTATAGAGACAACCAAATTTTATGTTGTGAAGCTTTTCTAATTTAGGAAATATGCAAAATGAGTGTTTGCATACCATCGTCTGATATTGTAACGCCCTCTGATTGACCTTCCCAACCAGAAGAATGTTGAAGCTGTTAATACCAATTGAAAATTATTCACGCTGTGATTTCACTATTTGAATATTTTAAAATCAAATATAAATAGACTATTTATCAAAATAAGCAACTCTCACTTTGGAAATGTAGTAAAACTAGTATATAGTAAATACAGTTCTGTAGTAAATACAGAATGGTGGATATGATAATGGTGGATAATGGTGGATATGAAGAATATGCCACAACACCAGTTTTGAAAAATGTAGACAAAACCCAACAACCTGTATACAATGGTGTTTCAGACACAACTGGTATTGTGGTATATGCTTTATTACCACCATTACGATTTGTACTTGAATGCTAAACAAGAGACAGAAACAATTTAGTTCACACTTAGTTATCTCGTGTGTTTTCAATAAAGGTCACTGTAATATCTTTCAGAGTTATTGTCTGAATCCTGATATACATGCTAAAAGGTACAACTTCCTTATGTTTTGTCCATGAGTGTACAATATTGCCACGTGGAAAATTAGGGAAGACCAACTTCGGGATGAGACAGCAATTTATTTCAGGCAAGAACAAACTAAGAATGATAAAAAAAAGATAAGCAAAGAAGGAAGTTTACAGAATAGCAAATTATACACATCAAAAATGATACTTCGTTAATAAAACAATACATACTTTGCGACAATATTAATATAGTTGAATCACTATACCAAAATGTGTGTTTTTCGTATTGAGCAGAAAAATGAAAATTTTTCCAAACGCTCCTCGTTATATAAAATATGAATTAAAATAAACAGTGTTAACTATGTTTTAAAATATACTTGGATATCTTTTACAAATACTCTAATCTTCTATCAACCACTGATATTTACAGAAATACAGCTAAACCTCCAATGAACGATCTTTTTGATGAGTGAATTCCTCTCTAAAGCGACCTTCTATGTGAAATAAAAGTGACGTGTGTCTTTAATTAATCTATTCTCTACTCTCTATGAACTCTCTACTCATAATGACCAATGAGAAAAGACAACCTATAGGAAAAACTGGGAGTATAGTTGTAGGATTGCCTCGGGGGGTCGGTGTAAGGCTGGTTAAACCGTTTGGTTTTCGACCACTACGACCCGGGTTCGATTCCCGCATTGGACACTTTTTTTCTGTTTAAAAAAAAATGCTCCAATGGCTCCCCGATTCTTGCAAAAGTCCAACCCCAACAGCGAGTGCAAGTAACCAAACGGGGCTCTGGCACATTTGTAAGTGCAAAGTCGAACTGCTTTCACATGTGTAGACATGTGGTGCGCTTACAGTAAAAAGCAGTCGCTAACTACCCACCATGATTATCATGGCCTGTACCACGTGTACTAGGGATAAGCAAAAAAAGAAAAAAGGTTTGCCTCTAAGAATTCCACTCTGTATATTAAGCAAAGGATGTTTCAAAATGCAATAGCGTCCTAAAATCCCATATGCTAATTCAAATATAAATATTTTCTCCACACTGGATTTCCTAGTTAGCCATTAGGATAAAAGTAAGAAAGAATTAAAAAGTATTTACATCTAATGGAAAAACGATTAAGTTAACATGAGACGTTTTGTCTAAAACTTTTGCACAGACATCAAAGAGTTTAATATCAAAGATGAGAAAAATAAATAAGACATATGGATTTTCAACTTCAACCTTTCAAAATTTAATTCCATTGCTCTTTTTTATTCACCGAAAATGCTATATACATATTTTACTTCCTTAATAAAAGACAATTCTTATTTTTTAACAAATGCATATCAAAACATCCTTCTTTTGATCGTTTTTGAACAGAACGTTCATATATGGATCAATAAATAAGCCACAAAACCATCTTTGTCAAATTCATACTAAAGAAAACAACCTGTATACCATTTATAAATTAAATTCTGGTCGAAAGTTTTTTTAAAAAATGAATATAAATAGACAAACTCACATTCCCCTGAGAAGGATTGACATTGGATCACCAAAACGTCAGAAAATGGACACTCATTGACAAAACTTAAGGAGGCCGTACCTTTTAACATGTATATCGGGATTCAGACAATAACTCTGAAAGATACACTCATAGACAAAACTTAAGGAAGTTGTACCTTTTAGCATGTATATCGGGATTCAGACAACTCTGAAAGATACACTCATGGACAAAACTTAAGGAAGTTGTACCTTTTAGCATGTATATCGGGATTCAGACAATAACTCTGGAAGATACACTCATGGACAAAACTTAAGGAGGCTGTACCTTTTAGCATGCATATCGGGATTCAAACAATACCTCTTAAAGATACACTCATGGACAAAACTTAAGGAAGTTGTACCTTTTAGCATGTATATCGGGATTCAGACAATAACTCTGGAAGATATTTGATACACAGTGACCTTTATTGAAGACACATTAAATAACCAAGTGTGAACAAAATTGCCTCTGTTTCCTTAAAAAAATCAAAGACTTCCTTAAGTTTTTCTATAAGTGCATACCTGATTACAGGCATTATTATCATAGTGGGTAGTTAGCGACTGCCTTTACTGTAAGTGCATTACATGTCTACACATATAAAATCAATCTACTATTGTAATATATTATAGAATACAGTATTTACCCTTTTCCTTTTTTTTTGCCATCGGATCCTGCATTGATAATCTGTAATAAGATTAGGGTCTTAAAGAAGGATTCTGGGTGTTTCTTAAATTCTTAAATATCCATGTAAAAAATAGTATAAAAAATAAAAAGATCAGGTGTTGATACGGCCAGGCGGCAGAGTTCTTTGACTCTGGGTTCCATAAGTGGGTGTACCGAATGCAAAAATGCGTCGAACGAAACGGGGAATATGTAGAAAAATGAAAAAAGTATGATATTTTCGAAAATGTATAGTTCAGAGCAAATAAACCTGTTTTTCTATATGAAAAACCTCTGTGGAACTTATTTAACGGACAATCCTCGTATTAAACATAAAGAAGGCATATCCTGACCAGGATTTCTATTATCTTTTCACATGTTAAGCGTATTTACGCAAGTTTGGCCATAAATACCCATTTCTTGATTTCTCAAGAAGCCTCTGAGACCAAAAATGTTTTGGTCACAGTAGTACAGCCTGCTCCACGCTAATAAGGTCCAACAGCCCGAAAAGCGTCCGTGTATGGCTTTTCTTGATTTACAATGAAAATGGGTAGGCAAAATATCAGGCAACAGGCTAAATCAACGGTTAGTTGATTTATTTTCCAGTAGATGGCGCTCTACCATCTAAAAAGCACATGTGCTCCTGTTCAGGATATGCCTTCTTCATTTTAAATATATATTCATATCTTCAATGATTGATTGTGTCTTTGGTTGTTTCCAGAAGGATGACTAACCAATCATACATTTTTAAACCATGTCCATACTGACCAGAAAGATCACGAAATATCATTTTTTAAAATTGAGATATTTAATTTAGCAAATTCTGACCACGCACATTAGAATGTAAAAAAAAACATAATTATAGGTTTTTTAAAAATAACTTTTTGTGTTAATTAAAATTACACCTATTTTAATTATAAGAGAGAGGTAGGTAGAACACGCAAATTGTTCTGGAATTGAGCACAAACTGGAAGAAAAATCTGGCACAATGTTCCTTGAACATTCCAGAAATTTGCAAATCTATTTTAAACGACTTCACGCAATATGTACTCTATTTAAATAAGTTTAATATCCTCTATCAGAAACAGCTTTAAATTTTTCAAACCATCGGAATATTTTGTTGTGAACTTACGAATTACATATCCCTGTACAAAATTGATTTCCATATATAAGGGAATAGTGTTTCATCTAGATCGAGAATGAATATTTCTAAAGTTTCAGGCGATATGTCTTCTCAATATTCGCAAATTTGAGATTTTCTAAAGTGATTCTTTTTTAAGAAAGGAAACTTCAATTCTAACATATTTACCAACTTGTCGTATTCTATCTAATCTGCTTAATTACCTTTAAATCCTTACGACAATCTTGATAACATCAAGCAGAATGAAACGTCTACACTACAGAGGACATAGTGTAAGAAACGAGGGAAGCGTTCACATTGTGAAGGCCATAGTGCAGAGAACAAGGGAAGCGTCTAGGTCACATATAATAGAGTACTAGAGAAACGTTTAGATCACATAGAGCATAGTGTAGAGAGCGAGTGAAGCGTCTAGACCACACAGAGCAAGGGCAGTAGAGAACACAGAGCAAGGACAGTAGAAAAGCGTCTAGACCACACAGAGCAAGGGCAGTAGAGAACACAGAGCAAGGACAGTAGAAAAGCGTCTAGACCACACAGAGCAAGGGCAGTAGAGAACATAGAGCAAGGACAGTAGAGAAGCGTCTAGACCACACAGAGCAAGGGCAGTAGAGAACATAGAGCAAGGACAGTAGAGAAGCGTCTAGACCACACAGAGCAAGGGCAGTAGAGAACACAGAGCAGGGGACAGTAGAAAAGCGTCTAGACCACACAGAGCAAGGGCAGTAGAGAACATAGAGCAGGGGACAGTAGAGAAGCGTCTAGACCACACAGAGCAAGGGCAGTAGAGAACACAGAGCAAGGACAGTAGAGAAGCGTCTAGACCACACAGAGCAAGGGCAGTAGAGAACACAGAGCAGGGGACAGTAGAGAAGCGTCTAGACCAAAGAGCAAGGGAAGTAGAGAACATAGAGCAGGGGACAGTAGAGAAGCGTCTAGACCACACAGAGCAAGGGCAGTATAGAACACAGAGCAGGGGACAGTAGAGAAGTGTCTAGACCACACAGAGCAAGGGCAGTAGAGAACATAGAGCAGGGGACAGTAGAGAAGCGTCTAGACCAAAGAGCAAGGGCAGTAGAGAACATAGAGCAGGGGACAGTAGAGAAGCGTCTAGACCACACAGAGCAAGGGTAGTATAGAACACAGAGCAGGGGACAGTAGAGAAGCGTCTAGACCACACAGAGCAAGGGCAGTAGAGAACACAGAGCAGGGGACAGTAGAGAAGCGTCTAGACCACACAGAGCAAGGGCAGTAGAGAACACAGAGCAGGGGACAGTAGAGAAGCGTCTACACCACACAGAGCAAGGGCAGTAGAGAACATAGAGCAGGGGACAGTAGAGAAGCGTCTAGACCACACAGAGCAAGGGCAGTAGAGAACACAGAGCAGGGGAAAGTAGAGAAGCGTCTAGACCACACAGAGCAAGGGCAGTAGAGAACACAGAGCAGGGGACAGTAGAGAAGCGTCTACACCACACAGAGCAAGGGCAGTAGAGAACATAGAGCAGGGGACAGTAGAGAAGCGTCTAGACCACACAGAGCAAGGGCAGTAGAGAAACAGAGCAGGGAAAAGTAGATAAGCGTCTAGACCACAAAGAGCAAGGGTAGTAGAGAACGCAGAGCAGGGGACAGTAGAGAATACAGAGCAGGGGACAGTAGAGAACACAGAGCAGGGGACAGTAGAGAATACAGAGCAGGGGACAGTAGAGAACACAGGGCTGGGGACAGTAGAGAACACAGAGCAGGGGACAGTAGATAACACAGAGCAGCGGACAGTAGAGAACACAGAGCAGCGGACAGTAGAGAACACAGAGCAGGGGACAGTAGAGAACACAGAGCAGGGGACAGTAGAGAACACAGAGCAGGGACAGTAGAGAACACAGAGCAGGGACAGTAGAAAACACAGAGCAGGGGACAGTAGAGAACACAGAGCAGGGACAGTAGAAAACACAGAGCAGGGGACAGTAGAGAACACAGAGCAGCGGACAGTAGAGAACACAGAGCAGGGGACAGTAGAAAACACAGAGCAGGGGACAGTAGAGAATACAGAGCAGGGGACAGTAGAGAACACAGGGCTGGGGACAGTAGAGAACACAGAGCAGGGGACAGTAGAGAACACAGAGCAGGGGACAGTAGAAAACACAGAGCAGGGGACAGTAGAGAACACAGAGCAGGGGACAGTAGAGAACACAGAACAGGGGACAGTAGAAAACACAGAGCAGGGGACAGTAGAGAAGCGTCTAGACCACAGGCGTCCTAAAGCCAATCAATCCAGGGCGTGGCCGACCATTAGGTGCCGGAAGCCCAATCTATTTAAAGCTGCAAACATTTAACTGGCGGCTACTGTGCCCACCTTGCGACTCTACGTTTTTGGACTATGCTCTCGGTGACAATCAAATAAGAAAGACATGCAATTATTAAAGAATCGTATTCATAATTACTTTTTAAATATACAGTTAAACCTGTCTATAGCGCCCCCTCTTGGGACTCACCAAAATAGGGTGCTATAGAGAGTGGGTGCTATAGACAGGTTGCATCGTACTATTTGAAATCGGACGCTATAGAGAGGAAGGCGCTATTTAGAAGGGGCGCTATAGACAGGTTTAACTATATATTGTTATTTTATTGTGTATCATCATTAATACGGTTAATAAGTTTGGAATGGGAAAAGTAGCTATTGCAGTTTTTTCCCCCTTATTTCAAATTGAAGAATGCATTCGAACATTCCACTCTTTTGCAAATTTAAAAGAGGTTAAAGAAATTATATACACATGTCAAAGCACATATCTTATGGATATGGTATAAATTTTACAAAGAATTGAAGCCATTCAAATGTGATCCATAACACCCACAATATTCTACAAATAATATTCTTGTATGTAGATAGAATTTTAAAAAAATGTAGATTTTATTGAATATAATATAATTGAATATAAATTTAGCCTGTGAAAAAGCGAATTTTCATATTCTTTACGCGGTGTTTGAAATACAAGAACATGTTTCTGCAAATGAGTCTTTGTTACTCTTATTTGATTGTGTTTATTTGTTCATAAATTTTGTTTATAATCGCTTATGAAATTCTATCAGATATATCTCTGTTTTTTTTATATTTGAATATACTCTAGTGGGAATATAAATATTGTGTAATACCCCCAGTAGGAACTGGTAGAATATCAAGACACTTGGCATAGGGGTGTATAGGCTATTACACAAAAAAGAAATCAAATGATTATATAAAGAGAACAATTTAAATTTAACTATTTTTAGATGTTCTGCATAAAAATACAAAATTATATATTTATAATTGTATGTAATTCTACTGTCCTCAAAGCTTATGTCCATAGTTCATCTAAAATACCCATTCCAAGAGTCTAACATCAGTATCAGTATAAAAAGAAAACCCGAAAAATGCAATATTACACCGGTATGGTAGATTAAACTGGCAAAACCGTTGGGAGGGTTCACCACTGATGAGCCAGGCCTTCCCATTATTTTTTCATTGCAGTAAGGACAGTAGAGCATTGTTTAAATTTTAAAAGAATCATATGCGCCTTTAATAGTTTCAAATTCTAATATAAAATGTAATCAATCATTATACGCCACAATAGGTTAATTTGAGCCAAATTATTTTTCTTTAACTCCTTCTGAATGAAGTGTCATTGTATTTGAGTTTGGAAGCATTTGGTCTTAGATGCTACGTTGTCTTAAATCAGAGAGGTTTTAACTCCGCCCTTGCCGGTCCCAAGCCCGGATGAAAAAGGAGGAGGGGGAGCAGTAACAAGCTCACTAAAAAACCTGGGCTCAGCTGGCCCGGCTGATAGTACCCTGTAAGGGCTCCTAATCCAGGTATACAGGATGAGCAGCGTTTGTACTCCATGTTAGGAGCGGCTGCACATGGTGTCTGTTCCTCATGTCAGAGGCTGCCATTTCTTTTGGAGCTAAGTCGGCCTGCCACTGGGTAGTGCTCCCAGTCTTAATGACAAAGGCAGACGCATTCTACTTCACCCAGTGTGGAGATAATAAAGAAGAAGAAGAGAGAAAGGTTTAAAATCGATATTTGAGTGCATTACCTATTGTTACGATATTTTCAAGACCTTTGAATGATTAAAAAATATTAATTTTGACTTCATTTAAATAAAATGTTGAGGTACTGAGTCAAAAGTCAAATTCAAATGCCAGGCTTATTGACCCCAAATTTCTGCCAAGAAAGCAATTAGGCTCAGAAGGATTGTTTCCATATTGTAAGAAGCTAAATTTGAGGAAACTTCAAGGAAACTTTTAAAGTTTTAAATTGTTAGCACTTTCTTATTTATTATTTGTTCTTTTTATAGTGTCTTTTAACTTTTTTTCTACATTGTTCTCTGAATGGTTAGAGCTCATACCTTAATGCTTAATCATCAAAACTATCTTTAAATTATTTCTGCAATAGGTACTAATTAATATAAACTGAATACATTCTTGATGGCTACTAATGGAAATAGAAAGGTTCACACTCCATAGAAGTTGATAAAAAAGATTAAAATTTGGATCAAATTAACTTTTTGTGGGGTAGAATGAATGATTGAATTTAGGATATAGATATATGAAAAGAGTTAAATTTAATTTATTTTCATTTTTAACCATTTGGTGTTTATTCAATAGCCTATACATTCATGCCAAGTTTGATGATACCAGTTTATTCTGTGCATAATATACTTTATATTTATACTAGAGTGCAGAGAAATAGTAATGTTGAAAAATTCTATTCTCAATATGGAAATAGGATATTAAAGTTTATTAAAATTTTATAGTATTTATACCGTGTTCAAACTCATCTTCTTGTTTTAAACATAATTTGTTGAATGATCTAAATATTACTACTAATCTCAATGGTTCAAAACATCAAACATGGATATACCTCAACATATTTTTTGACTGGCCATAGTTACATCCAGGCAGACTATGTAAAGGTATTGAAAGAAGACCCAACTTACTCTCATTGCCAAGATGAAGACCAAACCATGGACCACCTCCTCTTCACATATATGCCCAACCTTCCAATACCAAAGATTCCTGACGGTAATCCTCCTAGGTATCACCAACATAAGTACAACATCCCTAGAAAATCTCCCAAGAAAGAAATCTGCCTGACGTCACTTCATGAATTGAACTTCCAGTGACATTGTAAATGTAACCAAGAAGACATAGGTCACATCCCGGGTAGTTGGTGACTTCTGTACGTGGCTCCAGGGACCTGTGTTAACTAAATAAATAATAATAATCTAATTGCAAAATAATATAACGCAAAGAACAATATACTCCTATAAAAAGGTGTTAATGCCAAAACTAGAGAATACACTCACCCTTTTATAATTGTTTTCCAAATTATATAATACAAAGGACAAAATACGTACTACTGTATAAGTGTGTTATAAATCCCGAAAGCTAGAGCTTGATGAGGTTTTACCGAATACTATAGAGAGAGCGCAAAGGATTATAATTTTCGAAGAATTATATGTTTTTCAAAATACCAAGAGTTTCAAAATAAAAAATAATGATATTTCAACGAATGGTTATTTTTTTAAAATATTATTTTTAAAGGGTATATATACAGTATATGGTAATTTAAACCAACAACCCCATATTGTATATAACTTATAACAAGATTTTCATGTTGTATAATAGAAACACATCATTATACGCATTATTGACATGTGTCATTACATCATCATATGTAATGTACTTTGTACAAACTGAGGATAAATAAATAAAACTCTGTAATAGATTAAGAGTTGAGCTAAAGCAAAAGGTCAAAAACGTCTAAAATCGAGATAGATTTAGAATTCCCACAACAAGGTCTAAAGATGGAAACTGCCACGGCGCCAGTTTAGAATTTCACCAGACGATCCACACTCTTCGCATCTGTTGAAATGCAATACTCCCTTTCTCGGGAAATATATATAAGCCCCCCCGTCTTAACCTATAAATACAGTCACTTGACAGGCACTTCACCATCTGCGTGAGCCCTCGTCGGTTGTACCCCAGGTCCACCTCATCCACCATGTAGACCAGTAAGAACTCTTCCATCTCCATCTTTCGCTCCTAGCTCAACTTTTATCTGTTCACGGAACTTTCTTAGTGCAACTGTGTCTTCGTTTTTTGTATGGACATTCCCAAGCTTTCCACTCTGCCTCGACCACGACTGCCTGTACTTTGTGAGAACTGTAAAAGGTCTTCCGAGGTGCAGAGAGGTACTAGAAAACTCCTTATCCTGACTGTTCCTCTCGGTTAACACAGTATAGCGAGAGTCAACAGGATCTCACCACATATTGTTAGTCGACAGGATTCTACAAGAGCCAACAGGACTTCATCACATACGAGTATATTTAGTCGACAGGATTCTACAAGAGGCTACCAGACCTCACCACATATATGGATTATTTTAAGTGTCAGATAACAATATTGTAACAAAGTATTTATCAATTTTATTATTTTTACTAGCGGACGTACCCGGCTTCGCCCGGGTTTTACCCGAGTAAAGGTTTGTCTAACGAACATTTGTTAAAACAATTCTCTATAAACTTATATATATAGAAAAAAGATATATTTTGATAATTTGAAAATCGTAAATTTGAATCTCTCGATAAAGTGAAATTTTTTTCCCGGTCCCTGTGAGCCGTGTCATCCTGAATTTTGTCTTTCCTAATTTTCTACATTACAAAATCATCGTTTTATCTAGTGAACATTTTTTCCCGGTCCCTTGAAAAATACTCGATAAGTTGAATAAAATCAATATTAATTGGTTCCCTCGGTAATTGGAAGTTAAAGGAATAGTATCTTGCCTTGGAATTGTATCATTATTCTTGTCTCAAATAAATTGCCGTGTCATCCTGAATTTTGTCTTTCCTAATTTTCTACATTACAAAATCATCGTATCATCATGATAATATTTAGAGCAGATTGTTGAATTATAACAGATAAATTAGAATATTTATCTTGATTATTTCTAGGCGAAAAGTTATTTCAAAAATTTTATTTGCTAGAAACCTTCCCAGTACTATACTAAATAACTTCCCAAAGTTTCATGGCGATCCAATGAGTGGTTTGGTCAGGCATAAAGGACAAACAAACAGACACACATACATTCATTTTTATATATATAGATTAACAGAGTGGACATTTTTATGTTTATATTTTGCTACTCTGTAAATTTACCTGGTGGCTTATTTTTTGTTTATCATTTATAGTTTGTCCTTGCCTGAAATAAATTGTTGTCTCCTCCTGAAATTTTGTTCGGGGCTCAAAAATCATTCATTTTGGTTAGCAGCCCCGTAAATAAAGATATTTCCATTCCCTGAAGTTTTTGTCTTCCCTAATTTTCCACGTGGCAATATATAAAATAAACTTACCCTCATTCTAACTGCGTACCGATGTATTTAGCTTTTAATGAAAAAAAGGAAATTTAACTCGAAAATAACTCAAATTTGAAAAATTATTATAGAAAAATTCTCTGTTTTATTTATAGAACTTATTTCTTGAGTTTTTTTGGTGTATTTTAGGTTCACCCTGTGTACATACAAAGCCTTTATTAAGAGAGAAATAAATATGGATAACCCAGACCCCTGGAGCGCAAGAAAATTTATTAAGATAATTAGTCCCAAATATGGATAGATCTGGGAGAACGCTCTTTGTGTATTCAATGATCAAGAAATGGTCAATTGATTCTACTGTGGTGGGATACATACCTTGAATAAAGGAAGAGATCCTACTGGAGGGATATATATACTCTGAATGAAGGGAGATGTAGACAAAGGAAGAACGTGTTCGATAATCTAATAGAATGGTCTGGAAATAGAAGATACGAACGAAGTTGAGAGAATTGTTAGAACAAGCTGAAATGGTGTTCCTTGATGACAAACTTCCTATCAATGATAACACTACATGATAGAAACCTGTGCATCAAACATACTGGGAATTCTGCCGATATGAAATATCGATTTAATAAATACAACATTCCTGTTATATAAAATAGACTATGATGCATTAGCGCGCCATCTGTTATCAAAATTCGAAACTATTATAGACGTGTATGATTCTTTTTTTTAATTAAACAATTTCTACTGCCCTTACTGCAATGGAAAAATTAATGGGTGGGCCTGGTTCATCAGTGTTGAACACTCCTAGCGGTTTCGCCAGTTTATTCTACCATACCTCTGTTATATTGCATTTTTAGATCTTCCTTTTATAGTGATACTGATGCTTAGACTCTTGGAATGGGTATTTTAGATGAACTATGGATATAAACTCTGAGGAAAGTAGAATCACATACAATTATAAATATATAATTAATATATATATATAATTATAATATTAATAATATATAAAAATAGACTATAAAATGGCAATATATGGCTATAAATGGCAATGTGTTTCTTTTCAATAATATCATCAAATATTATCTCTACAGACCTTACTAAAATGATATAAGTTATTGAATGAGAGGGCTAATGATAAGCTAAGCCATCTCATTCAATAACTTATATCATTGCAGTATGATCTGTAGAGATAATATTTGATGATATTATTGGAAAGAAACACATTGCCAGTAAACATATTTGTTATAAATTTTATCGATAGGTAGCAATTGAATTTATAAAAATAGACTATGTGTGAATTCCAACAGAATAGTTTCAAAAGCCATAATATCAGATTTGTCAAATTCATAACGTTCAACTGGAGACCACGGTTTCAAGATATAGCAATCGCCAGTACAGAGACCTATTTCGAATTTTCATGACATTCATAAGGTATTAATGAAATCAGGATCAGACATGACGTAGCCACGCAATAATATTTGAAATGAAGGCGATAAAAACGTGGTGATTTTCTTTTAATGGTAAAAACACAAGCTTTCAGGCAAGAATGTCCAAGTTGTAACCTGAAGAAGGGCATTCTTGCCTGAAAACTTGTGTTTTTACCATTTAAAGAAAATCACCACGTTTTTATCGCCTACATTTCAAATATTAATGAAATCCCCAAATATTATCCAAAGAGTTTTTCTCAACTAGTAAAGTAACCAAACCAATTCTAAATCACCAAAAATATAAGATTGTAAAATATAAAATGAATCATAAAAATGCATCTGGCCAGTCAAATAAATACGGCAAAGTACTTTTTTGTCTACTTTGATAGGATAAAGCCAATATTTTATAAAAAGGAAATTCATTGTAAAACGACATTTGAAAAATATCCCGCATGTGTTTATTTTGAACGGAAAATCGAAATTTATTTTTAAGGAGAAATAACGATCATTTCTAACTTAAGGAATGAAGTATAAAAGGATGAATTGTGAAGAGTAATGATAAATGCATTATAACATTCTAATTGAACAAGACTATTTACCGTGGGTAAGAAATGGCACAAGCTAGATTATATTTGCTTCAGTACGTGAGCAACAGAAACCCTGCGTGGTGAAGAGAGCTAAAATGGCCGACCAAGTATTTGCCCATGTCGACCGGTTGTGCTCACGCAAGCTCTCAACTGGCAATCTACAGACCTTTATGAGACTTACCCCTAGCACATCACCATAGCAATACCAGAGCGCTTCGAATTCAAATTTTAAAAATAGATTCACACAAAAACACTTTTTATCATTAAAATCTTTTCAATTGATGAAATCCCCTAATTATATTTGAATCAAAAGACGATCCATCAATTAAGTTTATATAAAAAGACGTACCTGGATCTGTAAAGAAAAAAAAAAACAATTTTTTCTCAAATTATTTCGAATGATTGATCTCTCTTTATCAATTTATTGCACAGCAAAGAGTTTACTGTTCGGTTCTAAAATCACTTTATTAGGTACAGCTCAAAAAGAACAACCTAGTTTATGATAATTGTAACAATGAATAATATGTGAAGATTATTCACATATTAAACAAAATGTTAACGTGGGATACAATCCCGGTTCATGACTGTCGGGAATCGAGGGTGTTACCCACTCGTCCAACAACTTGTATATATACTGTGCAATAAATTGATAAAGAGGGAGCAATCTCTCGAAATATTTTGAGAAAAAATTGTTTTTTTTTCTTTACAGATCCAGGTACGCCCTTTTATATAAACCCCAAATTAGAGTTGTTTAACTGGTAGAATGGTCAATAACAATTATATATATAGTCACGACCGTCTTTCCTCATCGGCCTCTGTCACGGATGCGCGCGCACAGGGAGGTCACGTGCTCGCCGGCTCCCTCGAGCCGGATTTGAACCAGCGACCTAAGGATCACCGTTGTAACTTCTACAGTCGGGTAAAACACGGGCCCGGGTCATTCGGCTAGTTCTATATAACCAAAAACGGCGGTTTATATATTCCTATGTACTCCAGTAGAAAGATCGAGATTCCTGAAAGATCGAGAATATGTTCAATAAGGATAAAGAAACTCATCTCTAGATAAACCTGTGATATATTTTTTTATTCAAATCTTTTGAAAAAAATATTCTTTCGTTTGCTTAAATATTGGAATATATGAAAGAAACTGATTTGTTAAATTAAAATACGTCATTTATACTTGATAAGATTTTTGGGAATAAAGTACGAAATAAATAAAATAGATCTTCTAACAAATATTACCTTAAAATGGATTTTAAAAAATTGAGGTTGAAAAATGGTGATGTGCAAAGTGTTTGGTATGGATATCATATAATGTTTGTATTTAAGCTTTAGGCTGTTGAAAACACCGGTTCTTGTTCGATCACCGAAACAATGTCGGGCTCGGGCTTTGGGGGTGAAGTGGGTTTAAAGGAGGGTTTATAATACACTAGCCGAATGACCCGGGCAACGCCCGTGTTTTACCCGTTTGAATGTTTTGATTCAAATACTATTTGTTACAATTATAAATTGGCGCCTTAAATAAATACATATGTTAATTAATAACTATAGCCTATGTGCTTTATCTGTCTATGTACTGTTGGCTTCCGTAGGCGTCTCATACTGGGAAAAAGAAAGAGAGGATTCCATTTGGTTATTAACTAATATATGCATTTATTAGGTTGATGCTTGTACATACATGTTATTTGCCATGAGATGATTGTCAGTCTCTTGGTTTAGCCATATAGATACTTTAGGTATATCTTTCAATCAATATACAATTTATCACTAGTAATCATATCATTCAACCAATAAATTTCATGTATTTTATGTATTTTTGATTGATAGCTTAATCAATCAGCAACGTTCAGTTTTTATTTAAAAAATAAGAAGAGGTCTATCTTCCTATCAATATAAACTTTATCTCTAGGAATCCCATTGTAACAATAAATTTGATTTTTTACTAATAGATGGTTTAATCCATCCTCAACGTTCAGTTTTGCTGAAAAGATGTTTTTTTCTCTATTTTACCAACTCTGATATGGTACCTATTTTTTCTCTTTGTTCTATCTTTACATACATTTCTTTTATTATTGAGTTTTATAATTCATAGTAAAATGTTTAGTTTAAAATGGTATTTAAAAAAATATTTATTTATTTATTTAACAGTTGGGAGAGACACGCCATATCCACAATTAGGATAATTGCGTGTATATATTACATTATATACAATTAACACAATTGAACTTTAGTATTCATGAAAATTAAACGTTCGATGTCAAATTTTGCATATAGTAATTAGAAATAGTAGCTTGAAATATGTACAGTCAGCACTTTCGCCTTGAAATATACATCCTGCAGAATCTATTAAACTTAATGTATTGGTCTTTATTGCAATCGATAAACCACGAAACTCGACAAAGATGCCAGAACACGCGGTAAACCACGAAACACGACAAAGGTGCCAGAACACGCCGTAAACCACGAAACACGATAAAGATTACACTGGTCAACAAGATTTTTGCACAAGAGAACCTGATTATGTTTCTAGTGTAACTTTTCATGCTGAACTCAAAAATCTAATCAGAAATTTCCCATCACGTATTGTTTTTGCGTGACGGTCTTTTTTTAGTATTGGGATAAATACAGTAAAAAATGCAAACAATGTCACGTAACTGGTTTATCAAAAAATATTTTTCTTTGTCCACAAAGAAATAGCATCTTATCTACATGTCCTGAATCCAAATATACCATTAGTTTTTTTCTATTACGCAATATTTCTGAGATACACCTACTTGAAATTTGGAAATCTTGTTAATATATAGGCATATATGAACGAAACATTTATTTATTGAAAAGCAGTGACAGTGGATTTTATTCTATACTTTGCTTGTGGTAGATCCCTCTTGAGTGTCCAGCAGTAGTCGGCAAGCATAACGGGACTCCATTTACCTAGGTACCGCTTCTCCATGCTTGATATATCTTGATGAAACCTCTCACCATGCTCATCGCTAACTGCGCCAAGATTGTCTGGAAAGAAATCTAGATGTGAATGCAGGAAATGGATCTTGAGGGACATGTTACATCCCAGTGCCTTGTAGGAAAGCAACAGATCATTAACTATGTCTCAGTAATTTTCAACCTTGACACTTCCTAAGAAGTTTTTGCAAACGTTTCTAAAGGAATTCCATGCTGCTGCTTCAACTTCATTCAAACTATTTTGAAAATTTCCATCCTGCTGCAATTCTCGAATCTGAGGTCCAACGAAAATGCCTTCTTTAATCTTTGCTTCACTTATACTAGAAATTTTTTGTTTTAGGTAGGCAAATCCACTGGCATTTCGATCCATTGCCTTGACAAAGTCTTCATTAATCCCAGTTTAATATGTAATGGTGGTAAGTAAATATTTTCTGAATCGATCAGGGGTAGATTTGCAATATTTTTATATCCTGGAGTGAAGATTTTACGGTTTTGCCAGATTTTTTTTATGTAATGCCTTTCCCTATCTCTGCTATCCCACTCACATAGAAAACAACAAAATTTTGTATATCTAAGCTGTAATCCACGCAAGAGAGCAACGACTTTCAAATCGCTGCATATTTTCCAACCGTATCTTTCGTATTCTATCTTTTTCAAAAGCAGTTTCATGTTTTCGTAAGTCTCTTTCATGTTGGATGCATGTATTTATCCCAATACTAAAAAAAGACCGTCAGGCAAAAACCATGGGTGATGGGAAATTTCTGATTAGATTTTTGAGTTCAGCATGAAAAGTTACACTAGGAACACCATCAGGTTCTCTTGTGCAAAAAAAAAAGTTTTTTTTGTAGACCTGTGTTATAAAAAGAGATTAAAAATATCGAGAGGTATCGATATTTGTTTCATTGCAGTTGAAAATTAAGTGAGGTCAATTTCTTGTGAAAAGTAATTTTTTACTCCTTTATGTTTTGTAAGTCGATGGTACTCAAGATTTACGTATCTCGCCAACTACCCGTATGCATCTCTTTCTTTTGAAATTTATTGTTATCAAAGAAAACAAATATATAGGTTTAATCGAAGAAAAGAACAAAAAAGAATTGCATCCAGCTATAAATGCCAAAAAATTATTCTACCAAGATGGCAACTGGCATTTTTATAAAATTATAACGAAACGTGTTTTTAGACAATTTCAAATTCTTAAATTCGAATTTAGAATTGTGTGCCTCCTTCTTTTTTGATAATTTCTGAAAAATATAAATAATGTATATAGAGAGAGAGAGAGATATTTATAACCCAGGTTCCTGGAGCGCAGAACACCAACTACCTACTATAGGATCTTCACGGAAATTCCTTACAATCCATGAGCCGAGTAAAGAATGCATTTGTGAATTCCTTGATTGCTTGATACCCTAAGCATGTACTCTCCTATTATGCAGGTAATATTTTAAATTTCTCAACTGACAAGCTTAGAATCATAAGGTTTTTTTTTATCAATTAAGCTTTTAGCTGGTGCTCTTGTGATTTATGTCGCGGAAGTAAATATAATGATTTTATCATGAAGAGAAATATACTAGGAAATAGACTAGGCAATAAAGAGTATTATCGATATGCTACCGACAGTAAGTTTTAAAATAGCATAGGTGTCAAAGAGAACTTACAGTACTGAGAGCAACGAAGTAATACCAAGTGTATAAAAGGAATGCCATGGTATACCAGAAAACATCACCAATATTTTGTTGCATCATGAACAAAAGCGCGAGAACCTGATGTGAACCCACGAAACACGGCAAACGTTCCAGAACACTCGGTAAACCACGAAACACGACAAAGGTGCCAGAGCACGCGGTAAGCCACGAAACACGACAAAGGTGCCAGAACACTCGGTAAACCACGAAACACGACAAACGTGCCAGAACACTCGGTAAACCACGAAACACGACAAACGTGCCAGAACACTCGGTAAACCACGAAACACGACAAAGGTGCCAGAACACTCGGTAAACCACGAAACACGACAAAGGTGCCAGAACACTCGGTAAACCACGAAACACGACAAAGGTGCCAGAACACTCGGTAAACCACGAAACACGACAAAGGTGCCAGAAAATTCGGTGAACCACGAAACACGATAATGGTGCCAGAACACTCGGTAAACCAAGAAATACGACAAAGGTGCCAGAACACGCGGTAAACCACGAAATACGACAAAGGTGCCAGAACACTCGGTAAACCACGAAATACGACAAAGGTACCAGAACACTCGGTAAACCACGAAATACGACAAAGGTGCCAGAACACTCGGTAAACCAAGAAATACGACAAAGGTGCCAGAACACGCGGTAAACCACGAAACTCGATTTAGGTGCCAGAACACGCGGTAACCACGAAACTCGATAAAGGTTTCAGAACATGCAGTAAACCACGAAACACGACAAATTCGTCATTACACGCGGTAAACCACGAAACACAACAAATTTGTCATTACACGCGGGAAAACCACGAAACACAACAAATTTGTCAGAACACGCGGTAAACCACGAAACACAACAAATTTGTCATTACACGCGGGAAAACCACGAAACACAACAAATTTGTCAGAACACGCGGTAAACCACGAATCGCAACAAATTTGTCAGAACACGCGGTAAACCACGAAACACAACAAATTTGTCAGAACACGCGGTAAACCACGAAACACGACAAATTTATCAGAACACGCGGTAAACCACAAAACACGACCAATGTGTGGGGCAAGCCGGCGACTGGCAGGATGTTGCATCTGCGCAGGGGATTCTGGGAATATGGCGGGTGGAGTATTGATCTTTCTGCAAGGCTGCCTTGGTCAGGCCTAACCCTGGTGTTCCAACCTGTTGAGTACTCACTTCATTTGCTTGACGATGGTACTCTTGCCAGATTCTCCGGCACCTGGAACACACAGCACAATTGGAGCATTGGCTCAATCAACATGGTCGAACATTCCTTCAGCCACACCTTTAGATCATCCATACAAGCTTCAACATGTGGCGTACCAACATTCTCTACACACATCCATTTATAACATATCATCAATGTCAACCTACATTGTACCATTCTTTACTACCTTATTCAATAAAATTCAGCAAAATTTAGTTTATCAAAATTCCAAACTATTATAGACGCGTATGATTCTTTTTAAAAATAAACATTTCTACTATCCTTACAGCAATGGAAAAAATAATGGGAAGGCCTGGCTCATCAGAGGATAGTATAAATCGATTATTTTTAAAAAGAAACGCATCTATAATAGTTTCGAATTTTGATAACAGATGGCGCGATAATGCATCATAAGTTTGCATGATTACCCAGTGTGTCTTGTTTCAAAAGAACACTATAGAAGAATATTTTTAACTATATATATTTAAGAAAGAACTAAAGTAAATTATTCATTTTTAAAAGCTTCATGTAGAAAATTTGTGACCCATCAACCAATAATTAACAGACACTTCGGTCGAAAGAGTTTAAACTCTTCTGGCCGAAATTTCCGTGATTCCAAGAACTATGAAAGCCAGTCAGAGACAACCTCTATCTTCAAGATAACCAATGATTAGTTATTTTCATTTTAAATCCACATTTCGGTGACAATACTTAACCCCTGTTAAAATAGGAAATACAATTCGAAGCAACAGTTTCCCATTACAATGATGACAGAGATTCTACAAAACATAGTATTCAAAATAAAAAAGAATTTATTAATCTATGTAACATTTCAATATAAAAATTTAAAAGTGGTATTATATTCTTACTCGGATAATAAACATTTTGAATAAACATCCATAAATTATAAGTATTTTACTAATTTAAATAGTTTGTATAAAAATATTCATCATAATATTTTTTGTTCAACTATAAACACTGAGTATTATTTTCGAAGAGTTAGTCTTCTTTAATTGATTCAAACAGCATAAACAGAAATATTGAAATTGCTCAAGCTTTTTACCAATTGAAAAGACATTTACCCAGCAATGAAATTGATTATCATCTTTTGAAAAAAAAAAAAAAGAATTTAAACAAGACATTTATAGATATTCTCAATATAGATAGAACACAAAATCATATCGATTAATGTGCCTGGACATCAGTTTTACAAAACTCATACCATTAGAGCCAATCTATATACCATGGTGTCCATTTTTGTGAAGTATTCATCGATATTAAAAAATAAGTCGTCTGCAAATATAATAAATTGGAAAAAAAGAGATATCAAAAAAGATAATCCAACAAAGAAAAGGAAGGGCCAAATATGCGACGTAAAGGCTGAGAAAAGAATAGCTAAAACAATCATAAGACTCAGAATTAAACAATATAAAGGAACGACAATACATATAGATGGCACAAGAACCTATAGGACATGTAAAATTTGTCGTGGTATGTAACTAACCCCCATTTTCACATGACCAACAATGGTCTCAGCCTTGCAGATAATTGACATGGACCCAGAAAAGTAGTTTTACACACCCAAGATATAGAACATTGCTGTGATAGAGATGTATGGAGACATCTGAGGCTCTTCGTGGGACACGACAACAAAAATAGATTACTTCTGTTTTACAAAATTGATTACCCCGTCCGAGTTTTGTTTGTGTTGTGTGTGTTATGTATGCTGTTGTTGTGAGCGTGTACGTTTTGTGTGTGACTAGTTTTTATTAATTCAAGTTAAAGACCTTATCAACCTTTTTATAAAAGTTTATTGTCATTATGAAATTTCGGCGACCCACTGTCGCCCTTTTCAATACAGGTGGAAAGATTATTAGTAATATTTAAAAGTCAATTCGTTCTTTATCTCTGAGACACATCCTGCACCCTAAAAACATAGCTCGAAAGTATAATAATTCTCAGACAGAAGACGATACAATAGATTTCTTTTACAATTAAAAACAGTTCATTGACATATAGTCAATAGTAGGGAGAGAGGTTACAGTTAAAAATATTAAAAATAGATTTCTTTTAATAGGCTAATCCCTTAATATAATGTTCAAATCTATAAGCTTGAGGGATTTTATTCATCTGTATCTGACGCACGAGTAGTCTCACGTGTGTTTGTTTCTGATATTTATTTTCTATAGTTTGTTATACATTTGCCTCGCTTAATCTTAGTGTAATATAATTTAATTTAATTTATTTTTAATTTTCCTGTAGAAGGGCGTTGCCCGAAAGCTCGAAATAAATTTATTTGCAAAAGAAACTCATCCCTCAAGCTTATAGATTTGAACATAGATTTCTTTTATTTGAAAAAATATCAATCTTCAGATTAATAAGACTTCTATTAAGAGGATTTAGTAAAAATTCAATTGATAAGCTATTTAGCTATAGAATTTGATGTTACCCGTTAGAGCTAAGTCAGCCTGCCACTGAGTAGTGCTCCCAGTCTTAATGACAAAGGCAGACACATTCTACTTCACACAATCATGATGGTTGTCAAATCTCTTTTTCAAAAGTCTCAAGCTTTACAAGCTTGACATCCTAATATGATTGAGTGGAGATAATAAAGAAGAAGAGAAGATGTTACCCGTTCTATTCGATTGGCGTAAATCAAATTTCATTGGAATTTTTAAAAAATATATATTTTTTAAATATTCAACTATACCGATCCCTCATCCACCCTATTCTCCCGACTTAGCCCCCAATGACTTTTTCCTCTATCCTAAATTGAAAATTAAGTTAAAAGGAAGGAAAATTGACAACGTTGATATGATACAAGCTGAATCGAAGGCAACTTTGAGGAACCTCTTAAACAGTGATTTTATCTCCTGCTTCGACAATTGGAAAAAAGATGGAACAGGTGTATTGAGGCAGGAGGGGCATATTTTGAAAATATTAAATTAGTTTTTTTATTTGTTTTATTTTTCAAAGATACAGAGCAGTCCTAGAAATTAATGAACGCACCTTGTATATTACCGATACAATAGAACCTTTCTGTAATGGACAACACCTGTTTGCAGAGAAAAAGTGTTCTTTAGAGAGAGGTGTTCTCTTACTGGAGATCTGCTAATTTAATAAGCATGGTATTTTTGTAGATTAAAACTGTCCTTTGTAGAGGGAAGTGTACGCTAGCGAAAGTGCCCTCTCATGAAAGCTCTATTGTATATAGATTTTTATTCTGTAATTTAACTTTTTTTCTATAAAATTTTCACAAATACAAATACACCAATACCTCGCTTTGCGTCGTTTCGTTTTGCGTTTTTTTCGAAGTTGCGTCGCTGCTTAATTTTTACTGATTTTCACTGTGCGTCGTTAGATTATCGAAAGAGCGTTGTATTGGATTCGAGTCTTTAATTTTTTTTTTTTTGAATTTTTTTCCTAAAATATGGCAACACCTTTGTTTTTGATTGCGCCTTCACATATTTTCACTTTGCGTCGTGTTTTTTTTTTTGGAACGTAACCCCGACGCAAAGCGAGGTATGGGTGTATAGTAGTATTCGAAACGGATTACATAAATTTCAAATGTACGATACAGTCGTTTACATTCATGGTAAACGGTTTGCGGATTTCGACAATTTAGAAAGAGGGAATCATATATCGCCGCAACTCTTTTTATTAGCTAATTATAGTGTACAAACAAGGAGAGATTATATATCGTTTTTAATATAAAGTAAAATAAAAGAAAAGAAAATTACCACGCCCCTATCGCCCTCGTTTCAATAGCACCGCGTGGCCACGTCATGTCTGATCCTAACTTCAAATATAATATAGTACAAAAATATCTTAAAAGAAATTTACGTAATTGAATAAATATAAAGAATCAACTATAAACAGTTCAAAGGATTTAGTGGAGACTTTTGAAGATTTTTAGGATAGAAGGGGAACGTACTGTGATGGCAACTGTATACTTTTGTTTAATGGTTTAGGGTGCTTCATGGTTTCTATTGCTTCAAGAATGAGTCTTTGGGTTTTAGTTTTTAGGGGATTCCCTCTTTCTAAGTCGTTTACATATTGATGTAAACTTGCCGGAATGTTATAAACAGTATCCTATATATGAAATGGAAGCATTATAGAACAAATGTCTCTTTTAAACACACAAAATAAACTTCTACTATCCTTACTGCAATGAAAAATATTGGAAGGGCTTGGTCCAACAGTGGTGAACTCTCCCAGCAATTTCGCCAATTTAATCGACCAGTCCGCTTCTCTAAAGCTCTAATACTGTATTGAACGATTCTGCTTATATATGCTACACTGAAGAATGGAATTTTATAAATGGTATTCAAACAAACTAGGGACATAATCTTTTATGGCAGTAGAATTACATATAAATATTTGTATCGAGCAATGCTCTTCCGAAAATAAAAAGAACAAGGCCAGGTGGTTTACCACTATTGAACCAAGCCCTCCCAATATTTTCTCATCGCAGTAAGGACAGTAGAAATTTGTTTTATGTGTAAAAGAAACATTCGTTCTCTAATGATTTCAATTCTTATGTATAGATGGTACGTTATTGCATTATAGTATCCTATATATATTATATTACACAGTATAGTTCACAGATTCTATGACAACTTTCACTAGAATCCGTCCAGGTGTTATCGAGCATGATGGAAAGAAAAACTTGCAAAAAAACATACTCCTACAATTATATATTATATATAGGAATCAAATGTTTACTATAGAATTCCATAAGTTTCCATGATAAGTAGAAAGAGCTGCTGTCGTTGGCTGGCTATCCAGGGGGGCATCACATGATAGTCAGACTTTGAACCCAACATTGATACTTGAACCAAAAGCCTGGAGCTATTCTGAAATGTGGGATGAACCGACAGGCAGCAACCTGTATTTCCAGGCTCGACACTGTCCATACAAGACCGCTTCTCTTTAAGAATGGTGTAAAGATCTTCCCACAATGCACCATCTGCAGGACCAAAGAGGCCTCACCAGACCACTTCTTTGAATGCATGGGAGCCTCAAGACAGGACCTGTATTCCAACCCTACCAAAGATTGTGAATTTTATCTATGAATTTAGACTCCACGAACTTGTATAATTATACAATGGGATAATAATAAAAAACTATCATTTCTCTAATGTATAACGTACTATCAGAAATTTGCATACGGCTATGAATGATAAAACAGACAATTCTATCTACAAACAACATTCTTAATATAAGTATAAAAATATAATTGAATCTATTTACAGAAAAGGTATACACAGAGACTAAAATAACAATATCCATTTCTATAAAACTGACTCGTAAATGGAAAATGTTTTTTTTTATTAGGTATAAACAAAAAAGCAATTACGTAATATCGTTTGGTAAATTTTTCTGGGATTTTATTGAACTCCTCCTACTGGAGTTGTTTACTATGACGTAATCTGCCCACGCACTACTCTGTGTTACATGGAGGGGGGGGGGATTACAATGTCTTCTGCTGTTTTAATTCAATTCATTTGATGTGTAATTTATCGTATGTTGATACACACGTTGTTGTATCCAATGAAGAGCCTCAGATGTCCCCATACATCTCTATCACAGCAGTCGCAATGTTCTCTATCTTGGGTGTGTAAAGCTGCTGTTCTGGGTTCATTTGGCCACTTTATGTTGTTGTTGTCATGTCCAATGAAGAACTTCAGATGTCCCCATACATCTCTATCACAGCAGTCGCAATGTTCTCTATCTTGGGTGTGTAAAGCTGCTGTTCTGGGTTCATTTGGCCACTTTATGTTGTTGTTGTCATGTCCAATGAAGAACTTCAGATGTCCCCATACATCTCTATCACAGCAGTCGCAATGTTCTCTATCTTGGGTGTGTGAAGCTGCTGCTCTGGGTTCATTTGGCCACTTTATGTTGTTGATGTCATGTCCAATGAAGAACTTCAGATGTCTCCATACATCTCTATCACAGCAGTCGCAATGTTCTCTATCTTGGGTGTGTGAAGCTGCTGCTCTGGGTTCATTTGGCCACTTTATGTTGTTGATGTCATGTCCAATGAAGGACTTCAGATGTCTCCATACATCTCTATCACAGCAGTCGCAATGTTCTCTATCTTGGGTGTGTGAAGCTGCTGCTCTGGGTTCATTTGGCCACTTTATGTTGTTGTTGTCATGTCCAATGAAGAACTTCAGATGTCTCCATACATCTCTATCACAGCAGTCGCAATGTTCTCTATCTTGGGTGTGTGAAGCTGCTGCTCTGGGTTCATTTGGCCACTTTATGTTGTTGTTGTCATGTCCAATGAAGAACTTCAGATGTCTCCATACATCTCTATCACAGCAGTCGCAATGTCCACTATCTTGGGTGGGTAAAGCTGCTGCTCTGGTTTCATTTGGCTACTTTATGTTGTTGTTGTCGTGTCCAATGAAGTACCTCAGATGTCTCCATACATCTCTATCACAGCAGTCGCAATGTCCACTATCTTGGGTGTGTAAAGCTGCTGCACTGGGTCCATGTCAATTTTCTGTAAGGTTGAGGCCATAATACACTTAATACACATGTTGTAAACTAGCTATATGAAAGAATTACCTAGCATTATATCTTTATAAAATAGACACTTTGGCCAGTTAAAGTTTGTATTTTCTCAAGTTTCAACAAAAATCTTTTGTCTTCGTCAGAAGAAATAAATAAAAATAAAGCATTTGGCAAGGTGTTAAAAATTGTACTCAACGCCTTGTCAAATGCTTTATTTTTATTTATTTCTCCTGACGAAGACAAAATATTTTTGTTGAAACGTTGAGCAAATACAAACTTCAACTGGCCGAAGTGTCTATTTTATAAAGATATATGAACGCCGGCCAGGTAACCTTTATCTTTACGATAGCATTATCCCGCTGTAAAAAAATAGGAAATTTGCCAAAAGACACTCATGGATAAATCTTAAGGAATTGGAAAGTCTTTAATGTCGCCAGTAATCTTCTGGGATTATATTAATAACAAATACATCTTAAATCCTATACAACCAATACACACATAATACATATATGACTTTGGTTCTACTATATAGATAAACTTTTTCCACTATATAACCTTAAAAGCAAAAAAGACATATCCTGACCGCTCTCACGTGAGTATATTAGATGGCAGAGCTCCATCTAGTGGAACAAAAATCAACTAAATGTTCAAATTTATAACCTTGTATCATAAAACAGTAGTATACAATTTCAGTTAAGGAATGGCGTGTAGAGTTTGTCTAGAGTGAATTGTACAAGAGGAAAAACTAAATAATAATTATAAAAATAACTAACACACCATTGAAGTTGATAATTTCACATTTTTACCTTAGTATAGATAGTGATATATATTCTGTTCAAATAATTTTGCCTTAACAGGTTTACGTATTAAGATAAAAGGTATCTTCCCCCCATGATCGTGCAACTAAAATTCAGGAGATACCTTTTTTCTCAATTTATCTACCTGATCCAATTACAATTTCACTTTTTGCGATAATATAAAAGAACAAAAAGGAACTTCTTGTGTAGAACATGTTTTATTCCGCTAGATTTCGAACGACATCGTTCTTCAACGGGCGTGAAGATAAAACATAATGTTTGACAATATATTGAAATACAATGAGAGACTTTCTGTGGATCAGGAATAACAACGGAGATGTTGCACTACTTATTTGACTGTGCTGCTCTGTCTGAGAAAAGACGAAAACTAAATGATAAAACGGGGCAACTTTGTCCTTCATTTCCGGCACTGATTAAAGAAATATCAAAGAATAGGTATATAGCGATGGCGATATTTGGATTCCACAGGATTATATCCCGGAAAAAGGCCACACAGTGTTCTCCCCATCCCTTGTGAACTGGCGAATCCCGTATAGGGCGAGGGGCCCTAAATAAAGGCTTTTGTTGTTGTTGTTGTTGAATTACAATGAGAGACAAGTGATATGTAAATATGTAACTAACATGATGGCAGATAGAATTACAAAGTGATAAATTAAACCAGTTATGTAAATATATTTGGAAAACAATCTTAGAATGATATTAAGAAATAAGCAAATAGGGTTCGACTGAAATAGAATATTGTAATACCTTACTACTTCATTAATAAATGGTAAATTTCTAGGATTTCAATTTTCTTATTGATTCTATTCTTTTGTATGGAGATGCTGGCCTCCAAAAATAAACGTTGTGATTTATTGGAGACTTTGGTGTAATGGACGGTGGGGTTTCTCAGGTTAAATTTCACTTTTATAACTTTTTTTTTTCACCGGTTTATGTGTATTAAGGTCCCTATTTAAAAAAAGTCGGTGGACGAGTGGGGGTAAAACCCTCAATTCCTGACAGCCATGAACTGGGATCGAATTCAACGTTGGACCCAATGTGAATAACTTTCATATATTATTCATTGTTGCAAATATCATAAACTAGATTGCTCTTTTTGAGTGATACCTAATAAAGTAATTTTGGAACAAGAACAAGTCCCTACATAAATCAAATAAATTAAATGAATGTATTGTAAAAGTGTCCTAATGTACGTTAGACACATGAAATCATGGAAGACCAACAAGTCAATGAAATAGACAGAAGGTCGGCAGTGACAGGTGGGGTCTATGGATCCCAAGGTTCAATAACCTTAATGATTTATTGAGCCGTCCATAACTCACCGGTCTCAGTGAAATATCACTCCACCATGGACCTAGCTAGCTCTTTGAAATCATTTTACCGTTTAATTCCTTTCTTTGCAATCTCGTTAAATCACAATACTGTGGAATCTGATCTTTTTGTGAACAATCTTGGTGGCGTGCAGCACCTTGATACTTTGCTACAGTGCATTGCGGTTTGTCTGATTGCTACATTCATTTTTGGGCTCAAATATCATACACGGATCTGAAGTCTGTTGGGCTCTGCGTTTCCTGGAGTATAGGAGCTCCATTTATGCTTCTTTCCTCTGGTGAATCTGTATAAGACCGATTGTCTTAATAAAGCTGTATGTGTATGTGGTTATTAGCCCATAACACTATATTCTTTCTGAAATTACGTTTCCGTGTTATGTATATTACAGTAGAATCTTCCATTTACTCGTAACTTATTAACTGAAAATGCATTATTATGTAGCGTGTGTGTGGAAATATCTTTATTTACGGGGCTGATAACCAAATTGGATGATTTTTGAGCTTCAAAAAGGTAATGGCCTACAGCACCCGGTGTTCCCAGGTGGTCACCCTCCCAAGTACTGACCGGGCCCGACATTGCTTAACTTCGGTGAAAAGGTGTGTGTGTATTTAGAAGTACAGACTCATTTACTGATAACCTATTATCTAAAAGGGCATTATTGTATTCAGAAGTACTGCCTCATTTACTGGTAACTCATTATCTGAGTGTGTATTATTGTATTTAGAAGTACAGACTCATTTAATGGTAATCCATTATCTCTGAGTGTATATATTTTTCTTGAGTAACCAATAACAATTATATTTGAAGATAGCCGACCCCAAGCAACAATAAAATCTAGAAGTTAACTGATCTAACAAACAATGTAATATATAGAAGTTAAATGACTAAACAGCGATATAATCTAAAAATTAACCGACCAAACAACAATGTGTTATATAAGTTAACTGACCAAACAACAATGCAATCTAGAACTCAACTGTCTATACAGCAATGTAATATAGAACTTAACTCTGACCAAACAACAATGTGTTATATAAGTTAACTGACCAAACAACAATGTGTTATATAAGTTAACTGACCGAACAACAATGCAATCTAGAACTCAACTGTCTAAACAGCTATGTAATATAGAACTTAACCGAACAAACAACAATGTGTTATATAAGTTAAATCACCGAACAACAATGCAATCTATAAGTTAACAGACCGAACAAACAATGTAATATAGAACTTAACCGAACAAACAACAAAGTGTTAAATAAGTTAAATCACCGAACAACAATGCAATCTATAAGTTAACAGACCGAACAAACAATGTAATATAGAACTTAACTGATCAAACAACAATGTGTTATATAAGTTAAATCGCCGAACAACAATGCAATCTATAAGTTAACAGACCGAACAAACAATGTAATATAGAACTTAACTGACCAAACACAGTGTAATCTAAAAGTTAATTGATCAAACCCAATGTAATCTTTAAGCTAACTGACCAAACAACTATGTCATTTAGAAGTTAACTGACCAAGCAACAATAGAACATAGAAGCTGATATAGCATACAGATAAAAATGAAATATAGATGTTTAATGACCAAACACACAACAATCTAATCTAGAAACTAAATCATTAAACAGTAATGTAATCTTGATTATGAATGAACAAACAATAAAGAAATAAACAAGAATTATCAAAGAACAACGAAGCATAGAATCTGAATTATCAACCACCAATGGAATCTTGAAGCCGGCTAAGCAAAATACTATAGAAACTAAATCTTGACTTACAAACTGATATTTTATCTAAAAACTGGATGACCAATAACAATGGAATTCAAGAAAGGAATGTCCAACAATGGCATCTTGGAGACCAGAGGCCTTGTAACAAACAATTATAGACGCTGAATGTACTAACAGCTATGACCTCAGAGAGGTTATAAGATCATTTATCACTCTGAGAGGTTTTCATGGAATTAAAGAATAGAACAAAAATTGGGTATATACATTTCGTAGAATAATCAAAACACAACCTTGAGATTAATCAGTTAATTTTTCTAAATCACCTTTCAAAATTGCGCGTCATACAGCAAGACTGCTTATATCTAACACCAAACACTTATAACTTTATATGGATTAAATGCATTCCATGAAGAAAGTTCTGTAAAGTAAAACGAATGGAAATAGAAGGATAGGAATAAGAAGGAAATTTAACTGAATAATTGGATGGTAAGTTATGAAGAAATAAAAGAGAAGAGCTCAGGATGAAAAAATATGAAGATTTTGGAGATCAAAGCTTTCTTAAGAACAGAAAAACTGGAATGGACGGGTAGGAAAATGCTATGAGGAAATAAAAGAGAGAATAAAGATTTAGGCATGGCGCTACTGGAGAAACTGAAGAAGTATTGGCTTAGCGATGGACGTTGGGTCAAGATTCCCAAAGGCGTCTAGAGATAGATCTTCAACAAAGAGGAAGAAGAGAAAGAGCAAGCACACAACGAAGGAAGCAGACAGAGGATAGGCGAGGACACCGCCTGGCTTCCATCATAATTGCTTTCACCCATTACGTAATAACCCCGATGCAAATTTGATGCCATGTGTGAAATGTGGATCGAGTTAATTAGTCTCTCTATGTAAATAAGTTATTCGATTTATGGTGGAGGACTTAAATTAACAGTCCTAAGTGCTGAGGTAAAGGTTCTTTACTCAGAGAGTGGATTGTACTGTTTCATATTTCACTGTAAACTTTCCCTACTGGTCGGTTTGATCAGTTACTGACAGACTTTTAGCTCTCTTCTATGGGCGCCACCAATGAAGACCTTGTATATATTTATATACTAGCCGAATGACCCGGGCAACGCCCGTGTTTTACCCGATTGAATGTTTTTATTCAAATACTATTTGTTACAATTATAAATTGGCGCCTTAAATAAATGCATATATTAGTTAATAACTATAGCCTATGTGCTTTATCTGTCTATGTACTGTTGGCTTCCGTAGGCGTCTCTTACTGGGAAAAAGAAAGAGAGGATTCCATTTAGTTATTAACTAATATATGCATTTATTTAAGGAGCGACCCGCTCCAACACAATAGTTACAAAAACGAAGAAGCGAGTGGGGGGGGGGGGGGGGCAAAGGTGGCGTGATCGTAGCCAACCAATAGGAGAGCGCCATTCCAAAAAAAAAAAGCAAACGGTGACAGAGATGAAGAATTGATTAAGAACGTATGACGCTCGTAACTGTATATAGAATATATATGTATATTTATCAATTATTTTTATCTATTTTTCCTATATTTATCATTATATAATCATATTTATTCATATTTATATTATATTTAACCTTATATAATCTTATATGGACTTTGAAATAAAGTAGTTTCAATCTCAATCTCTTCTATTAAATAGATGAACTTGTGAACTACAGTAGAACTTCCATGATAGGAAACTCGGGTTAGAGGAAACCTCTCAACAAAGGACAGTTTTCATTTGTAAAATTATCATTTTTACTATTTAGAAACTCTCCGTGAAGAGGACACCTCTCCCTAAAGGACACTTTGGTTTTGCAATTTGGTGTCCTTTACAGGGAGATTCTACTGTATTAGAGAATTTGCACCGCTGATAGATTCAACAGGATAAATCGGATTGTGCTACTGAAAACCAAAAGCTGCTTAAGCTAAGTTTATCTATAAAGATAATGTTTGAATCTTTGTTGTTGTTGTTGTTGTTTCTTATCCCCTTGTGTAAAGATTACACGAATTCCATGAGTTCATGCTCCTCGAGCTGTTTTATGATGAGCAGCGGCCTCTCCCAAAGGTCCTGTGTTTGACTCTTTACATCTCCCATGATAGACTGTATGTAAACATTGTCCTTCCTAAAGGTAGCCTCTCATTATAGGTTGGAATAAACAAAGAAATCATTCTTGATCTAAAAAATTTGAAAACGGAAGAAAGAGTTTATTATTATTATTATATGCCAGGGGACCATTTTATCGAGGAGCCATCAGCCATAGAAAGACTGCTGGAAAGCTGCAGGACATCAGGGGACCATATCTGCGAGGGCCACAGCACTGACCAGGAGTCAAGATAGCAAATGTAAATATCTTTGTGTTAATTTATGCGTAACTGGCCTTGTCTTTATTGTTTGCGGAAGAGCATTGCTCGATGCAAATATTTGAATGTGATTCTACTGTCCTATAAGCTTATGTCTAGAGTTTTCTTGAAAACCATTTCTGAGATTCCATCCTTCAGTGCTGCGTATATAAGCAGAATCGTCCAATACAGTATTGAAGCTCTGAGAAGCGGTCTGGTGGATTAAATTGGCGAAACCGCTGGGAGGGTTCACCACTGATGAGCCAAGCCCTCCCAATATAATTTTTTCGTCGCAGTAAGGACAGTAAAAGTTTGTATTGTGTGTAAAAGAAACATTCATGCTTTTAAATCCTTTCATTTTATATCTATAGATGGCGCGCTATTGCTTTGTGTAAATATCTTTGTTTACTCATACAGTTATTATTTCGAAGTTGTAAATAAAAATATGTAAATAGACTGACCATTCGTTACACTTTTAGAGAAAAACTTTTTTCTTCTTGAAAAAAATAAAATTATCATTATATTATTTGCGTTTGTTGATTTTATCTTCTTATCAGGAAGAACTGGTAACTAGTTTTTTGAACGTGAAAATTTTTGAGTAAGGGATTATATATATATAAGTAGAATATAAATTTTACAAAAAAAAAAGGCATACGACACCAAAGCTATTTTTTATTTGATGGGTTATAGAAGCTTTCGGGCAAGCCCTTTAGATAACTAATACGTTTTGATTAGCTGAAGAATGGCTAAACCAAAAGCTCTTTTAACCAAGCAAATAAAAAATGAATTGTGGTGTCTTATGCCTTTTTTGTAATTTGTCAAAATCCGTAATCCTGTGGTAATGAAAAGGTAGGATACACAAAATTTATGAATAACAATCATAATTACATTTTTTAAATATGGCAGTGAGTCATAACAAACACGTATAGAGAAAAGGAAGAATATTTGGTTGATATAGAATTCTTCGTTTTCCTAAATTGTACAAACCTCAACCACCTCAATTTAGAAAATAGCCACAATGTGGAATGACCACGACAGCAGTACAAGTCGGGACAGTATGGAATGACCACGACAGCAGTACAAGCCAGTGTGGAATGACAACGACAGCAGTACAAACTGGATTAATGTGGAATGACCACGACAGCAGTACAAGCCGGGACAGTGTGGAATGACCACTAGAGCAGTACAAGCCGGGACAGTGTTTAATGACCACGACAGCAGTACAAGCCGGGACAGTGTTGAATGACCACGACAGCAGTACAAGCCGGGACAGTGTTTAGTGACCACGACATCAGTACAAGCCGGGACAGTGTTGAATGACCGACAGCAGTACAAGCCAGTGCAATGTGGAATGACCACGACAGCAGTACAAGCCGGGGCAGTGTGGAATGACCACGACAGCAGTACAAGCCGTAACAGTGTTGAATGACCACGACAGCAGTACAATCCAGTACAATGTGGAATGACCACTAGAGCAGTACAAGCCAGTGTGGAATGACCACGACAGCAGTACAAGCCGGGACAGTGTGGAATGACCACGACAGCAGTACAAGCCGGGACAGTGTGGAATGACCACGACAGCAGTACAAGCCGGGACAGTGTTGAATGACCACGACAGCAGTACAAGCCGGGACAGTGTTGAATGACCACGACAGCAGTACAAGCCAGTGCAATGTGGAATGACCACGACAGCAGTACAAGCCGGGACAGTGTGGAATGACCACGACAGCAGTACAAGCCAGTACAATGTGGAATGACCACTAGAGCAGTACAAGCCAGTGTGGAATGACCACGACAGCAGTACAAGCCGGGACAGTGTGGAATGACCACGACAGCAGTACAAGCCGGGAAAGTTTGAAATGACCACGACAGCAGTACAAGCCGGGACAGTGTGGAATGACCACGACAGCAGTACAAGCCGGGACAGTGTGGAATGACCACAACAGCAGTACAAGCCAGTGTTGAATGACCACGACAGCAGTACAAGCCAGTGCAAAGTGGAATGACCACGACAGCAGTACAAGCCGGGACAGTGTGGAATGACCACGACAGCAGTACAAGCCGGGACAGTGTTGAATGACCATGACAGCCGTACAAGCCAGTACAATGTGGAATGACCACTAGAGCAGTACAAACCAGTGTGGAATGACCACGACAGCAGTACAAGCCGGGACAGTGTGGAATGACCACGACAGCAGTACAAGCCAGTGTGGAATGACCACGACAGCAGTACAAGCCAGTGTGGAATGACCACGACAGCAGTACAAGCCGGAACAGTGTGGAATGACCACCACGACAGCAGTACAAGCCAGGACAGTGTGGAATGACCACGACAGCAGTACAAGCCGGGACAGTGTGGAATGACCACGACAGCAGTACAAGTCAGTGTGGAATGACCATGACAGCAGTACAAGCCAGTGCAATGTGGAATGATCACGACAGCAGTACAAGCCGGGATAGTGTGGAATGACCACGACAGCAGTACAAGCCGGGACAGTGTGGAATGACCACGACAGCAGTACAAGCCGGGACAGTGTGGAATGACCACGACAGCAGTACAAGCCGGGACAGTGTGGAATGACCACGACAGCAGTACAAGCCGGGACAGTGTGGAATGACCACCACGACAGCATTACAAGCCGGGACAGTGTGGAATGACCACGACAGCAGTACAAGCCGGGACAGTGTGGAATGACCACGACAGCAGTACAAGCCAGTGTGGAATGACCACGACAGCAGTACAAGCCGGGACAGTGTGGAATGACCACCACGACAGCAGTACAAGCCAGGACAGTGTGGAATGACCACTAGAGCAGTACAAGCCAGGACAGTGTGAAATGACCACGACAGCAGTACAAGCCGGGACAGTATGGAATGACCACGACAGCAGTACAAGCCGGGACAGTGGGGAATGACCACTAGAGCAGTACAAGCCAGTGTGGAATGACCACAACAGCAGTACAAGCCAGTGTGGAATTACCACCACAACAGCAGTACAAGCCAGTGTGGAATGACCACCACAACAGCAGTACAAGCCAGTGTGGAATTACCACCACAACAGCAGTACAAGCCAGTGTGGAATGACCACCACAACAGCAGTACAAGCTGGAACAGTGTGGAATTACCACCACAACAGCAGTACAAGTCAGTGTGGAATGACCACCACAACAGCAGTACAAGCTGGAACAGTGTGGAATGACCACCACAACAGCAGTGCAAGCTGGAACAGTGTGGAATGACCACCACAACAGCAGTACAAGCTGGAACAGTGTGGAATGACCACCACAACAGCAGTACAAGCTGGAACAGTGTGGAATGACCACCACAACAGCAGTACAAGCTGGAACAGTGTGGAATGACCACCACAACAGCAGTACAAGCTGGAACAGTGTGGAATGACCACCACAACAGCAGTACAAGCTGGAACAGTGTGGAATGACCACCACAACAGCAGTACAAGCTGGAACAGTGTGGAATGACCACGACAGCAGTACAAGCCAGTGTGGAATGACCACCACAACAGCAGTACAAGCTGGAACAGTGTGGAATTACCACCACAACAGCAGTACAAGCCAGTATGGAATGACCACCACGACAGCAGTACAAGCCAGTGTGGAATGACCACGACAGCAGTACAAGCCAGTGTGGAATGACCACCACAACAGCAGTACAAGCCAGTGTGGAATGACCACCACAACAGCAGTACAAGCTGGAACAGTGTGGAATGACCACCACAACAGCAGTACAAGCTGGAACAGTGTGGAATGACCACCACAACAGCAGTACAAGCTGGAACAGTGTGGAATGACCACGACAGCAGTACAAGCCAGTGTGGAATGACCACCACAACAGCAGTACAAGCTGGAACAGTGTGGAATTACCACCACAACAGCAGTACAAGCCAGTATGGAATGACCACCACGACAGCAGTACAAGCCAGTGTGGAATGACCACGACAGCAGTACAAGCCAGTGTGGAATGACCACCACAACAGCAGTACAAGCCAGTGTGGAATGACCACCACAACAGCAGTACAAGCCAGTGTGGAATGACCACCACAACAGCAGTACAAGCCAGTGTGGAATGACCACCACAACAGCAGTACAAGCCAGTGTGGAATGACCACCACAACAGCAGTACAAGCTGGAACAGTGTGGAATGACCACCACAACAGCAGTACAAGCCAGTGTGGAATGACGACCACGACAGCAGTACAAGCTGGAACAGTGTGGAATGACCACCACGACAGCAGTACAAGCCAGTGTGGAATGACCACGACAGCAGTGCAAGCTAGTGTGGAATGACCACGACAGCAGTACAAGCCAGTGTGGAATGACCACGACAGCAGTACAAGCCAGTGTGGAATGACCACCACAACAGCAGTACAAGCTGGAACAGTGTGGAATGACCACCACGACAGCAGTACAAGCCAGTGTGTAATGACCACCACGACAGCATTAGAAGCCAGTGTGGAATGACCACGACAGCAGTACAAGCCAGTGTGAAATGACCATCACTAGAGCAGTACAAGCCAGTGTGGAATGACCAGAGCCGGCAACAAGCAGCGAGACAGCTCCATCGATCGAACGACCTTTCCACTCCCATCTATTATTTAATTACCTCCAGCACTAAATTTAGAGAGGGCCCCACAAAGGCTCTATTTTTGACAGCCTCGTCCAGCACACCCTTTTAACATTTTTAAAATCAATAAAATGTGTTACATGTTGGCTTGATAATATTAATAATACAGAAACCTCTCTCTTAAGCGACTTATTTGATGAACGACCACCTTTCCGAGCGATAGACAATGTAAATACAAGAATATAAACATTCTTCGTCTCCTGAGAGCTCTGGCATTCTTTATACTTCATATAACATTTCAATCCCCACGTTAATAGTCAATCTACGTATGGTAGTGGAAATTGAAAATGTTGAACTCAGAAAGAACTGAAGAAATATCATGAAACTTGTTTTCATGAATGTACTGGTGTACATATACAATATGATCCCAACTAGTGTACAAGTGTACAAGACTGATCATCTACTAAAGGCATAAGCATAGGACGTGAGAGTTTGGTAAGGAATTTCAAAGATAAATGTGAATCAAGAAAGATTTGGCTTATTCTAACCAACATCTAATGCACGATCACACCTAAGAGAAACTGAGACGGACCATTGTACAAAATTTAGTGTTTTTTTTTTTATTTATGTCGATTAAATTATTGAATATACACTTATGGGAAAGAAAATATTACATTAAGAAGGACTGGTAGAATATAATGAAATCTTACATGAATGTATAGCCTATTAATCGAATTGAAAATGTGTGAAACTCTCTGTTTGAAAATAGAGAAGAAGATATTAGGCAATAAACCCACTTTTACATTATATAATGTAATGTTTTCAAAAGGAATATCTTTCAAATCGATAAACAAGGATGGATGTACAGTAAAAAAATTCCATGAACGAACATATTTTTGAACTCAAAAATACTTTAACAGATATAAAATTTAAATAAATTCCGAGGATAAGTTTCTTTTATTTCAAAAATAATAAAAGAAACTTATCCTCGGAATTTATTTATGTTTTCTGCTTATTATACACCAGAGGATTCCACCTTATGAGATATAAAATTGACTCTTCAAAATTAGACAACATCCAGAAAAGCCACTAATATATATTATATTAAGGTGGTCTCTTAAGGAAGCTTCTACAAACAATATCTGTTCACAATTTTTTTCCCGAGTCTTGAAATTAAAGAAGATTCTTTGCTTGTCTTTAGGAGGAATTTTCTTCTTTGACGAGCCTCCTGGACTCTATCTACATAATTTATACTCCGTTTCTTTGTTTTTTTTTTTATGTTATTAAAAGTGTTTAAATCTAAAGTATCACTAAATTTGATCATTATTCATTTTCAAAAGTTAGAGCTTCAGAAGGAGGACAAAGTCTGGCTGTCACCTCCATGCGGTGCCCCCCTGGATAGCCAACCAACGACAGCAGCTATTTCTATCCATCATGGAGATATCAGCAGCAATGCCTAACTCATACTTTGATTTCAATTCTTTTAAATACATATAAGAATGAAACCATCAGGAAAAATACAGGAGTCAACATTCCATCATTGGTATCTGAAACAAAAGCCTGGAGCTATTCTAGAATGTGGGATGAACCCACAGTCAGCAACCTGTATCTCCAGACTCAAAACTGGCAGCCATACAAGACCGCTCTTCTTCCAGGATGGTTTAGATACCTTCTCACAATGCACAATCTACAGGACCAAAGAAGCCTCACCAGACTAACTCTTGGAATGTATAATATAATACACTGCGGCCTGTGATTGTAAAACGACACTTGAAGTTACACCGCATGAGTTTCTTTTCGACGAAAAATCATATTTTTATTTCAAGGTGAAATATCGACCATTTCTAACCTTTTTGGATGAGGTATGAAAAGATGAATTATGAAGAGTAATGATGAACGGAAAAATAAAAAGCCTCATATGGAAGCCTCAAGACAGGACCTATATTCCAACCCTACCAAGATTGTGTATTTTATCCATGAATTTAGTCTTCAGGATCTTGTATAATAATACAATAGGATAATAAAAAAAGGAACTACAGAAGACGAGTGTAGCTGGCCATACCAGCAACTCTCTGTCCAGTCTATCGATTGCGAGCTGTCCTCATTGTAGTAAATAATGAATTAACTCATTATCCTACTCATTTGGAACACCACTCTCGCTTAATGTGGAAACCATGGAAATTTCCTTTGAAATAATGGACAGCAAATTATGATCATTCCCTGATGACCCTTGGCCATTTTATATGGAGACAATTCCATAGGAATACTATAATCCAACGCTTTCTATATTACATTAGTAATACAATTGTCAATTTTATTTTCCATCTTTTAAAAGTAAAACCTTCAAAAAGTGAAAAAAAAATGTTGAAAAAACAGCTTTCCAAAATTAAGTCACTGAGGGGGGGGGGTCGGTGGAAGGCTGGTTAAACCGTTGGTTTTCGACCGCTAAGACCCGGGTTATATTCCTGCATTGGACACTTTTTTTCTGATTTAAAAGAAAATGCTCCAATGGCCCCCGATTCTTGCAAAAGTTCAACTCCACCAGCGAGTACAAGAAACCAAACGGGTCTCTGGCACATTTGTAAGTGCAAAGTTGAACTGCTTTTACGAACGGAAAAATATGTCCAGGAAGCCTAGTGGACATGTCATCTGCCCGGTAAGCGGAACACTGTGGGTTCGATTCCCATCCCAGGACACTTTTATTTTTCCGTTCATCATTACTCTTCACAATTCATCCTTTCATACCTCATCCTTAAGGTTAGAAATAATCGTTATTTCTCCTTGAAATAAATTTTGATTTTTCGTTGAAAAGAAACACATGCGGGATAATTTTCAAATGTCGTTTTACAATCACAAGCCGCATTATATTGTATTATAAATTACATGTGTAGACATGTGATGTACTTACAGTAAAAGCAGTCACCTACTTCTACCCACCATGATTATCATGACCTGTACCACGTGTACTTGGGATAAGTAAAAAATATATAGAGAGAGAGACAATTTCATAGGAAAATGTGCTATATTTCAACGCTTTCTATATTACATTATTACAATTGTCAATATTTTCTCCCTCTTTTAAAAGTAGAACTTCCAGAAAGAAAACCATTTGTTGAGTAACCAGCTTTTCAAAATTAATAAAAGCTATTGAAAAGAAGTTGAACGCCAATAAGAGAAAATCTCCAGGAAAAACCAGGTTTATCTGTTTCTTTGGACGATCTTTTATATGCTTTTTACTATATCTATCATTTTAAACTGTGATAGAAAAATACCTTTATGCACCAGTTACCAATAGCAAATTTTACACCCAGAAGTATCTTGTGAAATATCATAAAAATTGGCATAAATATGCACGCTATTACATTAGACAAATGTTTAAAAAATGAATAGAATTTAAATTTAACTATTTCTAAAGTTTAGCATAACTAATTTAGTACAGTGGACCCTCGGTTTGCGAGCATAATCCGTTCCAGAGCCATGCTCGTACTCCAAAACGCTCGTAGTGCGAAACTAATTTCTTATTTTTAATAATTAAAACTCGGGCAATTCTTCTTGCTACGAACAATTGCACAGTTTCCCACATTTTACATATTTCCCGAATCTGATCTGAAGGGAGGGATCCCAGTGAATTTTCATCCATCACGATTACGGGCAACCATCACGAGTTGCTCGTAATGCGAAATTTCACTCGTAATCCGAGGTAAAATTTTTCAAAAAATTCTGCTCGTACTGCGAAAAGCTCGTACTCCAAGGTGCTCGTAAACCGAGGGTCCACTGTACTTTTTTTTAAACATCACAAGAAGTTAATTTGAACTAAATTTCAATTTGTACTTCAACTCCTGTATGTAACACTTTCTATTTCCATTAGTGTAGCAAGTATGAAACCTTCCATTTTATTGATGAACATACTAGAACAACCACTTTTGTAAACTGAAAAATGACTTGAACTGAACAAAATAAATCTCCAATGAGAGACTACCTTCAGGAGAAACTAGGAGTATCTTTAAGTATATATAATGGCAGTATTTCGTGAGAGGTTTTACTGTATTATGATTCTAAAGTTATAAAAATGAGCTTTTATAAACAGTAAAACTCTAATAAGAGACTAATATTTAACGTTTTAGTTAACTAAAGAACAACTTGTCCAAAGCTTCTTTAATCAAGTGAGTAAGATTTGCGACGTCTTATCCTTTTTTTGTAAAGTGCCTAATATGCTCAACAACAACCTATCCAAACCTTTTGTAGACTCAGAAAATAAGGCCTTAACAAAATTTGCTCAATAATAGACAACTTCCAAGAGAGACCAGGAATTATGTCATTAGAATATCTCTAACTCCGCATTTGCCGGTACCAAGCCCGGATGAAAAAGGAGGATAGGAAGCAGTAACAAGCTCACTATAAAACCTGGGTTCAGCTGGCCTGGCTGATAGTACCCTGTAAGGGCTCCTAATCCAGGGATACAGGATGAGTCTGTACTCCATGTTAGGAGCGGCTGCACATGGCGTCTGTTCCTCATGTCAGAGGCGGCCATTTCTTTTGGAGCTAAGTCGGCCTGCCACTGAGTAGTGCTCCCAGTCTTAATGACAAAGGCAGACGCATTCTACTTCACCCAATCATGATGGTTGTCAAACAGACACCATAAAGGGTCACAATTTGATACCTTAATATGATTGAGTGGAAATAAGAAAGAAGAAGAATATCTCTCATGAGAGGTTCTACTGTAAATATGTCTGTCCCTCGAGAGGATTATAAAAGATAATAGGCGAATTGACGGAATTTTATGAAGTGTGTTATGAATTTGCTGGAAGGATTCACCACTAATACGCCAAGCCCTCTCAAATATATTTTTGATCATCCATCAAGTTGATGTATAAATTTTATTTTATTTTTTAAGTTTAACAAAATGTATTGATAATGATGAAAAATTCATATATATGTTAAATTTTGTTGATATTAAAATTCATATATGTATATATATATTTTTTTACATATACTCATGGAGAAAATTTAAGGAAGTTGTACCTTTCAGCATGTATATCTGGATTGAGACAATAATTCTGAAAGATATTTGATACGCAATGACCTTTATTGAAGACACACGAGATAATCAAGTGGGAACAAAATTACCTCTGTCTCCTTAAAAAATAAAAACAGACGACCGGCAACATAAAAGTCTTTCAACTTCCTGAAGTTTTGTCAATGAGTGTGTTTTCAAAATAGACTTTGCATTAGATGTTATTGATAACACAGCCGTCTCGATATGCAAATACGTAAACTACCTCTTTTATATGATCTTATATGCATATCTCTGTTTTGAAAATTCGAAACTATTATAGACGCGTATGATTATTTTTTAAAAATAAACAATTTCTACTGCCCTTACTGCAATGGAAAAATTAATGGGAGAGCCTGGCTCATCAGTAGTGAACCCTCCCAGCAGTTTCGCAAGTTTAATCTACTATACCGCTACTATATATTCCCATGTAAAATTCCCATTCCAAGAGTCTAGCATCAGTATCACTATAAAAGGAACACCGAAAAAAATGCAATATAACAGCTGGGAGGGTTCGCTACTGATGAGCCAGGCCCTCCCATTAATTTTTCCATTGCAGTAAGGACAGTAGAAATTGTTTAATTTTTAAAAATGAGCATAAGTGTCTATAAAGTTTTATATTTTCATAAAAGAGGCGCGCTAATGCATCATTCTATTTCTCTGTTTTGTTAGCGTTATAGCACTGGAGCCAGTAGAAGAGCTTCGTGCTTGAGTGTCTGTATCATGTCCACCTATAAAATGATACGCCTCACCCAACAGCTTATTGTCTTTATTTTAACGTTGTTTTTTTTATTTCTCTTCCTTATTTCTGAATGCAATCTGAGCCTGTCCTGGACCATATAACGAGAGCTATAACCAGAAACTATGGTGTCCATATAGACATTCTCAACTTGTCAATACTGGTGTATGGCTTTGTCACCAATCCATGCTGCTATATTGTCGATCTTGTCCACAATTTTTGTACTTATTTCACAATTATAACTAAAGATTCTTCTAAGAATATTTCAGTCAGAATGAAGTTGTCTCTGGATAATCTAGAGAGGTAAAAAAGAATATTCTAAAAATACACTTGGTATAAATGATCTATGATAATCACGGTAAGTAAGTAGCAACTGAAATCCGCCTTTGCCAGTCCCAAGCCCGGATGAAAAAGGAGGAGGGGAGCAGTAACAAACTCACTAAAAAACCTGGGATCAGCTGGCCCGGCTGATAGCACCCTGTAAGGGGTCCTAATCCAGGGATACAGGATGAGCAGCGTTTGTACTCCATGTTAGGAGCGGCTGAACATGGCGTCTGTTCCTCATGTCAGAGGCGGCCATTTCTTTTGGAGCTAAGTCGGCCTGCCACTGAGTAGTGCTCCAAGTCTTAATGACAAAGGCAGACGCATTCTACTTCACCCAGTCATGATCTTAAACTTTACAAGCTTGATACCCTAATATGATTGAGTGGAGATAAGAAAGAAGAAGAAGTAGCAACTGCAGTTTACTGTAAAATGCACCACATAACTATCAAGGTAGAAAGGGCGTACATAAATTGCACATAGTTTTTACAGTTTTTTTTTTTTTGCAGTATAGGCGTCTTTTATATTTTAATATTATTCACGAATATTTTTGAAAAACAATTCATTGTGATAGATTAAGAAAATTCCAACCATATAAGCCTTTTAGGCTGTGTTGGCCCTTGTCAGGATGTAGCAGACTGTACCTCAATGACCAAAGAATTTTGACATAGAGGCTTCTTAATGGATAAGAAAAAGGGTATTTCGGTATAATTAGGAACTATAGCGTTTTTTGATAGTTTTTCTTTAATTTAGAATCTTGAATTATATACTATACGTTAATATGCTGATTTTTTGCTGAAGAGAAATGCTCAGATAATTTTTTAAGGTTACACTAGTATAAATCTAAGTGTGTTACAACCGTAAGGAATTGCAGATAAACAAATATTTAGTTCATATTAACTGACGTATAATGAATGATTATATTTTAAATGTGCAAAACGTTTTATATAATTAAACCCATGAACAAAACTTAAGGAAGTTGTAACTTTTAGCATGTATATCGAAATTAAGACAATAACTTTGAAAGATACACATCATGGACAAAACTTAAGGAAGTTGTACTTTTTAGCATGTATATCGGGATTCAGACAATAACTGAAAGATACACTCATGGACAAAATTTAAGGAAGTTGTACCTTTTAGCATGTATATCAGGATTCAGACAATAACTCTGAAACATATTTAAGATACAGTGGCCTTTATTGAAGACACACGAGATAACCAAGTGTGAACAAAATTGCCTCTGTCTCCATAAAAAAAAAAAGAAGAAGAAGACGACCGTGACATCAGGCTTACCACTTCCTTAAGTTTTGTCCATGAGTGTAATCTATGTGATAGCTTGTACATCCATGCCTAGTTTGATAAAAATCGACATGTTCATTCCGAAGATACAACAATTTCCACTTAAGAGTATATTTTAGTGACTTCAAAGCCTATGTCCATCATTTTCTCAAATACCTTCAAAGAGAAATCTTGAAAACTTCTCACTATATACGTGTATAAGCAAATCAGCCCATTACATATTGAGCAATCTGGTAGATTAAACTGACAAAAATCTTGGAAGGGTTCACCACTGCTGAACAAGGCCTTCCCAATATACAAGTATCTCACTTGTAACTCAACACTACACTTGTATCTCAACGCATTAAAGTCATTAGGGAGTTATTTCATTTGGAAAAATAATTTCAGCTCTAATTCGTTTATGTTTTCACCTATAGATGGCGCTTTAATGACTTATAATTAAATCTATTGAAGTTCAAAGTCTACAGACGTATTGGAGTTTTGATTTCGACATATCCCAAGTAAGTTGGAGCAAAGGTTTTTTTTTTTATCTTTTCCTAGTATGATGGAAAGTTATTCCATCAGCCGTCATGCAGACGTATCCGCCTGTCACGTGATACTTCAATGTGAAACCTACCCTATTATCATGATAGAGGAAATGACGTCATTTCCTACTGACAAGAATACTTGAAACACGATGTCTTAATGTGTCAGTAGTTCTTTTTCCTAGATTGGGCATTACACGCTACATGACGCTGGAATTTATTTCTCTGTATACCACACCTACACTCATGTTAATGTATGTAAGGTGTACCTTTTAGCATGTATATCGGGATTCAGACAATAACTCTGAAAGATACACTCGTGAACAAACTTAAGGAAGTTGTACCTTTTATCATGTATATCGGGATTCAGACAATAACTCTGAAAGATACACTCATGAACAAACTTAAGGAAGTTGTACCTTTTAGCATGTATATCGGGATTCAGACAATAACTCTGAAAGATACACTCATGGACAAAACTTATGAAAGTTGTACCTTTTAGCATGTATATCGGTATTCAGGCAATAACTCTGAAAGATACACTCATGGACAAACTTAAGGAAGTTGTACCTACTAGCATGTATATCGGGATTTCAGACAATAACTCTGAAAGATACACTCGTGAACAAACTTAAGGAAGTTGTACCTTTTATCATGTATATCGGGATTCAGACAATAACTCTGAAAGATACACTCATGAACAAACTTAAGGAAGTTGTGCCTTTCAGCATGTATATCGGGATTCAGACAATAACTCTGAAAGATACACTCATGGACAAAACTTATGAAAGTTGTACCTTTTAGCATGTATATCGGTATTCAGGCAATAACTCTGAAAGATACACTCATGGACAAAACTTAAGGAAGTTGTACCTTTTAGCATGTATATCGGGATTCAGACAATAACTCTGAAAGATATTCTCATGGACAAAACTTAAGGAAGTTGTACCTTTTAGCACATATATCGGGATTCAAACAATAACTCTGAAAAATACACTCACGGACAAACTTAAGAAAGTTTTACCTTTTAGAATGTATATCGGGATTCAGACAATAACTCTGAAAGATACACTCATGAACAAAACATAAGGAAGCTGTACCTTTTAGCATGTATATCGGGATTCAGACAATAACTCTGAAAGATACACTCATGGACAAAACTTAAGGAAGTTGTACCTTTTAGCATGTATATCGGTATTCAGACAATAACTCTGAAAGATACACTCATGGACAAAACTTAAGGAAGTTGTACCTTTTAACATGTATATCGGGATTCAGACAATAACTCTGAAAGATACACTCATGAACAAAATTTAAGGAAGTTGTACCTTTTAGCACATATATCGGAATTCAAACAATAACTCTGAAAGATACACTCATGGACAAAACTTAAGGAAGTTGTACCTTTTAGCAAGTATATCGGAATTCAGACAATAACTCTGAAAGATACTCATGGACATAACTAAAGGAAGTTGTACCTTTTGGCATGTATATCGGTATTCAGACAATAACTCTGAAAGATACTCATGGACATAACTTAAGGAAGTTGTACCTTTTGGCATGTATATCGGTATTCAGACAATAACTCTGAAAGATACTCATGGACATAACTTAAGGAAGTTGTACCTTTTGGCATGTATATCGGGATTCAGACAATAACTCTGAAAGATATTACAGAGATCTTTGTTGAAAAAACACGAGATAACAAAGTATGAACAAAATTGCCTCTGTTTCCTTCAAAAAAAAAAAACAGACGACAGGTGACATCAAAATATGAAACTTCCTTAAGTTTTGTCCATGAGTATATATATAGGCACTTATTTTTCCCTGTTCTGTTTGGTTGAATTCTATCCACGGTTTTAATCATGGTTATATACTTCTTTGTACCCAACAATGATATATGGATTTATATATTTACTCTTATCTTCCTCTATTCAACTTTTTATCTACCTCTTTTGTGGATCCCACAATTCCCACTGATGTAAAACAGAGGTTCGAAATGAGAGAAGGCTATGTGCTATAAGATACTATAGGATTGAATTGACGATATTTTGATAGTCGATCACCTGATAAACTCGAATTGCGATTCAATTTGATAGTAGACTAAATTAGACTTCCTGAAGGCTATCAGAGGTTGTATTCATCAAGAAATGTCATGAGAATATCCAACTTTATATTCTAGTATACTATAATGCTGGTAGTATAGTAGAACCTCCCTTTAGCGGACACCCTGCTAGTTGACACCTCTCTACAAAGGACAATTTTAAATCGCAAAATTACCATTTTTACCATTAAACAACTCTCCGGTAAGAGGACACATCTCCCTAAAGGACACTTTAGCTCTGAGATTAGGTGTTCTTTACAAGAGGTCTCTACTGTAATATTAAAATGGATTATGTTAGAAAGGAAAGAATTGCAGCAATCATTTAATCCAATTAGAATGAAATTACACCTTAAAGATCAATTTTGGTTCCATATATCATCTATATGTGTACTGTTATATTGTTCTACTGAAATATACCTCTATATTGGATCCTTTTAGAAAGGCAGAAAGTGCCGCGCACTCAATGTAACTAATGAGAATGAAGTTAAATTGAACAATTCTGGTCCCATACATCAACTAAAAGCACACAGACACACATACAGCTTTATTAAGACCACCGGTCTTATACAGATTCACCACAGGAAAGAAGCATAGATCGAGCTCTTATACTCCAGGCAGCACAGAAACCAACAGCCTCCAGATCCGACGCATGTCCAGTGGCCACAGAACCCACCGTGCATAGGTTAGCGTATCACTGAAAAGACGAGTGTGGAATCAGCCGGTGGAATTTAGTCTTCGCTTTCCTCATCCAAATGGACCACGACATTCGGCGATTCTATTAATCTCCTCCGAACGATGACTGCGGTCTTGTAGAATTTATATAAACCAAAGACCTTGATCAAATATCATTGTATTCATCCAGTTATATATTTGTTGACTATCGGATTGGGACATGGATAAGTCGCCCAAGAGTACTTTTCTTTGTTTCTCCAAGCAAAATCAACCAAAAATGTATGCATGATTTCATCTTGTATTTTGCTATTACATAGATCACAAGCATCAGCTAAATGTATTTTCATACTGTACTACTGATAGAATTTCTATATTGGGGATTGTATTTTAGGGAAATAGGAAGTGCTGCACTGAATGCAACTGAATATATGAAATGACATTGAGAACTTTGTTGGTTTTTGTGGGTGTTTAAATGGGAAAATGGGAAGCACGTCAATTATATAATCATTAAAATATTTATTAACATATAAAATTAAAAGAAAGGATATATAAGAGCCACGTAAAGTATCTGTTCTTGCCTGTTCTTCTGTTTTTTTCTCTTTGTTGTTTATCTTCTTTCATAGAATATTATTTATAATTGTAAATTTTAATCATACTTAAAATTTAAAAACAATAAGGAATATTTTTAAATATTAAATAAAAATGTTACACAAAATTATAGGCAACATATTTGCAACAAACATCTCTGGTCCATTCATCAGTTAAATGCTGTTACAGTGTGTTAGACCTAGAAGAAATAACAAGAAATTTGGCTTATATAATAACTTCTTGTGGAATCTCTCTATTGAACGATTAAATATTAAACGCAAGTCGTCTAAAAATAGTGGATTATAAATTCCATTCATTTTTAAAAATCATTTGGTCTATGTACCTTGACCTTTTTGAGTTAATGCCAGGTTTCACGATATTAAAACCAGTTCCTCTTCTATAAGTGTAATATTTTCTATTTTCAATAGTGGGGGTCGGTGGAAGGATGGTCTAAACCGTTGGTTTTCGACAGCTACGACCCAGGATCGAATCCCACATTGGACACTTTTTTCTTATTAAAAAAATGCTCCAATGGCCCCCAATTCTTGAAAAAGTCCAACCCCAACAGCGAGTGCAAGAACCAAACGGGGCACTTGCATATTTGTAAGTGAAAAAGTCGAAATGCTTTTCACATGTGTAGACATGTGGTGCACTTACAGTAAAAGCAGTCGCTAACTTCTATCCAACATGATTATCATGGCCTGTACCACGTATATACTAGGGATAATAATAAAAAAATTCAATAGTCTATATATATGTTATATAAAAAATATCATTTTATTTTAAATTATAATTTCATAGATTCAAATATTCTGATAAATCGACCGCCAGAGGTCACTCTTCCCCTATTAAAACTCGTTGTTGTTTTATCCCAATGGCCGGCTCAACCTTTTGTACATTATGTAAATAAGTTTTCTTTTTTTTATTCTTACGCCTTAAGCCTGTATATATAAAAAAAAGTCGTGAAAAATGTTAGACTATTTATAACTCAAGAACGGCTGAACCGATTTGGATGAAATTTGGTGGAGAGGTAGCTTAGAACCAGCAGACGGACATAGGATACTTTTCATACCGTTCTACCGCGTCTAGAACGGCTGAACTGTCAAATACATTAATTTATACAGATGTTTCAGAGGCGCATGCGCGAGCGACACTCAACGAGGCTTACCCAGGAGCTTACGGGTTGAAAATGCTAAATAATAAAGTTTAATTTATGTTAGAAGTATTTTTCCTTTTTTTTGTAAATAAATACATTGTGTATTATTGTTTAAAATATCAGCTTTAAATATATCATAAGAAAACATCTTATTAAAAATTTAATAAATGTTTTCAAAAATATTATGCTTCAAAAATATATTTAAATTTATATAACAATATTTATACACGTTTATAAATCTATATATAGGTTCAACTTTTTAATAGGCATTTTAATTTTTTTTTTTCATTTTAATTTAGACACTTTCATTTTTATTTAGACATTTTCAATTTTATTTAGACATTTTCAATTTTAATTTAGACATATGGACATTTCTATATATTCTTTATTCAAGAGCACTTTGAAACAACTAAAAAATATCGAATATAGTTTTTATTTTACGAAAGAAGCGCTTGAAATGGAAATAGCGATGTTTGACATCATTTTTAAATCAGGTGAATTATTAACCCTTAATTTGTCAAATTATATTGACAAATATTTGCACTCTTATCATTTTGCAGGTTTTAGTGGAAAGAATTTTGTTGTTTATTTGTTGAGTGAACTGATCTCCCACGCCTTCTCATTGGACGAATGTGGCCATGTTTGTACATAAAGGAGGGTTGAAACGGAATGCGAGGAGTCGTGGAGTAGTTTTCGAGTGGAGACGCTTAAAGCGTTCTCTGTGTGCTTGTCTGGTTACCTCTTCGCATACCTGTGTAACCTCGGTCCGCTCCTTATCAACGCTGCAAATAAAAGATAAGTACGGTTTTTATTTTATTTAACAAATCGTGTTTTTTTTTATTCCCCCTTTTTCTGTGTTTAAGTCACTATTAATTTAGGCCCTAGTTTATTGCTTTTTGTGTTAACCCGAACAAAGTGACTTTGTCAAATTAAACGCGCCCGTTTTCAGGACGTAGGTACTCGCGCCGAGCTTCCCGAGCTCGAACTTTATGATGATAAAAAATGATAAAATTATTTTTCAAAAATAAAAATTGTATTCTACCTTAGTAGATAGACAATAAGGATTAAATTGATAGCAAATTTTAAAATTTTATTTTCATAATTACAAAGCCATGCATAAAAATATAAAAACATGTGAAAAAGCAAAGATTTTCGCAGGCTTTGCGCAAATTCTTTTATATCTAATAAATCGCCAATATTCACTGGCAATTTTGACAAATTTAGTTTGAATGTTCTTTGCAAATGTTCTTATTGCATTTACAGCAAGTCATGGTTGACATGCGGTTCTTGGCGCAAGGGCAAATATAGCACCGTTTTACTAGCCATTTTCAGAGAAAAAAAAAGCTCTAAAATTAAACCTATATATTAAAAATTCAATATATTATAAATTAAAAAAATAAATATGGATAAATAATTGAAAAATAAGTTTTAAAGGATTCCACAAAAACGTACCTGTGACGAGAGAGAGGCCAGGCAGCAAATTGAAACCGAAAACAAAAATGTTACGTCAGCACTCGCGACGCGCTTTTGAAGCACGTCGACAATTTTTTTTTTTTTCACACTCTCCTGCTGCCATTGAAGTTCTAATATGTTTTTTTTTTTTCATTTTTAAAATTCTCTTTTTTTTTCATTTAGTTTCATCTGATTTTATGTGAATTAACTCAATAGATGACTTTTTCAGAGTTATTTTAAACTCTTTTATTTTGCATTGATAATTGTTGTTTGCGACCCTTCTAAATTTAAAATATTTTTCAATTCGTCTCTTAATTTTCTAAAAAGTTATACTTGAATTATTTTGTATATACTTTTCAAAGTAAAATCTACATCGCTTAATGACATTTATTTTCTTACAAAATCCTCCTTTCTTTCTTAATTTTTTAATTAGCCTTCTTTTTTTAGAATTTTAATTAGCAAAATTATAATTGATGTGTTCAATAACTTATATAGTAGCTTTTGTATAGTTTCGTCCTGTAAGCATACCAACTTGATAAAAGTTTTCTGTTTTCCTTTTGATATTGCTTGATACGAACATCTATTCATTTTGAATTAGTAGAAATCAGATGATAGCCATAGGTCATAGCCATTCAAAATTTGGTTTAGGTCGTCAATCCTTTGCGAACAAATGGAAATCTCCACGTTGGCGCTCTCTCCGCAGATTTCTTAAATGATATCCCGTGTCGTTTTTTAAAAAATAAATTATGTTTTAGGTATCAAAAATGCCTTTTTGTTCAAAGACAGCAACGTTTGAATGGGTACAGCTAGGTGGAGCAGATAATCAAACATAATCTTGCCAAGTATAGATTCAGTAGGGATTGGATGTTTGCTAGAATTGTTTTAACAAATGTTCGTTAGACAAACCTTTACTCAGATAAAAACCGGGCAAAGCCGGGTACATTTGCTAGTGTAATTATAAATTTTAATTGGATTTATTGTATTTTTATCTTTATTATAAATCTGTAAAAATCTAATTCGACAAGTCTATAACTGAGAAAATGACACAAGAAATCTATACGTTTAATCATTTATTTTCATTCTGTTAAAATAGTTTAAATATTTAGGACACACGCGTTTTTTCTTGTAATTTTCCTTCAGAAACTTTGATTTTTATTTCTCCGTGCCTGAGTAGCTGTAATTTAATTTGAGCACAACTCTCTTAAAAGAATTCTCTTTTTAAAAGTTGTTTAAACAAGGTAAAAAAATCTGTGAAAGTCAAATATCAAATTTTAGTTTCAAAAATAGATTTTTGTATTCTTTTTAAAAATATGGATTGGATAAGAAAGAGTCAATGTTAGAATCTTAAAATAGAACTTTAAAAAATGACAAAAAAATAAAAATAAATATTTAGCTTTAGTCAAATTTGAAAAAATATATTTCTCTAATTGAATTGCATTTAGATTAATTGTCAGAAAGATTATAATGTCTTCTCAGCATTAAGAAATATATTTGCAAAATTGTTTAAAACATACACTCATGGACAAAACTTAAGGAAGTTGTACCTCTTAGCACATGTATATCGGGATTCGGACAATAACTATGAAAGATACACTCATGAACAAAACTTAAGGAAGTTGTACCTTTTAGTATGTATATCGGGATTAAGACAATAACTCTGAAATATATTAAATACACATTGACCTTTATTGAAGACAGACGAGATAACCAAGTGTGAACAAAATTGCCTCTGACTCCTTGAATAAAAAGACGACCATGAATTTTGTCTATGAATATATATTTAAAATACCATACATTGTTATTTTAAGTCCTGTTTATTTTAAGCGTGATGATAAAAAAAGAATGGATATTTCAAATTAGCCTCACTAAATTTCTATATTGTAAGGCTATAGGCTTTTTCGAGATGTGGTAATGGAGATGACTGAATAGAATAGCATAAACTAACAGATTAAGTATTTTTTAAATTATTCCTAGTACACGTGATACAGGCCATGATAATCATGGTGGGTAGAAATTGGCGACTGCTTTTATTGAAAGTGCATCACATGTCTACACATGTGAAAAGCATTTCGACTTTTGCGATTACAAATGTGTAAGATCACCGCTTGTTTTTACTTGCACACGCTTGTTGAGTTGTACTGTTTCAAGAATCAGGGGTAATTGAAGTTTTTTTTTTTTAAATCAGAAAAAGTGCCAATTCGATACCAGGTCGTAACGGACGAAAATCAACGGTTTAGACCATCCTTCCACCGACCCCTCTTTATTAAGTAAAGAACAGATTAAGTAAGGAAGATGTCAAAGAATGATTGAAGAGGGTTATGGTCTACTGGAGTTGATTGATAGAAGGTGTATCGGCATATTCGGACATTTTGTCCGTCAGTCTCAGAGTGGATTATATATTTAATATCGGGGATGTTAGGGAGACTAGGTATATGCTGGAAATGGAGTCAATGGAAATTTTCTTGAGAAGACCCTACAATATCATCAATAGTTTAACGATAGAAAAGAAGATCTGCAAGTACACTGCTCACCAAGCTATGGAACAATACAGATATAAATATTTCCAGTGATACTCTAACCTATGCACTGTGTGGCCACTGGACATGTGTCAGACCTGAAAGCTGTTGGGCTCTGTGCTGCCTGGAGTATAGGAGGTCTATCTATGCTTCCTTCCTGTGGTGAATCTGTATAAGACCGGTGGTCTTAATAAAGCTTTATGTGTGTGGGTAAATAACTTTGGACATACGTCGGACCTGGAGGCTGTTGTTGGGTTCTGTGCTACCTGGAGTATAGGAGTTCCATCTATGCTTTCTTCCTGTGGTGAATCTGTATAAGACATGTGATCTTAATAAAGCTGTATGTGTATATAAACATCTACATTTACGGACAAGCCTTATGAAAGTTGTTCCCTTTAGCATCTATATTTTTATTTTATTATTATTATATTGCCATGTGGAAAATTAGGTGGGACAAAAACTTCAGGATGAGATAGCTATTTATTCAAGGCAAGAACAAACTATGAAGGACAAACAAAAGATAAGCAATGAAGGAAGTTTACAGAGTAGCAACATATAAACATTAAAAATTATACTCTGTTAATAAAATTGTAAAATAATAAATACTTCGATACAATATATTTCATTAATATTGTTTTTAAAGAAGAAAACGTTCGAATTTACATGAATGAGTTTTGTCCGTGAGTATAAATAACGTTACAATAGGCTAGAAAAGCAATTGTAACATAGCGACATACTTTTATTGAGGAAGATGATGATGAAAGAATGAGATATTGAGGGCTTCATTAAAAAAGAGGAAATTCAAACCGATAATGAAGGAAAATCATTATTCTCGGATGGCAATAAATCCTTATAAGTTTTATTGTTGTCAGACCGATGGAACAATCCGAAAGAGATAAGAAATTTCTGAATTTACTTCTACCCCTTACACGCTTCTTCTAAAAAACTTGTATCCAAATATCTTCGAAAAGTTTACTAATTATTTAATAAAACAGAGTATTTTCTATATATAGTAGAAACTCCATGAAAGGACACCCTCGCTAGCGGACACTTCTCTATAAAGGACAGTTTTCATTTTCAAAATTTGCATTTTTACTATTTGGCAACTCTCCGGTAAGAGAACACCTATCTTCAAAGGACAATTTGGCTCTGCAACTAGATGTGCTTTACAGGGAGAGGTTCTGATGTACATATATGTTATATAAAAATGCTTTTCAAAAATATATTTCATAGATACAAGTACTCTGTTAAATCGACCACCAGAGGTCACTCTTCCCCTATAAAAACACATTGTTGTTGTACCCCGATGGCCGGCTCAAACTTTTGTACATTATGTAAATAATATTTTGTTTTTCCTTGTTCTACTCGCCTTAAGCCAGGCAGTACTTTTGCCAAATTATGTTTTTCATAACTCAATAAAATTACTGATCAAAACCATTTTTTAATTATTATTCTTTAAAGCTTTTAACCACGACTGCATTACCATGACATAATTCTCAAGATATTCAAAAATCAACAGAAAATCTTATCATTTTCATTTTTATAATATATATATATATATATATTAAAAATAAAGAAAGCATATCCTGACCACGAGCACATACACCAGATGGCGCTCTGCCATCTAAAAAGCACATGTGCTCGTGGTTAGGATATGCTTTCTTTATTTTTAATATCAACACCTAACTTACTTATTTATTTTTTTCTATTGTTTTTTCATATATAAATATATTAGTAAAAAAACAAATTTGGCATTTTCTGACCGCTCACGTGAGCATTATATATATATATATATGTACCAAAAGAGGCACCTTTTCCTTTAATTATGCATCTGAACGATTTACTTGTTGATCATCCTAGTAAAAATCTTTAATAGTGATAATGAAGAATATGATCCATAACACTATTTTAATCAAAATCAGACAAAATCCAATCTTTATACCATGGTTTCAGGCTATGGCCCGCATCAGTACAGGGGCGGCCTGGATTTCATAACATCCTACGAGAAGGGTTATGGAATCAGTCAAATATACCAAACATGTTTAAGCTGGTGATACAAACGAGTAGTGCTCCTCAGTGAAATAGGCCTTGATGGACTCTCTTTGGAGCTCCTGTTGAATGAGGTGTTGAGAAACAGAGCTGGAGCTTCTGCGTTGTTCAAATTTTGGAAGACGGCTGAAGAGAAGAGGAGGCTATATACATAATCTAATTGATGTAAATAATTATATGCAAATAATCTATGTCAGGATTAGAATGACGTAGACCAGTAAAAGGCTTGTTGCTGCTGTTGTATATAGTCACAGTGTAGAAAATACTATACCTACTATATATAGGTTTCTCTCTGTTTTCTCAGTTCTCTTCTCTTACTCTGTAAACTGGCGAATCCTATATGGGACGAGAGGTCCTCAATAAAGGCTTTTGTTATTAGAAAGAAGGAATCATATATCGCCGCAACTCTTTTTTTTTTTTTTTATTAACGCGATAAAAGAAGCTTTCGGGCAAGCCCTTCTTCAGCTAATTATAGTGTACAAACAAGGAGAGATTATATATCGTTTTTAATATAAACAAAATAAAAGAAAAGAAAATTACCACGCCCCTATCGCCCTCGTTTCAATAGCACCGCGTGGCCACGTCATGTTGTTGTTTAAACTGGTGAAGTGGCAGGGGCCATTTTTCAGGCAAGAATACAACATAAAGTTGCGAGGAGGATATATATATAAACAAAGTGATCATAGAATATATTAGTTATATGGCCAAAATTTTACCTATCTCTATAAAAAATATCCACACTTGAATGGTAATTTAAGATTGTTTTTCCTCCTGAATTTGTGTAGCTGCTGATGTGACACTATGCTTCTTTATATTGATCTATTTCCTTTATTTATTTCTAGTTTAAAATCCCCATTCTGTCCATCAATGTAGAGGTTCCTCTTTCCACTTAATTCCTCCTTTAAAACCCTCTCTCCATTAATCCATTTCCTTTTACTACATAAGTGAAAATGAAAGTGTTACATACAGAAGTTCTTGTAGAATATCATGAATCTTGCCATGAACCTACAGGCTATTAGATCAAATGAGATTTTTAAAAAATTGAATTGAGCCATTTTAAAATCGTTTTGCATCCCAAATAAACTTAATTTGAGCCAAATTTCACTTTTTTTTTTCTTCATCTCCTTCTGATATCAATACTTTTTAATTTAAGTAGTTTAAATGTCCATCTAGTTCTTCAGTCTTTTTCAGATTCCTTCAATGCGCTCCGTTCCTTTCTCTAAAATTTCTCAAGACTTATTTCTTCTAGATCTTGTCTATACCCATCTTTCCATTCTACATCACATATCTACTAGATACTCTTTGACTGTAAAAGATACTCCACGATACGTTAAAACACTATAACTTTTCTTAAGCAATCACTTTTAATGGGTTAAGATAAAAATGACCTGAATATCACAGGTTGTTACCTAATACCGGTTCAATAATCATCTACATTTTAAATACCATTTCTAATATTCCACCCTTCAGTGTAGCATATATAAGCAGAAAAGCAAAATCCAATACAGTATTAGAGCTCTAAAGAAGCGGTATGGTAGATTAAAAAAAATTAGCGGAACTGCTGGGAGGGTTCACCACTGGTGATTCAAGCCCTCCCAATATATTTTTTCATCGCAGTAAGGACAGTAGAAGTTCGTTTTATGTATAAAAGAAACATTCGCGCTTTTAAATCCTTTTATTTTATAATATTTGAAATTAAAGATATTTCGGCCAGTAAATCTTTTTATTACCTCGACGTTTCGACAAAAAAATTCGGGTTAATAAAAAAGATTTACTGGTCGAAGTATCTTTAATTTCAAGAAATATGAATGCCGGCCTCTACCTTTACGAAGATAATTTGAATTCAACTATCTTAGATACTTTACATACAAATTTTAATCATTACTTACACACCACAAGAATTTAATTCAAGTTAAATTCTGTATTTTTCGTCATCTTTTCATGGGTATAACATACACACTTTCTATTTCCACTCGTTTATCAACGTGCAATTATTTTGTTTATTATCGGGAAATAGCAAAATCATTTATCGACTTAACATGAAAATCCAAACACGTAAATGCCTATTAATCAAAATACACGGATGGTTATGTAAATTGACATCAAAACTTCAAATAGGCCTTATATTTAGCATAATCATGTTTTATATGACTAATCATGCATGGTCTCTTCTTTAACTAGTGGATAATTATAACGAATGAAGACATTAAGACGCGGTTTCGCCAATTTAATCCACCAGACCGCTTCTCAGAGCTCTAATACTGTATTGGATCATTCTGATTTTATATGCTACACTGAAGGATGGAATCTTAGAAATGGTTTTCAAGTAAACTATGAGCATAAGCTTTGTGTTAATACATCCCTATATTCTTAATCTAAAGATATCTTCTATTTCATTATAAAAATAAAATAAAACGACAAATTTCAATATACTTCTTTATTATAAATTCGACTAGCTTTCGATAATTAACTCAGGTGTATTGAATCTTTTAAAGCACCTTTATTAATGGATTCAGAAAACTTGAGAAAGAGTTAATGCAGGAAAGCTTGCATAGCTCGCTATAAAAGAAATACATTGCATTTCTTTTTTATATCACTTTTACCCGTAAATAAAAGGGTCATACTCAGAAACGAAGTTAAATAAAGTATATTGAATTAGGCTCTAATTGATTTCTGTGTGACGTGTAAGATATGATGAAATATTTTGATGTTAAACGTCTTGTTGTATTATTGCACTGGTAACCTGAGGTACTTGGAATAAACATCCGAGAATACTTTTAACGTTTATTCAAAAACTAATTGTTTAAGAAAAATCACTTTCTAGCTATAGATTATTGTCTTAAATAATCGCCAAGTATGAAAATTCAACGATACAAAAAAGTATGCATAAATAATTATACAAAACAAAATTAAATAAAAATAACACTATACATGAAAGTTAATAAAAATAAATAAGATGTTAAACCCATGACAAAAGATGCTGATAGTAAGTTCAAATGTGACATGTAATAGTTGGGAGAGATGTACGCTGCTGGAGTCTTTTGTATAATAATAATTATAATAATTTTTGATTTATTAATTTTGTAAACATGCAGTTTACACTATAGTACGTCTTGGTTATCAAAATTCGAAACTATTATAGACGCGTATGATTCTTTTTTAAAATAAACAATTTCTACTGCCCTTACTGCAATGGAAAAATGGAGAGATAATGCACCATAATTACGTCTTGGTTACCTACCTTGAAGAGAAATGTTATGTGAGGTGATTTGTTTTTATTCACCGGAGAGAGTATGGTACTGTGTTATCTTTTCATGTTCTATTATTATTATTTCCATATAAAGTACTCCCCTTCAAAAGTAACCCATCAAATATTACTTCAAGAATTCCTAACTATGTTCAACCCAACTTCTATAACGTTCAATTTTTTACTGGACATGGTGACTTCAACACATATTTGTTTAGAATTGACAAAATTTATTCACCTGCATGCACTTGTGGAAACGAAAGACAAACCCCTGAACACCTTCTGATAAACTGTCCATTAACTTCTGATCTAAGGGAAGAAAACCAACTTTACCTGACTAATACAAAACAAGTTGCTTGCAATAAATACCAATACATTAAGTTTAATAGATTCTGCAGGATGTATATTTCAAGGCGAAAGTGTTGACTGTACATATTTCAAGCTACTATTTCTAATTGCTATATGCAAAATTTGACATCGAACGTTTAATTTTCATGATTCCTAATATTCAATTGTGTTAATTGTATATAAAGTAATATATACACACAATTATCCTAATTGTGGATATGGCGTGTCTCTCCCAACTGTTAAAATAAAAAAAAAAAAATAAATAAGAGGCCACCTAACTGAGTAACCGCCATTGTAAAATCAAAGATGATATTGATCTGACATAATTAAACCTCCAATAAGAGACCATCTCCAAGAAAGACTATGAACCTATGGGCAACTCTGTGCTTCACTTCCATCAATAATTGACAATATGACCCAGAATAAGTATATTGCTACGGCGTTTTATGGTTTCCACAAGTCCGTATCTCAGAAGAAGGCCAAGTGACACTCACTCCTCACTTTCTTACTGCTACTCTTTTTGTGTTGTTTTTCTTGCTTCCCTCTTTCTCTTTCTTGTTTTTTTTTTCTTTTTCTTCTGTATATATATCGTATTTCCTTTGTCTCACTGTTTTGTTCTTATGCATACCTCTGGTGAATCCTGTATAGGGTCAGTGACCCTGAATAAAGGCTTTTTGTTGTTGTTGTTGACTATGAACCTATAGGTTTAAAAGCGTTCCTTCATGTGGATATTTGATATCTGAATCAAATAGGCATATTTGAAAGGTTCACGAAAAGTTATTAGTTTTATTGATTTTATTTTCAGACTATTGATAGAGTGAAACTATTAAATATGCTAATATCTTAACGATTAAGATGGAGTATGGATCACAAAAGACACATACAGTAGAACCTCCCTGTAAAGGTCAACACCTAATTGCAGAGCCAAAGTGCCCTTTAGGGAGAGATGTCCTCTTACCGGAGAGTTGCTAAATTGTAAAAATAGTAATTTGGCAAATGATATCTGTCTTTGAGGAAGGTATCCTTTAGCACAGGTGTCCTCTCATGGAGGTTTAACAGTTTGGCAACAAACAAAAAAACTTGCCGAAAAGTAGGAAATGATTTTTGAATCACTTAGTATTGACACTCTTTATTACCATTCCTGAAGATGTCAGAATACGATGCTGTATAAATATTCATTGAACAAAAGTAGAACGGAGTAGTATCAAATCGATTTATTTTGGATACTAAAATGTTATTCGGTCGTATTGTGTGAGGTATATTAGGAAAGGGCTTGTGTGACGACACAAAAGGTCTAAGGCCAAAATGGTTCCCCTAGGCAAAAAAGGTCGCAGGCCAGATCAATGGCTGGCAGGCAGGCACCTAGTGTCAATAGGAGAGAGCGGCGGTCTAATGAAATGTTATTGACGTTGCTCTATTTTTACCTCTCCCACGTCAAAACGCTAAAGTAATCCTCCCTTGGTGTTGATCTCTTCATCTATTCCTGATGGCCATTTTTAGCTGTGGTTCCTGATCTTTCCGTTCCTCTTTACACTTTGATGAGGAAAAAAAAAGGTGGTGTTTAATCACTTAAAGGTGAAAGATTCAAAACAGATTTTTTCGGCATAGTAAGATAAATCTTCTATTTTATCAGTAGAATTCCTAGAATATGATTGATATAAACCCTAGCCGTGCAGGTCCTTATTTTATATGGGGCGGTCCTACATGGAATTGAGATATAGCCGACCCTATATTATATGAAGCGGTCATACACTGGTCTGCAATATAGCCGACCCTATATTATATGGGGCGGTCCTACACTACACCGAGCTATAACCGACCCTATATTATATGGGGCGGCCCTACACGGGACTGCGATATAGCCGACCCTATATTATATGGGGCGGTCCTACACTACACCGAGATATAACCGACCCTATATTATATGGGGCGGACCTACACGGGACTACGATATAGCCGACCCTATATTATATGGGGCGGCCCTACACGGGACTGCGATATAGCCGACCCTATATTATATGGGGCGGTCCTACACTGCACCGAGATATAACCGACTCTATATTATATGGGGAGGCCCTACACGGGACTGCGATATAGCCGACCCTATATTATATGGGGCGGTCCTACACTACACCGAGATATAACCGACCCTATATTATATGGGGCGGCCCTACACGGGACTGCGAAATAGCCGACCCTATATTATATGGGGCGGTCCTACACTACACCGAGATATAACCGACCCTATATTATATGGGGCGGTCCTACACGGGACTGCGATATAGCCGACACTATATTATATGGGGCGGTCCTACACGGGACTGAGATATAACCGACCCTATATTATATGGGGCGGTCCTACACTACACCGAGATATAACCGACCCTATATTATATGGGGCGGTCCTACACTACACCGAGATATAGTCGACCCTATATTATATGGGGCGGCCCTACACTACACCGAGATATAGCCGACACTATATTATATGGGGCGGTCCTACACTACACCGAGATATAACCGACCTTATATTATATGGGGCGGTCCTACACGGGACTGCGATATAGCCGACACTATATTATATGGGGCGGTCCTACACTACACCGAGATATAACCGACCCTATATTATATGGGGCGGTCCTACACGGGACTGCGATATAGCCGACACTATATTATATGGGGCGGTCCTACACTACACCGAGATATAACCGACCCTATATTTTATGGGGCGGTCCTACACTACACCGAGATATAACCGACCCTATATTATATGGGGCGGTCCTACACGGGACTGAGATATAACCGACCCTATATTATATGGGGCGGTCCTACACGGGACTGAGATATAACCGACCCTATATTATATGGGGCGGTCCTACACTACACCGAGATATAAACGACCCTATATTATATGGGGCGGTCCTACACGGGACTGAGATATAACCGACCCTATATTATATGGGGCGGTCCTACACGGGACTGAGATATAACCGACCCTATATTATATGGGGCGGTCCTACACTACACCGAGATATAACCGACCCTATATTATATGGGGCGGTCCTACACGGGACTGAGATATAACCGACCCTATATTATATGGGGCGGTCCTACACTACACCGAGATATAACCAGCCCTATATTTAATGGGGCGGTCCTACACGGGACTGAGATATAACCGACCCTATATTATATGGGGCGGTCCTACACTACACCGAGATATAACCGACCCTATATTATATGGGGCGGTCCTACACTACACCGAGATATAACCGACCCTATATTATATGGGGCGGTCCTACACGGGACTGAGATATAACCGACCCTATATTATATGGGGCGGTCCTACACTACACCGAGATATAGCCGACCCTATATTATATGGGGCGGTCCTACACTACACCGAGATATAACCGACCCTATATTATATGGGGCGGTCCTACACGGGACTGAGATATAGCCGACCCTATATTATATGGGGCGGTCCTACACGGGACCGAGATATAGCCAACCCTATATTATTGGGGCGGTCCTACACGGGACTGAGATATAGCCGACCCTATATAATATGGGGCGGTCCTACACAGGACCGAGATATAGCCGACCCTATATTATATGGGGCGGTTCTACACTGGACCGAGATAAAAGCCGATCCTATATTATATGGGCCGGTCCAACACGGGACCGAGATATAACCGACCCTTTATTATACGGGACGGTCCAACACGGGACCGAAATATAGCCGACCCTATATTATATGGGGCGGTCCTACACGGGACCGAGATATAGCCGACCCTATATTATATAGGGCGGTTCTACACGGGACCGCGATATAGCCGATTCTATATTATACGGAACGGTCCAACACGGGACCGAGATATAGCCGACCCTATATTATATGGGGCGGTCCTACACGGGACCGATATATAGCCGACCCTATATTATATAGGGCGGTTCTACACGGGACCGCGATATAGCCGATCCTATATTATACGGGACGGTCCAACACGGGACCGAGATATAGCCGGTCCTATATTTTATGGGGCGGTCCTACACGGGACTGAGATATAGCCGACCCTATATTATATGGGGCGGTCCTACACGGGACTGAGATATAGCCGACCCTATATTATACGGGACGGTCCTACACGGGACTGAGATATAGCCGACCCTATATTATATGGGGCGGTCCTACACGGGACTGAGATATAGCCGACCCTATATTATATGGGGCGGTCCTTCACGGGACTGAGATATAGCCGACCCTATATTATATGGGACGGTCCAACACGGGACCGAGATATAGCCGATCCTATATTATATGGGACGGTCCAACACGGGACTGAGATATAGCCGACCCTATATTATATGGGGCGGTCCTTCACGGGACTGAGATATAGCCGACCCTATATTATATGGGGCGGTCCTACACGGGACCGAGATATAGCCGACCCTATATTATATAGGGCGGTTCTACACGGGACCGCGATATAGCCGATCCTATATTATACGGGACGGTCCAACACGGGACCGAGATATAGCCGACCCTATATTATATGGGGCGGTCCTACACGGGACTGAGATATAGCCGACCCTATATTATATGGGGCGGTCCTACACTACACCGAGATATAACCGACCCTATATTATATGGGGCGGTCCTACACGGGACTGAGATATAGCCGACCCTATATTATATGGGCCGGTCCAACACGGGACTGAGATATAGCCGACCCTATATTATATGGGGCGTTCCACCACGGGACCGAGATATAGCTGACCCTATATTATATGGGGCGGTCCTACACGGGACCGAGATATAGCCGACCCTATATTATATAGGGCGGTTCTACACTACACCGAGATATAGCCGACCCTATATTATATGGGGCGGTCCTACACTACACCGAGATATAGCCGACCCTATATTATATAGGGCGGTTCTACACGGGACCGCGATATAGCCGACCCTATATTATATAGGGCGGTTCTACACGGGACCGAGATATAGCCGACCCTATATTATACGGGACGGTCCAACACGGGACCGAGATATAGCCGACCCTATATTATATGGGGCGGTCCTACACGGGACTGAGATATAGCCAACCCTTAATTATATAGAGCGGTCCTATATACACGGGACTGAGATATAGCCGACCCTATATTATATAGGGCGGTTCTACACGGGACCGAGATATAGCCGACCCTATATTATACGGGACGGTCCAACACGGGACCGAGATATAGCCGACCCTATATTATATGGGACGGTCCAACACGGGACTGAGATATAGCCGACCCTATATTATATGGGGCGGTTCTACACGGGACTGAGATATAGCCGACCCTATATTATATGTGGCGGTCCTACACTACACCGAGATATAGCCGACCCTATATTATATGGAGCGGTCCTACACGGGACCGAGATATAGTCGACCCTATATTATATGGAGCGGTACTACACTGGACTGAGATATAGCCGACCCTATATTATATGGGGCGGTCCTATATACACGGGACTGAGATATAGCCGACCCTATATTATATGGGGCGGTTCTACACGGGACTGAGATATAGCCGACCCTATATTATATGGAGCGGTACTACACGGGACTGCGATATAGCCGACCCTATATTATATGGAGCGGTACTACACTGGACTGAGATATAGCCGACCCTATATTATATGGGACGGTCCAACACGGGACTGAGATATAGCCGACCCTATATTATATGGGGCGGTTCTACACGGGACTGAGATATAGCCGACCATATATTATATGTGGCGGTCCTACACTACACCGAGATATAGCCGACCCTATATTATATGGAGCGGTCCTACACGGGACCGAGATATAGTCGACCCTATATTATATGGAGCGGTACTACACTGGACTGAGATATAGCCGACCCTATATTATATGGGGCGGTCCTATATACACGGGACTGAGATATAGCCGACCCTATATTATATGGGGCGGTTCTACACGGGACTGAGATATAGCCGACCCTATATTATATGGAGCGGTACTACACTGGACTGAGATATAGCCGACCCTATATTATATGGGGCGGTCCTACACGGGACTGAGATATAGCCGACCCTATATTATATGGGGCGGTCCTACACTGGACTGAGATATAGCCGACCCTATATTATATGGGACGGTCCAACACGGGACTGAGATATAGCCGACCCTATATTATATGGGGCGGTCCTACACGGGACCGAGATATAGCCGACCCTATATTATATAGGGCGGTTCTACACGGGACCGCGATATAGCCGACCCTATATTATATGGATCGGTCCTACACGGGACTGAGATATAGCCGACACTATATTATATGGGGCGGTCCTACACGGGACTGAGATATAGCCGACCCTATATTATATGGGGCGGTTCTACACGGGACTGAGATATAGCCGACCCTATATTATATGGGGCGGTTCTACACGGGACCGCGATATAGCCGACCCTATATTATATGGATCGGTCCTACACGGGACTGAGATATAGCCGACACTATATTATATGGGGCGGTCCTACACGGGACTGAGATATAGCCGACCCTATATTATATGGGGCGGTTCTACACGGGACTGAGATATAGCCGACCCTATATTATATGGGGCGGTTCTACACGGGACCGCGATATAGCCGACCCTATATTATATGGATCGGTCCTACACGGGACTGAGATATAGCCGACACTATATTATATGGAGCGGTACTACACGGGACTGCGATATAGCCGACCCTATATTATATGGAGCGGTACTACACGGGACTGAGATATAGCCGACCCTATATTATATGGGGCGGTTCTACACGGGACTGAGATATAGCCGACCCTATATTATATGGGGCGGTTCTACACGGGACTGAGATATAGCCGACCCTATATTATATAGGGCGGTTCTACACGGGACCGCGATATAGCCGATCCTATATTATACGGGACGGTCCAACACGGGACTGAGATATAGCCGACCCTATATTATATGGGACGGTCCACCACGGGACCGAGATATAGCCGACCCTATATTATATGGATCGGTCCTACACGGGACTGAGATATAGCCGACACTATATTATATGGGGCGGTCCTACACGGGACTGAGATATAGCCAACCCTTAATTATATAGAGCGGTCCTATATACACGGGACTGAGATATAGCCGACCCTATATTATATGGGGCGGTCCTACACGGGACTGAGATATAGCCGACCCTATATTATATGGGGCGGTACTACACTGGACTGAGATATAGCCGACCCTATATTATATGGGCCCGACTACACTGCACTGAGATATAGCCGACCCTATATTATATAGGGGCGGTCCTACACGGGACTGAGATATAGCCGACCCTATATTATATGGGGCGGTCCTACACGGGACTGAGATATAGCCGACCCTATATTATATGGGGCAGTCCTACACTGGACTGAGATATAGCCGACCCTATATTATATGGGGCGGTTCTACACGGGACTGAGATATAGCCGACCCTATATTATATGGGGCGGTTCTACACGGGACTGAGATATAACCGACCCTATATTATATGGGGCGGTCCTACACGGGACCGAGATATAGCCGACCCTATATTATATGTGGCGGTCCTACACGGGACCGAGATATAGCCGACCCTATATTATATGGAGCGGTTCTACACGGGACTGATATATAGCTGACCCTATATTATATGTGGCGGTCCTTCACGGGACCGAGATATAGCCGACCCTATATTATATGTGGCGGTCCTACACTACACCGAGATATAGCCGGTCCTATATTATATGGAGCGGTCCTACGCGGGACTGATATATAGCCGACCCTATATTATATGTGGCGGTCCTTCACGGGACCGAGATATAGCCGACCTTATATTATATGTGGCGGTCCTACACTACACCGAGATATAGCCGGTCCTATATTATATGGAGCGGTCCTACGCGGGACTGATATATAGCCGACCCTATATTATATGTGGCGGTCCTTCACGGGACCGAGATATAGCCGACCCTATATTATATGGAGCGGTTCTACACGGGACTGATATATAGCCGACCCTATATTATATGGGGCGGTCTTACATGGGACCGGGATAATGCCGACCCTATATTATATAGGGCGGTCCTACACGGGACCGAGATATAGCCGGTCCTATATTATATGGAGCGGTTCTACACGGGACTGATATATAGCCGACCCTATATTATATGGGGCGGTCTTACATGGGACCGGGATAATGCCGACCTTATATTATATGGGGCGGTCTTACATGAGACCGAGATATAGCCAACCCTATATTATATGGGGCGGTCTTACACGAGACCGAGATATAGCCGACCTGTTATTTTATGGGCCTGTCCTACACGGGACTGAGATATAGATGACCCGATATAATAAGGGGCGGTCCTACACGGGACTGCGATGTAGCCGTGTGGCATGACACCTATGTGAAATTACCGAAATCTAAAACCACGCACACAATGTGCCGCAATAATTAATAATTATGATACCATCTCTCATTATCACTATTCATTCCTATGTGATTTTCTAATGTTCAACATTGCCAAAATTCGAATCAAGCAACTGTTTTTTGAGATAACAAATGTAGAATTTCCATCTTTGAAATGCTTCCAATCGAGATCTAATATATTATCTCTTTTTGCTCTCAACAATCTCTAAGCGTTTGATGTTTCACCTATGGTGTCTGCTCTGTTACCTTCATGATAATCTCATAACATTTTCACTTTCATAACACTTTCTGAAAATGTTATTTAACCTTTTAAACTATTCATATTCTTGGTAAACGTTTTGCGGATTTCGACCAATTAGAAAGTTGCGGCGATATATGATTCCTTCTTTCTAATTATTCATATTTTGTTGTTAATATTCAAACGAAGCCTCTCAATAAAATTTAAAGCGAAATATATTTTTAAATCTCTTTCTTTTAATAAAAACATCCTCTATAAAGCTAAAGTCAAATATATTTCACTTGTATAATACCTCTCTATTTTCTTTTTACTAGAAAAAAGGAAGTTTTATTCAATTTTCTATAAAACACCTCAAAACAATTAATATTTATACCATATATATATTTTTTTCTTGTATCATATATCTTCTTATATATTTGTTTTCCTATAATATATTCAAGAGTGAAACAACGTTGTTACACACAGAGAGAAATACATTAACAAGAAATTCTTTTCGATATTCGGTTACTTGTTTTTTCCCGATGTCTATTCTCCAGGCCGGCCGGCTCCTAGAGGAGCTGAGTGAGATCTAATGCCGCCCTTCTTAACCGGATTCCCACCTCTCTCTTCTCATTATCTTCTGCAATTGGAGCTTCCCTCTGGTAATGGTACAACACCTATCTCTTCTGCTAATTTCTACAATATACCTCTCTTCGTTATTAACCCAAGTATATAGTTTATCGCAGAAAGGATAGTAGAAGTTTGAATTATTTGTGAAAAGAAACATTCGCGTCTTAATGTCTTCACATTCGTTATTATACTATTTATTAATTTAAAATATCCTAATTGCTTGCAAGTGAATTCTCTGTTGATTTTCTTATTTCTTAATATTAACCAAATATAGAGCCTCTCTTTGTAAATCAAGAAAAGTCAACATGTACACGTTCCTGATTTTTTTTTCAACTTTGGCACAAATTTTATCTTGATCTATTATTGTGTACCTAAAGAGGCATATATCCCTTTATACTTTATCCCTATCTTTATCCCTATTATCCTTATTATCCCTTTATCCCTATTATTTATCCCTATTATCCCTATTATCCCTATTTTCCCTATTATCCCTATATCCCTATTATCCCTCTTACCCCTTTATCCCTATTATTTATCCCACTTTATCCCTATTACTCTATCCCTTTAATTATACTTCAGAACGATGCATTAGGTTTATATAACACTAGTAAAAAAACATTACTAGTGATTATAAAGAATGAGCCACAACACGTTTCAGGCTGTTGAACATCGTCAGCTTTGTATGACAATACAATGTCTTAGAGGCTTTCTGAAAATGTCAATTCAATAAAAAATCGTTTTTCGTATTAGTTTCGATGAAAGTATTTATTGATTTGAATATTGTGGTACATCAACAAAAAACTTATTTGCTTCAAATCTAAATATATATTCAAATACAATATGATACCTAGTAGAATTTACTCTTTCTCTTTTTAAAATGTTTCTTTTATTTACAAACTTCTTCTATTCTTGCTGCGTGAAAGAATTTTGCGAGTAATTGGAACCTCAGTGATGAACACTCCTAGTGTTTCGACAATTTAATCTACAAGAATGCTTCTCTTAGAGCTCTAATATTGTATCAGACGATTCTGATTATATATGCTACACTTAAGAGTGGAATCTCAAAAATGGTATTCAAGCAAACTATGGACATAAGCCTTTTTAGACAGTAGAATTACATATAAGTAATTTATGGAAGCAATGGTCGCCTCTCCCGTCAAAATAAACGTCAGAATCTGACGCCATCTATTGACCGTCGCCGCAACTAGCGGCATCGGGTCGGTGACAAAGCCACAACACCAACTTTGGCAATGGAATAAAGTTCGCCCTAGACTGACGAGGGCCATTAGCCCGAAACCATGGTTTCTAGGTGAACGCTTATCAGTTTGCCAAAGTTGGTGTTGTGGCTTTGTCACTGACCCGATGCCGCTAGTTGCGGCGACGGTCAATAGATGGCGTCAGATTCTGACGTTTATTTTGACGGGAGAGGTGATCATTGCTTCCATGGATTAATTTCCTCCCGGCAAATTTTCCATCTATATAAGTAATTAATATCAATTATTCCAAGTATAAGTGATACAGAGGCCATGAAAATGATGTTTAATAGTTAGCGATTGCCTTCACTGTAAGTGCGTCACATGCCCACATAGGTAGAAAATAGTTTAACTTTGTATTTACAGAGACCCATTTAGTTATTTGCATTTAATGGTGGTTTTGAGAATTGGAGATAGTCGTTCACCAGAGGTTGGATTATAGACTAGAATAAATTTTATTCAGAAAAAAAGTGATTGTTGTGAGAAATGGTCATTTTGGGATGTTTTACTGTATGATGGTTGATAATATGTAAGATCTCTTTATCATTCTACAAAACAAATTAGAAGAATTTCAAATATATAAGATTCTGTTGAGATTACATAAGGAACTATTAAAATATATTATTACAATTACAAAGCAGAAAGTGGAGATAGGGAACACAAAGGACGTTGTGTATAGGATCCCATGTAAAAGCTGCAATGTATCCTACATTGGAGAGACAGGCCGTTTCCTTGGGACCAGACTCCAAGAACACAAATCTTCTTGGAAGTATGCAAAGGAAAGGTTTGCTATGGTGGAGCATGGTCTCCGATCGGGACATTAGCCAGATTGGGAAAATACTTCCACTATTTACAGGGGCATCCAGAACTCACACCAGAGGAAGTTCCTGGAGGCCATAGTATCAATGAAGGACCCTGCTAGTGTAAACAGATATGAAGAGATCCCCGAACCTTATGTGTCTATTTTAACTTAATTTTTTTTTTAAATAATCGCAGTCAACTTCATTTGTTTCTTATTTTTGTTTCCTTATATTTTGTTTCAAAAACATTTTATAAAATACTGCATTCTAAAAAGCCTTTAATTTTCATAATATTTTATTGTATTATTATTATTTTTTTTTTTATGTATTATTATTATCAATAATTGTTTTTGACCAATGAAAAATTTGTTTTCATGTGATCTACAATAATTTGTAAATTAAATTCACTGTGCAATAAATTGATAAAGAGGGAGCAATCTCTCGAAATATTTTGAGAAAAAAATAGTTTTTTTTTTCTTTACAGATCCAGGAAGGCCCTTTTATATAATATTATACAATGTTGTTGATTTTCTGTTAATAAACTAAATTTGAGAAATCTGGTTTCTTTAATATGATCCCTGTTTCAGAAAATAATAACTCGTTTATCGATGTGAATATAAGTTGATCAATCGTAACCTACTCTCCATGAAACCATCATTTTGTCAGTATTTTTGAATAACTTTGGTGAGAACTATTATTGATTTTTCTGTGTATATACACTCACACAGATATAGAGATATTGAGGTTATTTGAATTGGTTACATACACTTGTCCTCAATATATAGGCACATAGTTTCTTTACTTACTTCCATTTATTTAACATTATCTGAACATTCACAGATATAAATATTGATATTGATAGATTGGCAATAGGCTGGTTTCAATCTAGGCATAATTTCTCTGCCTTCTTTAGAGATTATTCAACATTTACTGTACACTGACAGATATGGAGATATTGAGATTGATAGATTGACAATAGGCTGGTTTCAATCTAGGCATAATTTCTCTGCCTTCTTTAGAGATTATTCAACATTTACTGTACACACAAATAGAGATATTGGGATTGATAGATTGAAACAACAAGGTGTTTTCAATCTAGGCATACTTTCTCTGCCTTCTTCAGAGATTATTCGACATTTCATGTACACTCACACAGATATGGAGATATTGAGATTGATAGATTGACAATAAGGTGGTTTTTCAATCTAGGCATAATTTCTCTGCCTTCTTCAGAGATTATTTAAAATTTTTATGCATTCACAGATAGAAATATTGAGATTAATTGGATTGGTTACACTAATTTCAATCTAGGCACATTTTCTTTACCTTCTTCAGAATTTTTTTTTTTTACATTTTCTGTACACTTATATATAGCAATATTAAAGTTAATTATATTGTTAACATTGTGTCTTTATTCCAGGTACAGTTTCTCTATATGTTGTTCATTTCTTTTCCTGTGCATTCTCACACAGATATAGATATTGAGGTCGATTACATTGGTCACACTGTGCCTTCAATTTAGGCACCGTTTCTCTATCTTCTGATATTATATTTTATTTGAATGTAATTCTACTGTCCTATAAGCTTATGTCCATAGTTTTCTTGAAAACCATTTCTGAGATTCCATCCTTCAGTGCTGCGTATATAAGCAGAATCGTCCAATACAGTATTAGAGCTCTGAGAAGCGGTCTGGTGGATTAAATTGGCGAAACCGCTGGGAGGGTTCACCACTGATGAGCCAAGCCCTCCCAATATATTTTTTCATCGCAGTAAGGACAGTAGAAGTTTGTATTATGTATAAAATAAACATTCGTGCTTTTAAATACTTTCATTTTATGAATATATTTTTGTTTGAATATTCACACATAAAGGTTTTGCAATTAACTGTTTGGTTATAATGTACCTTCAATAAATGCATAGTTACTCTAGCTTCAGAAAATATGTTAGAAATTTTCTATATTTACACTTAACTACATTTATCATAGTATACCTGTAATATATTCATGTTTTACTATATTCTGCAATTTATTTAACATTCTACAGAATCATAATGCCTTAATAAAGGTTGGCGTTCAGCCAACCGAAATATTGACAAATGAATCTTTTATTCAATCCAATATATGCCTTTTTATTATATAATTTTTCAGCATATTCACAGATAGAGGATTTATAATTTACTGTATTGATTGCACTCACTATGCCTTCAATTAAGGCACAATTTCTCTATGTTCTTCAAGGAATATTTCACAGATTGGAGTCATTTCTGGACACAAAGGAACTCACCTTCTCAGGGCTTCTTGACAACTTTTAGATTTTGTTTAAAAAAGCATATTTTGATGCATATATGCTTTCTTAATTTAGAGTAGAAACTTCATGGAGATAGTCTAAAACATAGACATTTCTCTCTCTACTTCTTTTAGAGATTATCTATCATTGAACGCTGAGGTTGTCAACTTTAAGACTATTTTGAATTTACAAAGGTGTTGTCATTCATGTAGATGGTTGTCCATGCTGTAGTATTTATTTTATTGAAAGCATTGCTTCATATTTTATCATATAAATTTGAGATCAACTCACAGCTTAGTAAATAAAAGATGATAAAATATAAAGGTGAATAAATTTCTCACATTTCTAACCATTCTTGAGCTTTCTATATATCCATAATACCTTTATTATCCAATGATTTCAGTTGTTCTCTTATTGAGATTACAGTAGAAAAACCTTCATGAGAGGATACTCTTGCTAGAAGATGCCTCTCTACAAAGGACAGTTTTTATCACCCAAATTATCGTTTTAATCAATTAGTTGCTTTCCAGTAAGAGGACAAATATCGCTAGAGAGTACTGTGGCTCTGTAACTAGGTCTTATTTAGAGACAGGTTCTACTGTATATATATCACTACAAAAATTATGAAATCCCAGGACTATAATAGAAAAGATGAGACAATGGAACCTAATGGAGATCGTTTAAAACGACTTGAAGAATAAGCAACAACATATTATGAAATATGGAAACAAAATTAGCAATTTGTTGCTTAAATGGTGATATTAAGAACTCCCAATAGGGATCTATGTAAAGAATGACAACCTTAGATAATGACCACCTTGGTAAAAATAACTTGAGATCTGAGACAAAATCTAACCTCCAATGAGAGATCCCCTCCAGAAGAAACCAAAGGTAAAAGGTTTTTGGCGATCTCTAGTATGCAGCATACTGTATTGTATTATACACTATATATATACGATATATATTTATTATACAATATTTATACACTAAACTGGAAATAAAAAGTGTTATTCCCAGAAGGAGTTGAAGAAAAATAATGGAATTTGGTTCAAATTGACTTATTTTTTAATGTGAAAAAATAGTACAAGTGTGAAATTGTACTGGAGGTGATAAGGTGAATAAATTGAAGAAAAAAAGATAAGGAGAAATCTTTTTCTTTTCTATTTTAATGTTTTATTATCCCTAGTACACGTGGTACAGGCCATGATAATCATGGTAGGTAGTTAGCAACTGCTTTTACTGCAAGTGCAGCATGTCTACACATGTGAAAAGAAGCTCGACTTTTGTACTTACAAATGTGCCAGGTTGGTTACTTGAACTCGCTGGTGGGGGTTGGACATTTTCAAGAATCGGAAACCATTGGATCATTTTTGTTCTTAGAAAAAAAGTTACCAATGTGGGATTCTATCTCGAGGAGTAGCGGTCGAAAACCAACCGTTTAGACTACTCGTTCAATTAACTACTTGTGACTTGAAATAAATGACCAAAATTTAGATACCAAAAGTCTCTAGAAGGTTCGATGTATGAAACTTTTCATTTTTCTATCATTTTGTCTATGTAATAAGCCTATACATTAATGTCAAGTTTCTTGATATTTCATCAGTGTTTCTTCTGAGTATAACACTTTCTCTTTCCACTATTGTGATTTTATAAAAATCAGAAACCAAAGAAATATTTTACTTTAATTTCTCAAATTAAAGCATAGTTATTTACTCCCTAAAAAACGACACATATGTAAAAGTACAAAATTCATTAAAATGATAGTTGTAAATGAAAGTACCATTTCTTTGATATGGTCATTTTGGTTGTTGTGTCCCATTCTGTATGTTATGGAACAAAAAAACAATATTTTGGCAGATATTTACCTAAAAAAAAAAATTCGATTTTCATTTTTATTATTCATATATATGCACCACGCTGCCGAGGGCTAACAGCCCGAATGGCATTCGTGTTTGGATTTTCTTGATTTATCAAGAAAATGGCCAAATATCAGGAAACAGGTTAAATCAACGTTTAGTTGATTCTGTTCCACTAGATGGCACTCTACCATCTAAAAATGCTCAAGTTAGTGGTCAGAATATACCTAATTTGTTTTTAATATCAACACCTGACCTTCTGAAAATAGAGCAATCCATACTTAAATCATTAGATAGTAAAAAGGCATATATTGGATTGAATAAAATATTTATTTACCAAAAATGTAATGCCTCGATAAAGGTTGGTGTTCAGCCAACCGAAATATTGGCAAATAAATATTTTATTAAATCAAATATATGACTTTTTACTATCTAATATATATTTGTGTTTAAAGATCTCTGATAAAATTGGTCTTTATGTAATTTGTGAGAATTTGTGGTGACATAGGAATAGAAGGATGGAAGGGGTGAAGACTGTTGCTCAAACATGTAGATGCAACATGTAGACGATTGATGAAAGTTTGTTGAAGATTACTTGGATTCTCCAGAGAGAGAGAAAACTTCCTCTAGAGCTTACATAGGTTAGATAGAGCTTAGAGTGCACCATATTGATATACTTATTTAAGACTTGTTATTAAACGACAGCATTGGCTGTTTTTTAATCGTTTTCTTTGAAATGCTGCTGTTTAATTAATAAACTTAATCAAGATAGTATAGAGGTTAATCCTTTGGATTCTCTAGAGAACAAACTTAATGATGAGCTGATTGTGAATTAGGGAATGCATTGAATGTGCCATTAGTATGTTTGTATCTACTTCACAGTTAAAACTGAGACAATGACAAATCCTTTGAATTCTCTAAAGAATAGACTTCATCTAGAGCCAATTTGAATTAGAGAATGCATTGATTGTACAATCAGGATTTTTGTATCTGCTTTAGGGTTAAAACTGAGAATGTGATGTATCCTTTGGATTCTCTAAAGAACAAACTTGATCTAGAGCTGATGTGAATTATGGAATTCTTTGATTGTATCATCAGTATATTGGTGCACACTTCAGAGTCAAAATTGAGAATGTGAGAAATCCTTTGGATTCTCTAAAGAACAGACTTCATATAGAGCCAGTGTGAATTAGAGAATGCATTGATTTTACCATCAGGATATTTGTATCTGCTTTAGGGTTAAAACTGAGACAGTGACAAATCCTTTGCATTCTCCAAAGAACAAGCTTCATATAGAGCTGATGTGAATTAGAAAATGCATTTATTGTACCATCAGTATATTGGTGCACACTTTGGAGTTAAAACTGAGAATCTGGTGAGTCCTTTAGAGTCTCTAAAGAACAAACTTGATCTAGAGATTATGTGAATTAGAAAATTCATTGAATCTACCCTTAGAGTCAAAACTAAGAATGTGACAAATTCTTTGTATTATCTAAAGAACAGACTTCATCTATAGCTGATGTAAATTAGAGAATGCATTGAATGTACCATCAGTATAATGGTATCTACTTTAGAGTTAAAACTGAAAGTGTGATGAATCCTTTGGATTCTCTAAATGACAAACTTCACTTAGAGCTGAGGTGAGTTAAAGAATTAATTGATTGTACCATCAGTATATTGGTACATACTTTAGAGTTAAAACTGAGAATGTGATGAATCCTTTGGATTCTCTAAATGACAAACTTCACTTAGAGCTGAGGTGAGTTAAAGAATTAATTGATTGTACCATCAGTATATTGGTACATACTTTAGAGTTTAAACTGAGAATGTGATGAATCCTTTGGATTCTCTAAATGACAAACTTCACTTAGAGCTGAGGTGAGTTAAAGAATTAATTGATTGTACCATCAGTATATTGGTACATACTTTAGAGTTTAAACTGAGAATGTGACAAATCCTTTAGATTCTCTAAAGAACAAACTTGATCTAGAGATTATGTGAATTAGAAAATTCATTGAATCTACCCTTAGAGTCAAAACTGAGAATGTCACAAATTATTTGTATTCTCTAAAGAACAGACTTCATCTATAGCTGATGTAAATTAGAGAATGCATTGAATATACCATTAGTATATTGGTATCTACTTTAGAGTTTAAACTGAGAATGTGATGAATCCTTTGGATTCTCTAAATGACAAACTTCACTTAGAGCTGAGGTGAGTTAAAGAATTAATTTATTGTACCATCAGTATATTGGTACATACTTTAGAGTTAAAACTGAGAATGTGATGAATCCTTTGGATTTTCTAAATGACAAACTTCACTTAGAGCTGAGGTGAGTTAAAGAATTAATTGATTGTACCATCAGTATATTGGTACATACTTTAGAGTTTAAACTGAGAATGTGACAAATCCTTTATATTCTCTAAAGAACAAACTTGATCTAGAGATTATGTGAATTAGAAAATTCATTGAATCTACCCTTAGAGTCAAAACTGAGAATGTCACAAATTATTTGTATTCTCTAAAGAACAGACTTCATCTATAGCTGATGTAAATTAGAGAATGCATTGAATATACCATTAGTATATTGGTATCTACTTTAGAGTTTAAACTGAGAATGTGATGATCCTTTGGATTCTCTAAATGACAAACTTCACTTAGAGCTGAGGTGAGTTAAAGAATTAATTGATTGTACCATCAGTATATTGGTACATACTTTAGAGTTAAAACTGAGAATGTGATGAATCCTTTGGATTTTCTAAATGACAAACTTCACTTAGAGCTGAGGTGAGTTAAAGAATTAATTGATTGTACCATCAGTATATTGGTACATACTTTAGAGTTAAAACTGAGAATGTGATGAATCCTTTGGATTCTCTAAATGACAAACTTCACTTAGAGCTGAGGTGAGTTAAAGAATTAATTGATTGTACCATCAGTATATTGGTACATACTTTAGAGTTTAAACTGAGAATGTGACAAATCCTTTGGATTCTCTAAAGAACAGACTTTATCTAGAGCTTATGTAAATTAGAGAATGCATTGATTGTACCATCAGTATATTGGTGCATACATCAGAGTTAAAACTGAAAATGTGGTGAGTCCTTTGGATTCTCCAAAAGAAAACCTTAGAGCTGAATTAGGGAATTAGAGTGTGGCAATCTTTGTGGTGACATAGGAATGGAAGGATGAAAGAGGTGAAGACTGTTGCTCCAACGTGTAGATGCAACATGTAGACGAACTGAAGAAAGTTTGTTGAAGATTACTTGGATTCTCCAGAGAGAGAAAACTTCCTCTAGAGTTTACTTAGGTTAGATAGAGCTTAGAGTGCACCATATTGATATACTTATTTAGAACTCGTTGTTAAACGACATTCATATTATACCAATATACTGATGGTGCAATCAATGCATTCCCTAATTCAAATCAGCCTCTAGATCAAGTTTGTTCTTTAGATATGTGAATTAGAGAATGCATTGATTCTACCATCAGTATATATTGGTACATACTTAAAAGCCAAAACTGACAATGTGATGAGTCCTTTGGATTCTCCAAAAGACAAACTTAGAGCTGAATTAGGGAATTAGAGTGTGGCAATCTTTGTGGTGACATAGGAATGGAAGGATGGAAGAGGTGAAGACTGATGCTCCAACATGTAGATGCAACATGTAGACGATTGATGAAAGGTTGTTGAAGATTACTTGGATTCTCCAGAGAGAGAGAAAACTTCCTCTAGAGATTACATTGGTTAGATAGAGCTTAGAGTGCACCATATTGATGTACTCATTTAGACCTTGTTATTAAACGACAGCATTGACTGTTTTTTAATCGTTTTCTTTGTGAAATGGTGATGTTTGAACAATAGAGAAAGTTAATCAAGACACCATAGAGATGTTAATCCATTTGAATTTTCTAATAGCAAATTTCAACTAGAGCTGATGTGAATAAGAGGATGCATTGAATGTACCATCAGTATATTGGTACATGCTTTAGAGTTAAAACTGAGAATGTGATGAGTCCTTTAGATTCTCTAAAGAACAAACTTCTTCTAGAGCTGATGTGAATTAGAGGAGGCATTGAATGTACCCTCAGTATATTGATGCATACTTTAGAGTTAAAACTGTAAATGTGTTAATCCTGTGGATTCTCTAAAGAACAGAATTTATCTAGAGCTGATGTGAATTTTAGAATGCATTGATTGTACCATCAGTATAAATTGGTACATACTTAAAAGTCAAAACTGAGAATATGACCAATCCTTTGTAGATTCTCCAAAGAACAAACTTCATCAAGAGCTTATGTGAATTAGAGACTGCATTGATTGTACCATCAGTATATTGGTAAATACTTCAAAGTTAAAACTGAGAATGTGTCAAATCCTTTGGATTCTCTAATGAACAAACTTCATATAGAGCTTATGTGAATTAGAGAATGCATTGATTGTACCATCAGTATATTGGTACATAATTCGGAGTTAAAATTGAGAATGTTATGAATCCTTTAGATTCTCCAAAGGCAAACTTCATTTAGAGCTGATATGAATTAGAGAATGCATTGAATGTACCATCAGTATATTGGTACATACTTTAGAGTTAAAACTGTAAATGTGATGAATCCTTTGGATTCCCTAGAGGAATAACTTCATTTAGAGCTGATGTGAATTAAAGAATGCATTGATTTTACCATCAGTATATGGGTATCTACTTAGAGTTAAAACTGAGAATGTGATGAATCCTTTGGATTCTCTAAAAGACAAACTTCTTCTAGAGCTTATGTGAATTAGAGAATTCATTGATTGTACCATCAGTATATATTGGTTCATACTTTAGAGTTTAAACTGCAAATGTGATGAATCCTTTGGATTCTCCAAAAGACAAACTTAGAGATGAATTAGGGAATTAGAGTGTGGCAATCTTTGTGATGATAGAGGAATGGAAGGATGGAAGAGGTGAAGACTGTTGTTTCAACATGTAGATGCAACATGTAGACGAACTGGTGAAAGTTTGTTGAAGATTACTTGGATTCTCCAGAGGGAGAGAAAACTTCCTCTAGAGCTTACTTAGGTTAGATAGAGCTTAGAGTGCACCATATTGATATACTTATTTAGGACTCGTTGTTAAACGACATTCATCACATTCTCAGCTTTAACTCTATTTAGTATGTAGCAATATACTGATGGGGCAGAATCAATGCATTCCCTAATTCACATCAGCTCTAGATGAAGTTTGTTCTTTGAAGAATACAAAAGATTCATCACATTCTCAGTTTTAACTCTGAAGTAGATACAATTATACTGATGGGGCAGAATCAATGCATTACCTAATTCACATCAGCTCTAGATCAAGTTTGTTCTTTAGAGATGTGAATTAGAGAATGCATTGACTGTACCATCAGTATATATTGGTACATACTTAAAAGCCAAAACTGACAATGTGATGAGTCCTTTGAATTCTCCAAAGAACAAACTTCATCTAGAGCTTATGTGAATTAGAGGATTCATTGAATGTACCATCAGTATATTGGTACATACTTAAAAGCTAAAACTGAGACTGTGGTGAATCCTTTGGATTCTCTAAAGAACAAATTCATCTAGAGCTGATATGTATTAGAGGAAGTATACTATCATCAATATATTGGGGCATACTTTAGAACTAACCAAGCTATCAGAAAGTATTGCAAGTATTTTGGATTCTCCAAAGAACAAACCTTATCTGGAGCTTATGTGGAAAGAATATGAGTGAACCATCATCATTTTGGTACATACATCAATCGAAGCACCATAAAGAGTACTTGATCTCTCCTTTTTTTTCGGTTTCTCAAAAAATTCTGGAGCCATCTTAGAATAGATGGAGTATAAAGTTGTATCCTCAACATATTGGTATACACTTTATAGTCAATTAAGCTAGCATAGAAGGTGATGAATCCTTTGGTTGTTCTCCAAAGACCAAATTCCATCTATAAAGATAATTTGGGAAATATACGAGTGTACCATCAATATATTGTGTAAATTTTCAAATTAATCAATCCACCATGAATATTGGAATCTTTAAAGACAACACTTCATCTTTAATTGAATATAACTCCATGAATGAGACGGATATATAGACCGTATCATGGTTTTACAATCTGAAGTTGATCAAACACAAACAAACAGACATTCAAATATATATAGAGAACACAGAGGCTATTTAAAACATAATAGGATAGTGAGTATCACATTAAGAATGGGGATACATAGCTTGAAATTGGGATAGAAGGGACATCATACATACAGATTGGTTCTACAAGCTGGGTATAGGTACAGGAGGGGGGGGGGGGGGGTATATGGTGAAAAGGTGGGGGGGGGGGGACGCGCTGTCATCGTGGGACCTGACAAAATCGATATCCTTGCCCCCTCTTTGCTGACACATTCATGCCCTTGACCCACCCGACATACAACATCCTGGGAACTTTCTGTCCCCATCATACTAATTTCGGATATCAATATCTTTCAACTCTTAAAAAGAAATGCATTCATTTGTCCAAATTTGGTACTCAAAATTTATATAGATATCGATTTGAAAAAAATAATTAGAGAAATCGTAATAAATAAGAATAAAAAATGATTATACTAAATTAAAAATCGAATTGATTTGTAAAAGGAATAGCTCAAAATGAAAATACCAAAATGCAACTCTCGTCTAGGCAAGGCAAATCGATAACGTCACGCCTTGAAAATGGCAGATAGGGTAAAATCGGTAGGAAGCCTAATCAGAATGGTTTGAATAGACAGTGATAGTTTACTGATGTATTTCTGATATGTTTGGTGGATTTTTTTAGTTAGAATATGCATGGAATCTTAAGGAAATGTTATAGGACGCCATACTCCTTGGTAAACACCCCCGTCATGGCGGCGACTGGAGCGAGTCGCCTTCACCAGAAGGTCGGTCAGGATTATTCGTCTGTTTCGCTGACCTTTAACATCTTCTGCTCATTTTTTCCTGGCGTATTCCAACTCTACCGATAATTTAACAAACATATAACTAATATTCTGTTATCAACTTCTCTCATACCTTCTTTTTTTTTATTTCAAGTAGAGGATCTATATATGCATTCTTTGGTCGATTCCAAATAAATTATTTAGAAATATCACTTTTTCTTTTCGAATTGTGATATGTAATATATCATTATTTAATATATCGATTGTAAAAATGAATTTTACGCCGTTAGGAAAAAGACATTATCTATATGTTTTAACGCTTTTTTAAGAGAGAAAATATTGTTTATAGACTAAACAAACGGTTTATGAAAATACCTCAATAATTCTTTATTGATAAGTACGTTGAAGCGGTTAGAGGTACGTGGTTATTGCCTCTTATCCGCAATAAGTAAACGTCAATGCAAGTTTCTGTAATGGATTTGGGGAACATGCAGAATCTAAAATCCTCTTGCAGAAAGGTAGTCGACGAGTATTGATCTTGGAGAGTAAGATGGCGAACTCCCATGAACGATGAGGTTGGGAGTATAGAATAAAGATTTGGTGGGTAGCGTGCATATTTAGGGATTGTTTAGGGATATAATAGGAAGTGAATAAAGATAGATAGGTATACTATAGGGATAATAAAGGATATCAAAAAAAAGGGATTTTTCTATAACTCACCTAAAAGAAGGAGTTTGATGTCCTTGGCGGCTTGGATACCATCCTCCTTAAGGTCCTTTTCAATGCGCTTGCTACGCGCTAAGGCCGCCCGTTCCTCCGCACTCATTGCACACCCCATGATGAAGTGTTCACACCATCGGTCCGTATCCCAGCCGGCGCGCCTTGCACTGACTCGGCGCGCGCACCGATCGATCGTCCGCCTGGCTGCTACAGCGTCCGGTAGCCTTACCACACGGCCACTCGTTCCTTTTACATACAAACTCAACAAGTCTGTAGTCCATACTACCTACCATATGGTTGCTCAATATGGTCAGCTTTATTCTATATACAATCCTTATATATATCTCTCTATTATATCTTTATTTTTAAGGGAGTTTGTTGGTTTTTTTCTCCTAAACTTTCATTTATATTCTTTAACTGTCTTGATTGCAATTTCCTCTTTCATTTGTTGAATGTAATTGAAAAGTAGATGGACTTTTTTTTTTTTACTCTCTTGTTTTATTTTTGTTCTTATTTTTTTGGTGTGGAATTATTATTTTTCACCTTTTTTTTTTCATAATTTATTTTACACTTGTTTACTTGAAAAGTGGGGAATGTGTTTTTAAGCGGGTATATATATCTGTTTTTAAGTATTGTGACAACATTAAATACTTGTTTTAATACATATAGACGTTAACAATTAATCTAATCTTTTTAATATATTTTAAAATATATTTAAAACGTTTTTTCAAGAATATACAGTTAAACCTGTCTATAGCACCCCCTTTAAATAGCGCCTTCCTCTCTATAGATTAAACATTAAAATGTGTCCCAAGAGGTGGCGCTATACACAGGTTTAACTGTATATAGAAATATTATATTTATATTTGTTGTAATGTATATTATCTTTAAAATAATGTAATGATTTATATTTTTAAAAGGAGATTCTGTATAATAAATTATGACATTTTTAGAGGCTGTTTCCTCAACGTATTTATGTACTATTACAATACAGATAAAGAGTAAATGCCTTTTTTTGCTGGATATCATTCAAATATTAATTTTTATTCATTGACTATAATAATCTGTGGTATTAGGCATGAATATAAGCTAAAATAGATTTATGGTATGTGAGAGGTTGTTGTTGTAGTTGTCGTGTCCAATGAAGAGCCTCAGATGTCTCCATGCATCTCTATCACAGCAATGTTCTCATCTTGGGTGTGTAAAGCTGCTGCTCTGGGTCCATGTCAATTTTCTGAAAGGCTGCGGCCTCTGCTGGGCATGAGAATATGTGAGTAGGTGTTGGTTCCACACCAGGACAGTTGTTGCATGTCCTATAGGTTATTGTGCCAACTAGATGTATTGTCATTCCTTTATAGTGTTTTGTTCTAAGTCTTGCTATAATTTTTGTCAGTTTTCTCTCAGAGTTTATTTTACATATTTGATCTTTTCTTATTTTTTGTTTAATTATCAGCGTCAAATACTGACATTGGTATGTCAGAGGTAATAGATATAAATAGTTATTGTTAGAAAGATATAGGTAATTTTTTCCCAGTAAGACTAACTTAAATATATTTATAAATTTATGTTTATTTGAATTCTTTATTTTGTACCTTCAATAAAAGTGATCTTTATTTTAAAAGAATAACAATTGCGATCCAACCAACATTTTTCTCTCTCTCTTTTTGATGTAGAATGCCATCTTTTTGGCTGAGTTTTTAATGATCGATTTTTTCAAAATTCTTATATACAAGATACAATCTTATATAATTCTTATAGATGGTAGGTATTTTAGAAATATAGTGTTAATTTTAATTAAATTAATTTAAATTAACTTCCATCATTGCTTAACATATTGTAAATAACTACCTTGTGATTTCTTCTATCTGCTTATGTTGTTGTTTATTTGTTTAACTGATATGTTTATTTAATGCTCTTTTTTTAATTGTTTATTTTCTTTTTCATAATTCTGTTACCTACTCTACTACAATATGAATTATTGTAAATAGTTTCACGCGCAATTATCCAGATCGGATATAGCGTGTCTTGTTTGCAACTGGTAAATAATAATCTCAATATAAAATACATTAATGCAATATAATGCTGATTATGATTGTAGAATGACATTTGACAATTATACCGCAAATGTTTCTTTTGAACGAAAAATTGAAATTTATTTTAAGGAGAAATAACGATTATTTATAACCTTAGGGATGAAGTATGAAAGGATGAATTGTGAAGTGTAATGATAAACGGATGATTTCCCATCCCTAGACACTTTATTTTTCCGTTTATCATTACTCTTCACAATTTATCCTTTCATACTTCATCCCTAAGGATAGAAATAATCGTTATTTCTCCTTAAAATAAATTTCCATTTTTCGTTCAAAATTTGCGGGATAATTGTCAAATGTCGTTCTATAAAATATATTTATTAACATTTAATACCTTTTTATACATTGCACAACAATATACAAGGTTGTCCCAAAAGTTTGTAAACACTTGCAAAAAATTGAAATACCAATATTATTCGCCGTTATGTATAATGTCTTTGTATTATGTATAAAGTAATTGTATTATGTATTATTATGTATTCTCCGTAATAATATTATTCGCCAAGTAATAAGAAAAACAACGTTTTTAAGAAAAACACGAACTTTTGGGACAACCTTATAAAAAAGAAATGATTATAGAGACAAAGAGTATATATCTAAATACAAAAGATTATTTAAAAATTTACGACCATTCTTTGTTCTTAAAACCAAAATATCATTCTTATTTCTTGAAGGTTTTTATTGATGTCCCTTCTTTTTGGACAATATACCTTCAAAGAATGCGTAGGTTCATTTTTTTCTTTCTCGATTGAAATGAAGAAAATTTATTCACATGAGACATAGACCCATGGATAAAATTTAGGAAGTTTTATAGTTTAAGCATAAGTCACTCCTTATTTGCTTATATTTAATTTAATTTAGACAGTCCAACTTGCCACTACAGTAACATAACCACCAAATCTGAAAGATTAATCCTTGAATCGCTGATTTCTAAACAACACAATAGCATTAATCGTAGAATAGATATCCCAGAACAATTTTGTCATATTCCATACCACAAAAAATCTGATTTCTCGCTTATCCAATTCATAGTTTAAAACTTAACATTATTAAAATATTGAAATTTAAGGTTAAATTATTTCCAATTGTTAAACAAAGTAAAATAGTAATAATTGATGTAGTTTTAATACTTTTCTTTCTGATATTTTATTTAAAATTTGTAACAAATCAAATGTATATAACTGTCTCTCGTGAATCAAATGTTTCATTTTTTGCCTGTAGAAGGGCGGCTCCAGCCCGAAAGCTCGCGCATATCATAATAAAAGAAACTTATTGCGAAAGGTTGTAGTTTTATTTTAAAATTTGTAGCGCAATTTTTTTCGTTTACTTCAAATTTGCTTATATAACGGTGGATTTCCCATATATTTCTCATTCGAGCATTCTACTTAAACTATATATATATATACATGCATAAAGATGTACGAAGGAACGTGTGGCCATTGAACATGCGTCGGACCTGGATGTTGTTGGGTGCTGCGCTTCCTGGAGTATAGGAGCTCTATCTATGAATCCTTTCTTCCTGGGTAGCCGAGTGGACAAGGCACCTGCCCGGTAAGCAGAAGGGTGTGGGTTCGATTTTCGCCCCTGGCAACTTTTTATTTTTCCGTTCGCCATTACTCTTCACAATTCATCCTATCATACTTCATCCTTAAAGTTAGAAATAGTCGCTATTTCTCTTTGAAAATAAATTTCGATTTTTGTATAAAAGAAACATTCGCGGTATAATTGCAATTTTTCGTTTTACAATCATCAGCCGCGTTATAATGTATTTTAAATGTTACTTTAAGTATTAGTTACGTACGGAAAAATACGTCCAGGGTAGCCGAGTGGACAAGGCACCTGCCCGGTAAGCAGAAGGGTGTGGGTTCGATTCCCGCCCCTGGACACTTTTTATTTTTCCGTTCGCCATTACTCTTCACAATTCATCCTATCATACTTCATCCTTAAAGTTAGAAATAGTCGCTATTTCTCTTTGAAAATAAATTTCGATTTTTGTATAAAAGAAACATTCGCGGTATAATTGCAATTTTCGTTTTACAATACATGCTAAATGTACAATTTTCTTAAGTTTTGTCCATGAGTGTAGTTGATGAAACATGTCTACTGTCCTCAAATCTTAGGTCCATAGTTTACTTAAATACCATTTCTAAGATTCTACCCTTCAGTGTAGCATATAAAAGCAGAATGATCCAATACTGTATTAGAGTTCTAAAGTAGCGATCTGGTAGATTAAATTGGCGAAACCACTGGGAGGGTTCACCACTGATGAGCCAAGCTCTCTTAATATTTTTTTCATCGCAGTAAGGTAGAGTAGAATTATTATTGATGTGTGAAAGAAACATTCGCGTCTTAATGTTTTCATTTACTGAATGTCAATTTTATTTTTAAATATTTCTGTAATTTTCTAAATATCTGTATTTTATTGTTTGTTTCTTAACTTTTTCGCGCCAAAATACACTCATGGACAAAAATTAAGGAAGTTGTACCTTTTAGCATGTATATCGAGATTCAGACAATAACTCTGAAAGATATTACAGTGACATTTGTTGAAGACACACGAGATAACACACGAGTGTAAACAAAACTGCCCGTCTTCTTTAAAAAAAAAAGACCGACGACATCAAATACTTTCCACTTCCTCATTTTTGTCTATGAGTGTATATATATTGTTGTGTTTTAATTAAAAGAGTATCATAAAATAAATGGCACTGATCTTTCCTTTTCTGGTTAAATTGGGATTCTATGATAATCATTGTTAACTTATGGTAACTATAAAAGGCTTGTGGAAGATTATTTGTTCATTTATGCAGAAGTAATAGCAGTGTTTATCATTTATGTTTCTAGTTAGTTGGACAGCCTGTGTGTGGGGGGGTAGTTGGCGTTTTGTGCTATATCTGAATATATCTCTTTAACACAATTAAATATTCAATGATCGCCCACCTCCGAAAGCAAAACAACTTTTTTGCATCTTCTCTTTTAATAATAATGATAAATACTCTAATTTTGTTGTAAATATTTGATGACAATGTTTACTTTTTCTTTCTTTATCCTTGGTAATATCTTACGACTATTCTTTATGGCCTAAAATTATTTCAAATATGTATATACAATTGTAGAAACATATATGCATGTCAACGCAAGTGTCCCTAGGGAAACATAGTGATTTATATTGAAATAAATTAAGAGAGCAACCATGTTGGATCTAATTTCCAAGCTTATTATCATTGATAACATTTTATTGATATTTGACTACTCTGTTGTTGTTGTAGTTGTTCGATAGCACATATATATTTTTTGACGTGACAACGTCTTAAATTAGGTTGCGGCTGGGAGTCACTTATGAAAAAGTGTAACGCCCGGTAACGTTACGATGAGTCACCGAACGAGAGTGCTGCGCGCGCAGCTGCGCGCGCAGCGCTAGAGAATTAGGCGCATTGAATCGGCGCATGCTTGTCTCTGTCTTTGTCTTTCTCGAACGTTCTTGGCGTTGGAAAAACAAGAAAGCGTCATAATACAAGTTCACACGTGTGGTTAAAGTATCGTCAGCTGTGTCTGTAGTGAAAATGTGGAGTGCTTAGATTCGTCATTTACAACAACTACAACAATAAAGGTAAATAATTGTACACTGATATTTCATTATCGTAAACTATGATTGATTGATTAATTGTTAGATTGACACAAAAGTTGAGAAACTGAGTTTATAGGTTATGTCATACTATTGATAAATGTTGATAGTGTTAAGTAAATTATTAGTTTAAAATTAATTAATTAATTAATTATTATTTTACAAATTTTAAATAGTTTCAAATTTATTTAGCAAAAATTTGAACCTTCGATCTGAATAAATGTTTTGATTTTCGAATTGATTATTTAAAATTACAAATATTAAGAAAAAGTGGCAGATATAAGAAAACTTTATTTAAACTGTGTTGAGCAAGAATTTTAACATCTAATATAAGTAAATGTTTTAATTTTCAACGTCATCATTTACAATTACAAATTTTATTTAATTTCAAATTTATTTAGCAAAAATTTGAACCTTCGATCTGAATAAGTGTTTTGATTTTCAAATTGATTCTTTAAAATTAAAAATTCATCCATTCAATTTCAAATGTTCAACAGGAATCACCACTCTCAAAACAATGGAAACGGTGCCTTCAACTTCCAGTACTTCAATGGTGGAAACGACTCACAGACTACTCGAGATATTCGCAATGAATACTTACGACTTCGAGGACACACTCTAGACACAATTACCAAACAAGCCGTAAAATTATGTGACGACGCAACCGACGCTGGACAACTTATTGTAACGAACATCAACTGTCAAAGTTTAAGTGCCCATGCCGCGGACATTGAAACAGATACAGTGATACCACGATCAGACTATTTAGTATTGACTGAAACGTGGATGCGCGACACTTGTGAACCAACTCCAATCAAGGGTTATGAGTGCGTATCCAGGGAAAATAATCGACCTAACTCAGATACCAACGCGGCTGGTGGAGTGGCGATCTATCGTATATTATCATCGACATCTACGGCGGAAGTGTTCCAAGTTGCGATTACAGACGTAACTCGTGTCATTAAAACCAAGGGTGACATGTGCATGACTGAAGTTACTTGCTTCGCCGCTAATACTAGTTTCAAGTTTATACTCGGTGCTGTATATATTCATCCAGGAGCTAGTATGCAGGATATTGGAATGTTACTATGGCAAGGACTCGGTCCGTACATTCACAACAGCCAGTACGTGCCACCGTTCGTGCAAATTGATTCTAGTATACCGATTCTTCTGTGTGGTGATTTTAACAAAAACGTAAAGCCTGACAACTCGTTTCTTAATTTCATGAAAAATACGTATAATCTTGATTGCGTATCAAACGTTTCTAAGTCAACTACGTTAAAAGGAACAACTATCGACTTGACTTTCGCAAGACACATTACAGCAGAAACACTTCCTTTCATTTCATATTTCTCCTATCATCGTCCTATCCTCAACAAAATCACTCAAATAGGAATTAGTTAAGTTTAAGTTTACATGTACAATGTTTTAGTAAACAAAATATATTTCTATAGTTAAAATTTGTGCAATTCTTATTTTCATTCAATTCCTTGTTCCTATTGTGCAATTTAATTATATTCATATCAATAAATATTCTACCGTTGTCACGTAAAATCTTCGCCCGTAAAACCGACTTTACAGGCAACCATTTTTACTCCTTCTTATTGAGGCGTACTTTTGTTTCTTATCCCACAATAGACAAATTACTTCATCTATGATTGATAATAATTTTATTATGCAAATCAAACTCAATTCTATATGTGAATAAGTATGAGGTAAGGAGCGCCACTAACCTCGACCTTTAACACAAATCCCGAGACACGCCCTTCAACTTTGATTAACACGGAAGATTCTCTTTAAATAAAGGGAAATTGTGATGGGAATATCATTTCTTTTATAATGATACAGTCCAATCTCAATTTAAGACCTAATAAATTTAAGAATAATCCGTATTTAAGATCTAGCAGAGATTTTAAGTTTGTTGTTGTTGTCAGGTCCAATGAAGAGTCTCAGATGTCCCCATGCATCTCTATCACTGCAGCAGCAATGTCCACTATTTTGGGATTTTTTGCATTGTTGTTTTCGTGTCCAATGAAGAGTCTCAGATGTCCCCATGCATCTATATCACAGCAGCAGCAATGTCCACTATTTTGGGATTGTTTGTATTGTTGTTGTTGTCGTGTCCAAAGAAGAGTCTCAGATGTCCCCATGCATCTCTATCACAGCAGCAGCAATGTCCACTATTTTGGGATTGTTTGTATTGTTGTTGTTGTCGTGTCCAATGAAGAGCCTCAGATGTCCCCATGCATCTCTATCACAGCAGCAGCAATGTCCACTATTTTAGGATTGTTTGCATTGTTGTTGTTGTCGTGTCCAATGAAGAGTCTCAGATGTCTCCATGCATCTCTATCACAGCAGCAGCAATGTCCACTATTTTTGGATTGTTTGTAATGTTGTTGTTGTCGTGTCCAATGAAGAGTCCCAGATGTCTCTATGCATCTCTATCACAGCAGCAGCAATGTCCACTATCTTGGGTGTGTAAAGCTGCTTCTCTGGGTCCATATTAATTTTCTGCAAGGCTGAGGCCATTGCTGAGCATGAGAGATTTTTAAGTTTGATATTTATTCAAGACTTAAATTTGTTACGGTTCCCTGTAACTCAAATACCATTCTTGTATGTTATCTAATCGGATATAAGACCTTTCTACCATATTTAGTACTCAACTGGAATTAAAACAAAGACTTTTTAAAGATTCTAATTCGATTTTTACATTTTAAATTGGGTGCATTAGCGGATACACGCTATATGCAAAAGATTAATCTTCAAATTTGTTGAATTGTTTTGCTCTTTCAAAAAGACAAAGGTCGCCTCTCTCGTCAAAATAGACGTCAAAACCAGACGCCATCTATTGACCGTCGCCGCAAACTAGCGGCCTCGGGTCGGTGATAAAGCTACAACACCAGCTTTGCGCAGAGGCGATATCGTAGCCAATGAGGATCTTCCGAGGCGCGATTATTGCCAGTTGAAAACTTTACCCCACAACACCAGCTTTGGCAAACTGAAAAGACTTTTGACGTCTATTTTGATGGGAGAGGAGACCTTTTTCTCTTTGGATCAATATCCTCCCGGCAAAATTTCTATCTCTATGTTTTGTTCTTTGTTGTTTGAATTGATTAAGTTATTTTAAAATGGTTTATGATAGCTAAGGCGGTAAGCCAGAGAATACCTAATAGACAAAGATTGTTATATATGATAAGTCGATTCAGGTAGAATTCAATAGGCATTGGTAGACGAGTAGTAAACCTGTTGAATTTCGATAAACACGACCCGGGTTCGAATCCCGCATTTTTCTATTTAAAAATTCGTCAATGCCCCCTTATTCTAGCAAAAGTCTAATCTCATCATTTAGTGTAAGTAACAAAACAAGGGGGGGGGAGAAGTCTGACCATACCTATCCTCCTTGGACCCTTGGAATATTTGACCAAATTCTGGTCCAAGGTGACTAACATGTCAACGGCGCCCATTTTACAATGAAGAGCAATCTTAGGCTCTTCATTGGATACGACAACAACAACTAAAAATCGAAAGAGAAAAAGATAGAGAGAAAAATCTAAAAAGAACGAAGATTTCTGGCAAACTTGTAAGTGAAAAAGTCGAACTGTTTGTCACATGTGTAGACATGTGGTGTATTAACAGTAAAAGTAGTAGCTATATTCTGCCCATCATGATTATCATGGTCTGTACCACACATGTGTACTAGGGATAATAAAAAAGAGATAGTCTTTGCTTTGTCCAAGTTGTCATATCAGCCAGATAGACACACGCTAGCACTATAGGACAAAAACACAAAGAGACAATATACATCTATGTGAAATAAATATACACTATTTTTGACGCGTATCTATCTTTTCAAATTAAAACAATTTCTATTGCCCTTTCTGCAATAAATGGGAGGGACAATTGCAGTAAGGGCAGTATAAAATTATTTTAATTTGAAAAGAATCTTACACGGCAAAAATAATGTATATTTCTTATAACAGAGTTAATGCATCCTACAATTATGTGCAGTAGAGAAAGCTCTCCCAACAAAGAAAAATCTTTCTCCAGATTATCAAGGGTCTTCATGAACCCCCCAACTTCAAGACTCAAAAAGGCTGTTGACGTTGAAGGCGTCTTCATTGTCCAAAGAGTCAGATCTGCAGGTTAGGTGGTCGCTAATACTATTGAAGGCCTCTCAGTCTATATTTTCCGAGTTCTGTTTCTGAACAGCGTCCCACATGGATTGTCTTGGTGAAGAAGCTTGGGCAATCGCTTATGGGCTTAGTAACCGCTTCACTTTACCCTAGGTGCGATGATGATCAGTGATAAATCAACGTTGTCAAGGGCATCACCTCTTCTTACATCTTTCTCCCATAATATAGTATTATAGAATAATTAGATAAAATCATTAACATCTTCATTTTTTCAATAAAATAACATCAATATCCATCTCTAAACACTACTTATTTCTATCAGACATTTTCTTTGAAGTTCTTCCTCTAGTTATTCTAGGATTGTATGAAAAACAAACAAAGAGAATTTTTCTGAAAACTATTTCTTCTTTAATTCAGAGACATGCTGAGAATAAGAGATGTTTTAAAGAGATTTAAGGTTGACCATCCTATTAGTCCCAGACAGAATGGTCTGAAATTGATAGATCATATTGATCATGTCATTCTGTCTGTATGTCTCAGTACCATGACTGAGCTGTCCCTTAGCTACCATAGGTGTAGAGATAATATTTTATGAAAGAGAGAGATATGTAAAAAATAAACACATTGCCAGAAAAGTAAGTGTTACAAATATTTTTTTTATAACGCAGCGAAACACTGAGAATACGAGTTGTTTTAAAGTAATTTAAGGTTGGCCATTCTGTTAGTTCCAGACAATATGGTCTAAAATCGATATATCATATTACCAGGTGGGAAATTAGGGAAGACAAACTTCGGGGATGACACAACAATTTATTTAAGGCAATAACAAACTATGAATGATAAAAAAAAGATAAGCAATGAGGGAAATTTACAGAGTAACAAAATATAAACATAAAAATGATACTCTGTGAATAAAATAATAAATACTTTGCTACAATATTGATCATGTCATTCTGTCTGTCTGTATGTCTCAGTACCATGACTAAACTGTCCCTTAGCTACCATAGGTGTAGAGATGATATTTGATGAGAGAGAGATATGTAAAAAAGAAACACATTGCCAGAAAAAAAAGTTACAAATATTTCTTCTATAACGCATGGAAACATCGAAAACGATATGTTTTAAAGAGATTTAAGGTTGGCCATTCTGTTAGTTTCAGACAGAATGGTCTAAAATCGATAGACCATATTGATCATGTCATTGTCTTCTGTCTCAGTACCATAACTAAACTATCCCTTAGCTACCATAGATGTAGAGATAATATTTGATGAGATATATGTAAAAAAGAAACACGTTGCCTAAAAGAAATATGTCACAACTAGGTATTCTATAATGTATGACATTGAATACGATATGTTTTAAAGAGATTTAAGGTTGGCCATCCTGTTAGTTACAAACAGAATGATCTGAAATCAATAGCGTCATATTGATCATGTCATTTTCTGTCTGTATGGCTCAGTACCATGATTGAACTTTCCCTTGTGGCTTCTATAGGTGTAGAGATTATTATTAATGATTATGTAAAAAAAGAAACACATTGGCAGAAATGTAATTATTACAAATAATTATATACAAATATTTGAATAAGAAACGTTTTAAAGAGATTTAAGGTTGGCCATTCTGTTAGTTACAGACAAATGGTCTAGAATCGATAGACCATATTGATCATATCATTGTCTGTCTGTCTCAGTACCATGACTTGTGGCTACCATAGGTGTAGAGATAATATTTGATGAGATATTTGTAAAAAGAAACACGTTGCCTAAAAAGATATGTCACAACTATTTCTTCTATAATGTATGACATTGAATACGAGATGTTTTAAAGAGATTTAAGGTTGACCAATCTGTTAGTTCCCGACAATATGGTCTAAAATCGATAGATCATATTGATCATGTCACTGTCTGTCTGTATGCCTCAGTACCATGATTGAACTGTCCCTTTTAGCTTCTATAGGTGTAGAGATTATTATTAATGATTATGTAAAAAAAGAAACACATTGGCAGAAATGTAATTATTACAAATATTTCTTCTATAACGCAGGGAAGCATTGAATAAGAAACGTTTTAAAAAGATTTAAGGTTGGCCATCCTGTTAGTTACAGACAGAATGATCTGAAATCAATAGCGTCATATTGATCATGTCATTGTCTGTCTGTCTCAGTACCATGACTTGTGGCTACCATAGGTGTAGAGATAATATTTGATAAGATATATGTAAAAAGAAACACGTTGCCTAAAAAGATATGTTACAACTATGAATTCTATAATGTATGACATTGAATACGATATGTTTCAAAGATATTTAAGGTTGGCCATTCTGTTAGTTACAGACAGAATGATCTGAAATCAATAGCGTCATATTGATCATGTCATTATCTGTCTGTCTCAATACCATGACTGAACTGTCCCTTGGCTATCATAGGTGTAAAGATAATTATTAATGAGATATGTAAAAAATAAAAATCGCCAAAAATTGAATTATTACAAATATTTCTTCTATAATGCAGGGACATACTGAGAATACGTTTTAAGGTTGACCATCCTGTTAGTTCCAGACAGATTGGTCTGAAATCGATAGACAGCGTCATATTGATCATGTCATTGTCTGTCTCAGTACCATGACTGAATTGCCCCTACCATAGACGGCTATGAAATTTAGATCTGCTAGTTCAACCTAATATATTTTGTTATTCTGATGTGAGATCCATTTCTCTTATCCATTTATCAGAAAAAATTCACTTTACCAGCTCTTTTAAGCCCATGTTTGTCTAAGGATCACGTTTCATCTTTAGTTTTTTAAGCCTTTAGCTTTCACAATAGCTTTAGCATTCATATCTTTAGTTTTTTTTAACTAATAATATTATTGATATAAAATAGGGCGTACTTGTATCTGTGAAAGATAAAAAGTTTTTGTACAAAATAAATTGATATAGGAACAATCCCGCGAAATTTTTTTGAGAAAAAAAAAATGTTTTTTGTTCATAGAGATCCAGGTACGCCCTTTTTATACAAATATATTCAATGGATCGACTTTTGAATCAACTTATGATATTATAATACAATACAATATAATGCGGCTTATGATTGTAAAACGACATTTGAAAATTATCCTGCATGTGTTTCTTTACAACGAAAAGTCAAAATTTATTTCAAGGAGAAATAATGATCATTTCCAACCTTAGGGATGAAGTATGAAAGGATGAATTGTGAAGTGTAATGAAGTAGTAAAGAGTAATGGACACTTTTATTTTTCTGTTCATCATTACTTCTTCGCAATTCATCCTTTCATACTTCATCCCTAAGGATAGAAAAATACATTACGATTTTTCGTTTGAAAGAAACACATGCGGGGTAATTTTCAAATGTCGTTTTAAGATATTATGTTTTGCTCTTGTCTATCAATGAAGTTGTGAACTAGAAAAATTTAGTGCTTATTATATACATATTCTGTCTTATTAACCTATGTTAAAATATCTTTCATTTTACTTTTTTATTTTTATATTTTTTACAACTTCAAGTTGAATCCATATAGAAGTCTATACGTCTTAATGAATACTTTTTGTGTATCATTTTTGTCTATTTCAGTATCATTCTGAATTTGCATTCCCAACTTCGTTTAATTATTGTTTCTTTTCTTATTTAGAGTTTGGGGTTATAAAATGATGGTGATAAAAATAATCATATATGAAGGGTTTCTTATCATAATCAAGATGATTATAATTTCAAATACAGTCGAACTTGGATAATTCGAACCCCAAGGGACCATAAAAAAATTCGAATAATCCAAAAATTCGAATTAAAGATGTTTTGAATAAAAAGGCTTAAAACAATAAAAATCTTACAATTTCGATCAATTCCTTTATTAAGAATAACATTAGTTGCTGTAAATTTACATTTTTACCGTATATTTAGATTATGTGCAATAATTGTATGTATATACTATATACATATTAAAAAATTTCAAAACTGATGTATTAATGTACAAAAAAAAGGCAGATTGCTGGTTAAAAAAAATGTACAGATTATTCTGCTTCGTTGGAACTCTGAAATTTAATTTTTGCCAAAGAAGTCAGAAATCTTAGCCTGTTTTCTAGAATTAAGTCTTTCAGTAAGGACAAAGGATTCTAACATATTCAACGAGTGGAAAATAGAGGGACTTACGTCATTTTTACTTTCAAAAAAGCGTCTAAGTTGCATGATATAGTTCGTTGCTTCGGCCGCACTTGGAACGTTCATTTCCCCGGCAACTGATGACTCGTCTTCATCACCCGATGCCTCGTCGCCGTCTTGTTTTTCAATGTTGTGGTTGAGCACTTCAGCGATGATATCTGCGTCGGTTATCTCACCACATACTGCAACATCGTCATCCACGTTTAAGAAATCGTCATACGAGATGGTAGGATGGTAGAAATGACGTCCTCCCAGCCGTCAACTGAAGGCATCGTTTCCGCTATAATATCATCTGCATTTTCTTCATCCTCCTCCTTTTTTACGAAACCAGCTTTGTTGAAACAGTGTTTGATCGTTTCGGACGTTACTTGGTCCCAAGCTTTCTTACACAATCGAGAGGCTTGAAGAACGTCTAGTTTGATTTTAAGGGCTTCGGAATCTTCTGTCAATATGTTCTCAACTAGAAACCGTCTGTAAAAATGCTTAAGATTTTTGATGACTCCCTTGTCCATGGGCTGGATAACCGAAGTCATGTTGGCAGGAAAAAAAATTACTTCCACATTTTCCATTGGAGGGATTGAGTTGTGTGCAGTACAGTTATCGATAAATAAAATAACTTTTCGTTTTTCTTTTGTGAACTTTTTGTCCAAGTTCAACAGCCACTTCTCAAAAAGATAACTAGTCATCCAAGCTCTTGCGCTGTTTACATAGTCAACTGGCTTCGTTTTGACGTTCTTGAAACAACGTGGATTGGCTGCCTTGCCTATCATCAATAGAGGAAGCTTTTCAGATCCATCCATATTTGCACCAACCAGGAGAGTGACTCTCTCTTTGCTTAGTTTTCCCCCGTGACATTTTTCATGCTTAAAAGCTAGCGTTTTGTCAGGGGTGCATTTAAAAAAAAAGACCCGTTTTATCAACATTGAAGACGTCTCTAGCGTCTTTATCCTGGATCAATTCCCGTAAATTATTTTTCCATTGTTCGGCTACTTGTAGATTAACGGCCCCACTTTCTCCACAAATGGTTTTGAACGAAATTTTGTTGCGTTCTTTGAAGCCATCTAGCCACCCAGAACTCGCCTTAAAATCGGTTTTCCCCATTTCAGTAGCAAATTGTTCAGCTTTGCTTCTTATAAGGTGACCACTCACGGGAATCTTCTTATCTCTTGCTTGCTTGAACCATTTTAAAACACATTTGTCCAAATCAGGATTTCCCGGCTCCCTTAACCTTTTTCGGCCTTTATCACACTCACTTTCACTCCTGAGAATTTTTTCTTTATTTTTTAAGTACCTCGACAACGTGTTTCGAGGAATCCCAAAGTCCTTAGCAATATCGGATTTTTTTTTCATCCCCATCTCTACTTCTTTAACCGCCGCTATTTTTTCAGCCAACGTCAAAGTTTTGTATGTTCGAAGCGCCGACATATTCGCTCCTTTTAGCTTTCTTGATAAATAAGGAGTCTCAAAAATCCAATAAAAATAAATTTATTATATATAGTACTTCTCTTGCGGCAAGATATTGCCACGTGGAAAATTAGGAAAGACAAACTTCGGCGTGACACAGCAATTTATTTAAGGCAAGGACAAACTATAATTGATAAAATAAAAGATAAGCAATGAGGGAAGTTTACAGAGTAGCAAAATATAAACATAAAAATTGATAACTCTGTTAAGAAAATAATTAATAATAATAAAATAACAAATTCGTTGTTACAATATTACAACGTCATTTCGCAAAATTTCACGCCTTGAACCGGCATCAGGTCCTTATTTTAACTCGTAAAAGTTCGAATTATCCAAGACATAATTCGAATTAACCACGATTTTTTAACATTATTTATATAGGAAATTCTAGGGACCAAGATAAATATTCGAATTAAAGAGGTTTTCGAATTAAAGAAGTTCGAATTATCCAAGTTCTACTGTATATATATAATTTTTTTTCTCCCCATTGAATATAACAAAATATTTTTAAAACTATATTCTGTTGACGTTATGTGGCGCTAAGTTTGTTGTTGACACACTTTAAAATGTTAAAACACCTTGATAAATATTGGCGTTCAGCCAAGTGAAATATTGGTAAAATAAATGATATTTTGATCCAATATATGTCCTTTTAATTAAATACCCTAATTACATATATATAAGGTACTAGGAAGGTTTTTCAATATGACTTTATTATTTACAATCCTTCAAAATATTTTCCACCACAATCAATACACTTCTCCATCTTTCGAAACCAGTCATCAAACCAACTCTTCCACGTTTCCTCAGGGAGCTGGGCGTCATCTCATGTCCTCAAAAGGACTTCACAGAAAAAATCGTTTACCTTTTAGTCTGTTCTTTACGTGAGGGAAGAGGGAAAAGTCGCAAGGTCCAAGGTCTGGAATGTAGGGAGGATGCTCCAACAATTTTAGTCCAGTACGTGTCAAATAATCGGCGCAGATCTTCGAACGGTGAGTTTGAGAATTGTCATGGTGGAAAGGCCATGTGTCAGTCTTTGAGTTTGGACGTAACTTTTGATAGTTTGAACAACTTTAGGAAGGCATTCCTCAGTGTACCACTTGACAATGAATGTCTTTTGATTTTCCAGTACCGCGCGACTCACAACTCCTCTGGCAGTAAAGAAGAAGGTTAACATTTTCTTCTTAATGGATCTGAATTCTCGTACAGACACAGGCGTGCTTTCACCTTCAAATATCCATACTTTGTTCTGGGATTTAGTAGGCACATCAAAATAATAAATACAAGTTTCATCAACTGTTATGCTATTGACATAATGAGATGATCCATTATCAAGCCTTTTGAGCACTTCTTGGCACCATGAAGCACGTCACGTCATCTGCTCATCAGTTAAGGAATCAAGAACTCATAGGGAACAAACTTCATTCACTTTTAGAATGTCGTGCAGAATGAAATGAATTGCTGGTACAGGAATGTCTAAACTCCTCCTCTATCTGGTGATATATGTCGATCAGTCTCCAATAATTTCTTGACAGAAGCGATGTTTTCCTCATTATCTGACGAAGCTGGATATCCTAACCTTGACGCGTCTCTTATGCCATATTTTCCTCGCTTAAACTCACGATACCACCTGAATATGGTAGTACGATGTGGACAATAAGTTCCCAGTACTGGAGTCATTTCTTGCAAGCATTCAACTGCGTTCAAAGTTAAATGTCAAAATGGCTCAGTATTCAATTATGTGCCAGGTAGACAGTCTTAATATTTTATCATTCCAGAGTTAAAAAAAATACTAACATCCAGCGAATGAATCCTAGTTTAAGGCAAAATCCCATGCGGAACTTGTCGAATCGCGCTGAAAGGCAGGTTCTTGGTTGAAGATTGGGAGCCAATCCACTGCCGGTCTTGGCACAGTCCAATCTGTTGGAATATAGTGCTGAATTACCTATAAGCAGGTTTCCTCTGGGGTTAGTAGGGTACCGTCTTTGTGTTTGATCAGAGGTGGCCCCAGAGAATATCTCCGGCCTCTGGAGATATATCGGTGGATGGAGCTTCATGCAGCTGTGAAGATCTCTTAGCACAGTGAGAGCCAGGAGAGATGCTTTGTCCACCTTATAGCTGTTTTGAGTTTGTTGTGGCAGGCTTTATATAGACCTTTTAAGAAGCTTCTGGTGTTGAATAGTGTGTTTTGGTAGTAATGTCGGAGGGCAAAAACGATATTGCGGAGCTTAGAAAGTTATCCATGGTTAGTCTTTCCGTGCTGCTCTCCACTCAACGGTTGTTCTTTCCGTGCTGCTCTCCACTCAACGGTTGTTCTTTCCGTGCAGTATTCCCCAGTTGGTCTTTCCGTGCAGCTCTCCACTCCACGGTTGGTCTTTCCGTGCTGCTCTCCACTCAACGGTTGTTCTTTCCGTGCAGTATTCCCCAGTTGGTCTTTCCGTGCAACCCTCCACTCCACTGTTGTTCTTTCCGTGCAGTACTCCACAGTTGGTCTTTCCATGCAGCTCTCCACTCTACGGTTGGTCTTTCCGTGCAGTACTCTACGGTTGGTCTTTTCGTGCAGTACTCCACAGTTGGTCTTTCCGTGCAGCTCTCCACTCTACGGTTGGTCTTTCCGTGCAGTACTCCACAGTTGGTCTTTCTGTGCAGCTCGAAGTATTCGGTATATCATTGTTGGCCTGTAGCTTACCTGCCAGGTCACTTGCGCTGTCTTTGTATAAGTGACTAGCCGTATTTTCCATATCACGGAAGCTTACACTTCAAGAGAGCTCAGGATTAAGGGCTCTGCCTTTTGTGTTTCGCCTAATATTTTTCGCGAATTAGCGGATGGATTGTTTGCTTTGATGATAATGTGTAATTCATAAGCCGTTACAAGGTTTTGAATGGCTGTTTAGTCAACTAGTTTTTTTAATCATTCTCACTGCTTTGGATTTTTCAGCCATTGCCCTAATGGTCTTTTCGTGAATTTGGTTTCGTTCAAATTTAGAAGGCGAGTGACTGGTTAAAGGGCGTTTGGAGCTTTGAACAGATGGCTCGTTATAATTTTTCTTCGGTTCTTGTCTTTGCTTCAATTTGAATAAATGACAAAGAAATGGTTACAAAGATCTAAGAATTAACTCAGGTTCCTGAAGCTTGATCTTAAACCAGGCGTAACCCGTAAGAACTCCTGAAGAGTACAGAATTCGCCTACCGTCCGTCAAAATAGACTGAGAGATAATGTTATTATTTTGTATGTAGTTAACTCAGGTTCCTGAGCGCGTAAAGAAGTCGCCAACTACCCGGTTTGTACTTTTAAAACTTAATTATGTTTAAATTCATTTCCAATGCAGGTGAAGGACCAATTCATGAGGTGGCATTAAGCAGGTTTATTTCTTGGAATATTTTCCAGAGATGTTGACCTTAGTTTCGTGGTTCCTAAGAGGGATGCCTGTCTGATATCTTTGATATTCCAATAAACAAAATATTTGCAAGAGAAGCGCTGATGTGCGTCACATGACCGATTTCATAACCATTCTCATAGGATGTTATGAAATCGAAGCCGCCCCTGTACTGATGAGAGCATATCTCTAAACCGCTTAACTAACTTTGCTAATAGGTTATTGTGCTATATCTGAATGTAGTGTCATCCCTTTTTAAAGTTTCGTTCTGAATCTTGTGATTTTTTTATGTTCACTCTAGTATTGTGTCGATATGTTCAAACGCCTACATTGGGGAAGGTGTTAAAGAGCTTAGTAACATGGCGCCCTTTGTTGTGGTATTGGAAAAAAAATATGGGTCATTTTATTGTTGACGAATGCTTTCTTCGAGCTGCCATCCTTTCTTCTGTTCCAGCTACTGGGAGATATGCATCTGAATCTGTACCTTCAATGCCAGCCTCTGGGAGAAATTGATCTAAAACTGGGATCTCCTGTACCGCCAGCTGTGATTTATGCAACTGAAGATGTATATTGCAATGCCAGCCACTGGAAGATATGCAAATAAAGCTGGGACCTCCTATACCGTCAGCTTTTATTTATGAAACTGAAGATATTGATTCCAATGAGAGCCACTGGAAGATATGCAAATAAAGCTGGGACCTTCTGAACCGCCAGCTGTGATATATGCATCTGAAGATGTAAATTTTAATGAGAGGCACTGGAAGATGTGCGACAATCTGGTTGTAAGAAACTGGAGTCCTGAACTTCTTTGCCAACAACTGGAAGATATTTTATTCAAGAGTAAATGCATGAAGAAAATCTTGGGCATGTTCATCCGCCATCTATGTCAATGGTGATGATAATGAACTCAGTGATGATGATCAATATGTATATGTTCAACGATATCTAAAAGAATGGAGTCAACTCCGATATAGAAAGAAGTTCCCACAGAACCTTTTGAATTTCAAGACATTCATCAACTTCAACCAGGTTGGACCGTAGCTGTTTGAAGTCTTGAAGTTTGATTATCTTTGCCATGAAAGATGAGACCTCATTTTGACCTTTAACATTATGAACACATTCATGACGTGGAGATTGTTATTTCAGGAACATGTCATCAAGGGTTCATGAATCAATTGAATGAGCATCGCTGCTTTATAAATTTCTGGGATTAATAAGTTCTTGATTTGATAGAAACGTTCTGGATTTGTAAAAGATTAGAATTCAAAATGAGGAACAGATTATTTGAACTCTGTAAACCCTGACAAGGCACTCGATATATTGTTGTAAAAGTTCGCAATGTGAACTATCAAAGAAGGTTGGTTATTCCGTTGATTTAGTTCTGAAGGGAACACATTCCTGTATGTACATAATTCTGGTGACAGGTGATTCATCGCAGTGTAAGTAACATATCAAACTACATTAACCGTTTTACCATAGACCATATTCTGTACTAACTGTCGTGGTTTAATCTTCACTTTGCCACAAGAAATCACCAGTCCAGTCAGGAACAAGCAGTGAAGGCCAAAGATAGAGTCCCACACCTTAGCTAGCTAACTTAACTCAAAGTCGTTTCCGCTGTGTTTTCCAGGAGTGCCGAGATGAGTGATTTCTCGGGCCCCGTCCTCCAACCAACGTTACCAACGCTAAGCCACTGGGAACTCGTCCTCTCGGCCAGGTTCTGTCCACTTCTGCCAGGCTCTTTCATGATTTCCTGCGTTGTTCAACTGGTATTGTCAGGGGATCTGATAGCACCGTTCCACCTAGATCAACGTTGCTCCATTCCTACGTTTTTCCTGAGAGGCATGGGGCGTCGTTGCCATGTCCGGGACTGTTGTCAATACCTCACCTTTCCCGAAGACAAGAGGAGTAAGTTGTCGACGTTGACTGACGTGGCACATCGTTGCCCTAGACCTCTTCCATCAACTCCTCATATTGTCCGGGGCCGTTGCCAAGACCTATGTTCCCATAATGACGGGAACCTAAAACCTAGTGGTCGCTTGTTTCATTCCATACAGTATTCCTTCTGTTTGTGTCGTGCCAGTTGGTTTGTGGCGTCAGCAAAATCATGCAGAATGGTGTTTGCATTGTTCTCTCTGTTATACAGACAAGCAGTGCAAACACCATTTTGTATAATTTTGTTGTCGCCACAGCTCCACTAGTCCACGTTATGTGCAGGTCCGATAGCTCTGGTCGGTCTCTACCCAGGTGGTCTCCATCCGCCCACCGACTTACGGTAAACACCTTTCTTTACCCCCGCTAGATTGTATTGGGATCTTCTTTGGCCTTCACCGCTCTTCCTTGACACACTCTTCTCACTGTCTGATGTCTGTGAAAGCCTTTTTATTTGTTGTTTTACTGGCGATTTCTTTGTGCCATAACTGCGACAACTCACAGGTAGTCACAACTGACTCTTAGTTCGACGGGCCAAACAGTCCTCTCTAACCAAGGTTGTTGGAATAGCTGAATGTGTGAGTCAAGTCTGGTCTGTAACTGGAGTAAAGTAGTGGTGACCTCTAGGTGTGAAGTTGGTTATAATTTCAATAAAGGTGATGATAATGGGATAGTTGCTCCTGCTGTGCATAATCACAGAGTACTGTAGGGCTGCGGAGTGTAGTGGGGATCAAAATGATCCTGGGAAAGAACTGTTTTCATTTAAAATACTTGAGACATAAGACTATTGTCCATGATACATGCCAAGTTATTTTTCAAGTCTCTCCATAATGGGTAAAAGTTCAAAGAAGCTAAGTCCTCCACAAGTCCAGAATCGGAAAAAGTACAACGTTAAAAGAAGTCAAGTTCAAGTCCAGAATTGGTGGAAAAATCAACTTTGATTCTCTCAAGTAAAGAACGAATCTCAAGATCGTCCCAAATCGAAGATCGGTAGAGCTGCAAAGTTTCCTCATGTTTCAAATTTCTGGCGAAATAAATTCAAATTGTCCAAGTCCAAAAAGTAAAGAAGTTGTGGGAGCTGAGAGACTTCCTTCCAGCCTGCTGGGATGACAGACCACGCCTTCGGTAAACACCCAAGCGGGGCCCCGGCTCCCACAAAGTGTTACCAATACTACAACATTACAAACAATAGAGGCTGGTGTAATAAACTACAGGACCTGATGCCTTGTTCGTTTGATGGTTTGTGACAAGTAGTTAGTACACCAGTATGACAATAAGTAGGCAAGCGGTACTAGAGTAGGTTGGCCACAACGACCATCAGAGAGAATAAAAGGAACTTTATATAAAAAGGAATTTCAAAAATAACAACATATTACAATGCCTGCCATTTCGAAAGAACAATCTAATTTTATTTAAAATCTCTTAACAATTAAGAAAAATACTAATTGTTATTCATTTTTTAAACCCTGAAGAACCTGGGGCCAATTACAGGTGTCGCCAACGACCCGGGTTTTCCTACATATCTAAGTCTTTTTGTTTTTTTACATGGTAAGTGGAGGTCGAATTCAGGAGGTGGGCGCGTGCCCTCTAGGTAAATCAACTATAATACACACTCATAGACAAACCTTATGGAAGTTGTACCTTTTAGCATGTACGTGTATATCAGGATTCAGACAATAACTCTGAAAGATACACACATGGACAAAACTTAAGGAAGTTGTACCTTTTAGCATGTATATCAGGATTCAGACAATAACTCTGAAAGATACACTCATGGACAAAACTTAAGGAAGTTGTACCTTTTAGCATTTATATCGGGATCCAGACAATAACTCTGAAAGATACACTCATGGACAAAACTTAAGGAAGTTGTACCTTTTAGCATGTACTTGTATATCGGGATTCAGACAATATCTCTGAAAGATATTTGATACACAGTGACCATTCTTGAAGACACACGATATAGCCAAGTTTGAACACAGAGGACATCAAAATATGAAGCTTCTTTAAGTTTTGTCCATGAGTGAACGCCTTAAAGAATATATGGTATCCATTTTATCCCTGCGTTGATTGGTTAATTAAGGTCATGTGACAGTAAATATGTATTATAGGGATCTGACTATCCTTATTTTGCGAATGTCAATTTTAGCGTTGCGAGAACACTTCGAGATTTTATTATATTTCCACATTTTAAAGTTTAGTTATTCTTGAATGTTTCCATCCCATGTGTGAGACAGTTAAATATGTTCTATATATTATTTAAATCAAGGTAAACTTTAATAAGACTCAGAACTGGTATCGCTCTAGACCTGCTCCCATATAACGAGATATGTGTGTGTTCTAGTTTTATAATAATCTGAAAATTAGAAATATAATTTAAGCGTGATTTCTTAAAACATATATTCAATATTAGATTTTTTATGAATATATTAATTATATTGAGCAATTAAATAGATAAATTATACAGTTAAACCTGTCTATAGCGCCCCCTCTTGGAACTCACCAAAATAGGGTGCTATAGAGAGGGGGAGCTATAGACAGGTCACTTTTAATGTAAAACGCATCATACTACGTATTTAAAATAAGGCGTTATAGAGAGGAAGGCGCTATTTAGAGGGGGCGCTATAGAGAGGTTTAACTGTATTGTAGCGAAGTATTTATTATTTTATTAACAGAGTATCATTTTTTATGTTTATATTTTGATACTTTGTAAACTTCCCTCATTGCATATCTTTTGTTTATCATTCATAGTTTGTTCGTACCTAAAGAAATTGCAGTGTAACATCTTGAAGTTTGTCTTCCCTATTTTTACGTGGCAATATAAATAGATTTTAAATATATGTTTTTAAAATATTGTGTTTAACATATATTTCTCATTTTCAGCTATAGAGATAGGGTAACTTTTTTAATACAATATAAAGGACTGCGGTGTATGATTATAAAGTAATACTTAAAGCCTCCCCGCATAAGTTTCTTTTTTTGTGAAAATCAATATTAATTTCAAAGAGAAATATGTACTATTTCTAACTTTTTGGATGACGTATGAAAAGGTTGAATATATGAAGAGTAATGGTCTATATATGATTGGATGACGTATGAAAGGGTGAAAATGTGAAGAGTAATGGCGAACGGAAAAATAAAAGTGTCCAGGGGCGGGAATCGAACCCACAACCTTCACTGGGTGCCAAGTTGATGATATTTAACTTATCTATAACGAATATTTTAAAAATTTGAGTCAATTCTTAGTTTAATACCAAAATTTAATTTGGTATTGATTAAGATAGTTCCTTTTTAAATTAGTTTTTTTTTTTTTCGTGTAGGTGGAATTTTTTATTGAACTTCAGATTATTTGATTGTTGATTTCTAGCGAGTAGCAATGAATAAATAGCAGAGGCGATAGACCATGCAGTCCATTTAAATTAGTTGTAATTCTACAATTGTCTATGGTACTAGGAACCGTTAAATATTGATATCTCTCAAATTAAAATTAATTTTAAATCACAAAATCTCAACTATACAGCGTTGTTGAGCCTATCATCTATCGAGTGAGTGTCTTCCAACGAGGCCGGAAGTTTAAAAGGAACTTTCAAGTCAGACAACTATCTTCCTCAACTGGCAATCTTTTGAGGAATTCCTTGGCCTACTTCCATCGTCTGCTATAGCTATAAACTTCAAACTGCAGCGTAAATACAAGGTTGTCCAAAAAAATTTCGTTAACCTATTATGATTATGATTTATATTTTTCAAGTGTTTACGAACTTTTGGGACAACCTTGGTAATATTGGTAACCTTGGTAAAATTATAACAGCATTTTTATAAAAGAAAGATTTATCTCTGATGTTCTATATTAAAGGTGGGCAAAGTTTCAGAGTTACAAGGTTGTCCAAAAATTTTGTTAACCTATTATGATTATGATTTATATTTTTCAAGTGTTTACGACCTTTTAGGACAACCTTGGTAATAATGGTAACTTTGGTAAAATTATAACAGAATTCTTATAGAAGAATGATTTAATCTCTGATGTTTTCTATATCAAGGGTGGTCAATCAGCAGGTGGGCCAAGTTTCAGAATTACCAAGGATGTCCCAAAAGTTCGTCAACGCTTGCAAAATATAAATCATAATATGTTTACGAACCTTTTGGACAACCTTATAAAATAATGTGCTACAGATTGGATTTTAAAATTAACAGGGTATTATTTTACATATTATATATGTTTCTCATCATTTTTTTCTCTCGTTGCTTATTTTCTGAATACGATCTAGGAGCCTGGGTTACCTATATGTTGTTCCCTTTGTTCTGTGATGTAAAAAAAAGTGTTTTGACCAAAATAAAGTAGTTTGTCATCCTCATGTTTGTCTTTCCTAATTTTATACGTTAATGTATAATTAAGCGCTATTTTTGTTTATAGAAGAAACCTATTTTAAATATTCTTCCACCTATAAATTACCATGTGGAAAATGAGTAAAATCAAACTTCAGGATGACACAGCTCCATCTATCTCTTGAGGTAAACCGGATTCCTGGAGCCACGTACTAAGGATGACACAGTAATTTATTTAAGGCAAGAAAGTAAATATCTTTATTTACGGGGCTGCTAACCAAAATAAAATGATTTCTGAGCCCCAATGGTCGCGTAAAGCGGAATTATAGATTCAAATATTCTGTTTAAATCGACCGCCAGAGGTCACTCTTCCCCTATAAAAACTCATTGTTGTTATTTCCCGTTGGCCGGCTCAAAACTTTTGTACATTATGTAAATAAGCTTTTCATTTTTTTTTTCTTGCGCCTTAAGCCAGGCAGTACTTTTACCAAATCGTCTTTTATATATATTCCTTAGCTCAATTAAAGCAACCTCTGATCAGAACCATTTTTATTATTCTTCTTTCAATATTTTAACCACGACTGCATTACCATAATCATCAACATGATCTAAATTCAAGCAGAAAATCTCTTTTCTTTCTTTATTTATAACATATATAAACCACTATGACCAGGCTGTAGAGGCTAGGGACAGGATCTCCGTTAGGGAAGAGGCAGGTTAGACCGGATTTAAGGCAAGAACAAATTATAATTGATGATATACAATATTAGCAAAGAGGGAAGTTTACAGAATAGCAAAATATAAACAACAAAATGATCTCTGTTAATAAAATAAAAAAATACTTTGCTATAATATAAACCACTATAAAAAAATCTATATTTTTTTATTTGATCGTATTCAACCTCTCAACATGTTTTTATGATGGAATTGTATATCTTGGGGGGAAAACGTGAATATAAGGAATTTTAACGAATATTTAAGTCCTACTAAACAATAGGGAAAAGAATCTATGAGGTATAATAATCAATCTAGGTTGTTAGCTTTTTATATATTGTTTTTCAAAGATTAAAATATTTTTATTTTTGACTAGATGACCGGGTTATTTTGCATGGATATATTTGGTTTTTGAAATGATTGGGACTCAAAAATCATTTTATTTTGGTTAGAAGCCCCGTAAATAAAGATATTTCCTGAAAGATGTTGAAATGTCTTTTCTCTTCATTTCTATCTTCATTCTCTTTTTTTCCGCTTTACGCAGCCATTGGGGCTCAAAAATCATTTTATTTTGGTTAGCAGCCCCGTAAATAAATAAATAAAGAAGATGTTGAAATGGTTGGGACTCAAAAATCATTTTATTTTGGTTAGAAGCCCCGTAAATAAAGATACTTCTTATGCAAATTAGTTAGTTAAGAAAGGAAATTAAAAAGTATTAATTTCTTCGAATTGTTGGTGATTACTCTGCTCGATGATAGAATAGGAAAGTTTTAGCTCCCAACATAGGTATAGAATTACATTAGTGAAAGCAGAAAGTGTGTTACACCTGAAAGATGAAACTGAAGAAAAAACGTGGAATTTGGTTCAAATTAGCTACTTGTGGGAAATTAATTATTACATTCTGACTGCAATCGCTTAAAATAGTTCAATTTAAATCTATTTATATTATTATTTGATTGATATAATATCCTGTGCATTCATTCCAAGTTTCGTTAATTCTTTATTGATATAACACTTTCCATTTCCACTAGTGAATTCATTCTTATACATTGGAGTGAAAAATTGTCGTGGTCCATTTGGATGAGGAAAGAAAAGACTAAAACACGGCTGATTCCACACTCGCCTTTTCAGTAATACGCTAACCTATGTACGGTGGATTCTGTGGCCACTGGACATGCTTCGGACATGAAGGCTGTTGGGTTCTGCGCTATCAGGAGTATAGGAGTTCCATCTATTCTTCCTTCTTGTGTTGAATCTGTATAAGACCGGTGGTCTTAAAGCTGTATGTGTGTATACATTGGAGTAAAAATTATTTATAGATTTGAATGATATATCAAAATTCAAAACTATTATAGACAAGTATGATTATTTTTAAAATAAAACAATTTCTACTGTCTTTACTGTAATGAAACAGTAGAACTTGTTTATTTTAAACAGTAGAAATGTATTTATTTTAAAAATAATCATACGCTTCTATAATAGTTTTAACTTTTGATAACAGATGGCGCGCTAATGCATTATAATCTAATTGAATGATATATGTTAATGCTAAAATAAACCGGAATAAAGAATGGAAATGTTGAGTCCTCTGGTTCAGTCTTATATCGAGGGTATATAAAAAAGGGTTCAGAATATACACTAGGCCATTATGCCCGACCTATTAAAGACCGTAATTAGCGTGTGAGAGCGGATAGGGGGAGGGGGGTAAAATAAATATGGCGCCTTCTTCTTTATGACACGGGGAGGTTTTAATTAAGAGACGGACAATTCTCCCTAAATTAAATATCCGCCACCAGGTGGATAGACACACCGCCTGTCTATCATTGATCAGTTGGTGTCTATGTTCTTATTATAGACTTTCTCTTGTTCTACTTCATGGGTGGTTTATGTCAGGTGGATAGTATAGACTTATGGTAGGTGGATAGAGACACCGCTGGTCTATCATTGATCAGTTGGTGTCTATGTTCTTATTATAGACTTTCTCTTGTTCTACTTCATGGTTGGTTTATGTCAGGAGACTAGTATAGACTTATGGTAGGTGGATAGACACACCACCTGTCATTGATCAGTTGATGTCTATGTTCTAATTATAGACTTTCTCTTGTTCTACTTTGTTGTTGGTTTATGTCAGGAGGCTAGTATAGACTTATGGTAGGTGGATAGAGACACCGCCTGTCTATCATTGATCAGTTGATGTCTATGTTCTAATTATAGACTTTCTCTTGTTCTACTTCCTGGTTGGTTTATGTCAGGAGACTAGTATAGACTTATGGTAGGTGGATAGACACACCGCCTGTCTATCATTGATCAGTTGATGTCTATGTTCTAATTATAGACTCTCTCTTGTTCTACTTTGTTGTTGGTTTATGTCAGGTGGATAGTATAGACTTATGGTAGGTGGATAGACACACCGCCTGTCTATCGTTGATCAGTTTTTGTCTATGTTCTAATTATATACTTTCTCTTGTTATACTTTGTTGTTGGTTTATGTCAGAAGGCTAGTATAGACTTATGGTAGATGGATAGACACACCGCCTGTCTATCATTGATCAGTTTATGTCTATGTTCTAATTATAGACTTTCTCTTGTTCTACTTCATGGTTTGTTTATGTCAGGTGGCTAGTATAGACTTATGGTAGGTGGATAGACACAGCGCCTGTCTATCATTGATCAGTTGATGTCTATGTTCTAATTATAGACTTTCTTTTGTTCTACTTCATGGTTGGTTTATGTCAGGAGGCTAGTATAGACTTATGGTAGGTGGATAGACACACCGCCTGTCTATCGTTGATCAGTTTTTGTCTATGTTCTAATTATAGACTTTCTCTTGTTCTTCTTCATGGGTGGTTTATGTCAGGTGGCTAGTATAGACACACCGCCTGTCTATCATTGACCATTTGTTGTCTATGTTCTTAATATATATATATATTATATACTTTTCGCTTGTTCTACTAATGGTTGGTTTATGTCAGGTGGATAGTATAGACTTAAGGTAGATGGATAGACACACCGCCTGTCTATCATGCTGGACACCCACTACCAGTCTATCATTGGTCGAGGTGCAATATCTAGGTTTTAATTGGAGACCTTTTCTTCATGGTGTAGGTTTATTGTAGCTGGAGACTAACTGGTCAATGGTCGAGATGCAGTATCTAGGTTCTAATTGGAGACCTTTTCTTCATGGTGAAGGTTTATTGTAACTGGACACGACCTGGTCAATGGTCGAGGCGCGATATCTATGTTCTAATTGGAGACCTTTTCTTCATGGTGAAGGTTTATTGTAGCTGGAGACTAACTGGTCAATAGTCGAGGCGCCATATCTACGTTCTAATTGGAGACCTTTTTTTCATGGTGTAGGTTTATTGTAGCTGGAGACTAACTGTTCAATAGTCGAGGCGCCATATCTACGTTCTAATTGGAGACCTTTTCTTCATGGTGTAGATTTATTGTAGCTGGACACTAACTGGTTAATGGTCGAGGCGCTATATCTACGTTCTAATTGGAGACCTTTGCTTCATGGTGTAGATTTATTGTAGCTGGACACTAACTGGTTAATGGTCGAGGCGCTATATCTACGTTCTAATTGGAGACCTTTGCTTCATGGTGTAGGTTTATTGTAGCTGGACACCCACTACCAGTCTATCATTGGTCGAGATGCAGTATCTAGGTTCTAATTGGAGACCTTTGCTTCATGGTGTAGGTTTATTGTAGCTGGACATCCACTACCAGTCTATCATTGGTCGAGATGCAGTATCTAGGTTCTAATTGGAGACCTTTGCTTCATGGTGTAGGTTTATTGTAGCTGGACATCCACTACCAGTCTATCATTGGTCGAGATGCAGTATCTAGGTTCTAATTAGAGATCTTTTCTTCATGGTGTAGGTTTATTGTAGCTGGACACCCACTACCAGTCTATCATTGGTCGAGATGCAGTATCTAGGTTCTAATTAGAGATCTTTTCTTCATGGTGTAGGTTTATTGTAGCTGGACACCCACTATCCGTCTATCATTGGTCGAGATGCAGTATCTAGGTTCTAATTAGAGACCGTTTCTTCATGGTGTAGGTTTATTGTAGCTGGACACCCACTATCCGTCTATCATTGGTCGAGATGCAGTATCTAGGTTCTAATTAGAGATCTTTTCTTCATGGTGTAGGTTTATTGTAGCTGGACACCCACTATCCATCTATCATTGGTCGAGATGCAGTATCTAGGTTCTAATTAGAGACCGTTTCTTCATGGTGTAGGTTTATTGTAGCTGGACACCCACTATCCGTCTATCATTGGTCGAGATGCAGTATCTAGGTTCTAATTAGAGACCGTTTCTTCATGGTGTAGGTTTATTGTAGCTGGACACCCACTATCCGTCTATCATTGGTCGAGATGCAGTATCTAGGTTCTAATTAGAGACCGTTTCTTCATGGTGTAGGTTTATTGTAGCTGGACACCCACTATCCGTCTATCATTGGTCGAGATGCAATATCTACGTTCTAATTGAAGATTGTTTCTTCATGGTGTAGGTTTATTGTAGCTGGACACCCACTGTACTGTACGAGAAGGCGATGTTTCCCTAGGTCCCAAATTTAGACTTTAACCTGTTTTCCTTCGGAGTGTGTGTTTGTAAGCAATGTTTACTCCTCGTCCTTCTGTGAAAACAAACCAAAGAAAAAGGTTCCAGAGAGTAGTACAGGCCATATATGTCGATGATTGTATACATCATGAACCAACGTTATCTTACTTAAAAGAATTCAGTACTAGACGAACCGTAAATACATCAATTCAAAATTCTGGAAGAATGCCAATTAGAAATATGGTATACTTATTAGTCAAGTATAAATAAAGCATTATCGTGTCATCTTTATACAAATATATATATATATATATTTATACCACGATTTTTCTTTTTTACATTTGAAACGCTTTCTACAATCCTTACTTCAATTGAAAAATAGTCAAAACGCTTTTTCTACTGTCCTTACTTCAACAGAAAAATAATTAAAACGCTTCCCACTGTTCTTACTGTAATGAAAAGAAGAGTCAAAACCCTTTCAACTGTCCTTACTGCAATAGAAAAATAGTCAAAACGCTTCCTACTGTTCTTACTGTAATGAAAAGAATAGTCAAAACCCTTTCTACTATCCTTACTGCAATAGAAAAATAGTCAAAACGCTTCCTACTGTTCTTACTGTAATGAAAAGAATAGTCAAAACCCTTTCTACTATCCTTACTTCAATAGAAAAATAGTCAAAACGCTTCCTACTGTTCTTACTGTAATGAAAAGAATAGTCAAAACCCTTTCTACTATCCTTACTGCAATAGAAAAATAGTCAAAACGCTTCCTACTGTTCTTACTGTAATGAAAAGAATAGTCAAAACCCTTTCTACTATCCTTACTGCAATAGAAAAATAGTCAAAACGCTTCCTACTGTTCTTACTGTAATGAAAAGAATAGTCAAAACCCTTTCAACTGTCTTTACTTCAATAGAAAAATAGTCAAAACGCTTCCTACTGTTCTTACTGTAATGAAAAGAATAGTCAAAACCCTTTCAACTGTCCTTACTTCAATAGAAAAATAGTCAAAACGCTTTCTACTGTTCTTACTGTAATGAAAAGAATAGTCAAAACCCTTTCAACTGTCCTTACTTCAATTGAAAAATAGTCAAAACCCTTTCAACTGTCCTTACTTCAATTGAAAAATAGTCAAAACCCTTTCAACTGTCCTTACTTCAATAGAAAAATAGTCAAAACGCTTCCTACTGTTCTTACTGTAATGAAAAGAATAGTCAAAACCCTTTCAACTGTCCTTACTTCAATAGAAAAATAGTCAAAACGATTCCTACTGTTCTTACTGTAATGAAAAGAATAGTCAAAACCCTTTCAACTGTCCTTACTTCAATTGAAAAATAGTCAAAACCCTTTCAACTGTCCTTACTTCAATAGAAAAATAGTCAAAACCCTTTCAACTGTCCTTACTTCAATTGAAAAATAGTCAAAACCCTTTCAACTGTCCTTACTTCAATTGAAAAATAGTCAAAACGATTCCTACTGTTCTTACTGTAATGAAAAGAATAGTCAAAACCCTTTCAACTGTCCTTACTTCAATTGAAAAATAGTCAAAACCCTTTCAACTGTCCTTACTGCAATAGAAAAATAATCAAAACACTTCCTACTGTTCTTACTGTAATGAAAAGAATAGTCAAAACCCTTTCAACTGTCCTTACTTCAATTGAAAAATAGTCAAAACCCTTTCAACTGTCCTTACTTCAATAGAAAAATAGTCAAAACGCTTCCTACTGTTCTTACTGTAATGAAAAGAATAGTCAAAACCCTTTCTACTGTCCTTACTGCAATAGAAAAATAGTCAAAACACTTCCTACTGTTCTTACTGTAATGAAAAGAATAGTCAAAACCCTTTCAACTGTCTTTACTGCAATCTAAAAATAGTCAAAACGCTTCTACTCTTCCTATTGCAATGTAAAAATAGTCAGAACGCTTCTACTGTCTTTACTGAAATGTAAAAAATATTCCAAACGCTTTTCTACTTTTCTTACTATAATAAAAACAGGTCAAATACACATTTCATGGATTCCACCACAAGATCTTAATTTTCTTTTCACTAACCTGACCAATATGCAAATAATGCAACTTTTCTGCTTCACTCACACCCATCCTCACTTATCTCGCTTCGATTTCTTAACAAGTATGACACGATAACTGAAAGGTATGTTTTCTATCTTGTATTTCATGGCATTGCGATGTATCTATCACGTAAAGTATATCATACATAGGTAGTGAAGACTGCGCTCAAAGGATTCACTCAATTCAGGCTTCTCTTTATTAAAAAAAAAATACGGAAACTTAAGATTTTGATACATGTTAATGTTTAAAACATTAGTTTTAGAAGGTGGAATTATCCCTGCAGCGAGACACCTTTGATTAAAATGTGTAAATTCCAATTGTTGAAAGAAATTCTAAGCCTTTCCATTGTTCATGCTAGGCGAAGCGCATCGGTACCAAAACTGGTTAAAATCGTTTTTAAAATAGAGCAATCCATATTTAAATTATTACTAATGGTTTAAAAATGGATTTCTCATATTTTCAAAACATGTGAATGTGCAAATATTTTCCCCAAAGTTTAAATTTGTTTGTTTCCTCTGTAAGGTGCAAATACAGTAGAACCTTCCTGTAAAGGACATCTAATTTGCAGAGACAAAGTGTTTTTTAGAGAGATGTGTCCTCTTACAGGAGAGTTGCTAAATAGTAAAAAAATGATTATTTTGCAAATGAAAACTATCCTTTCATGAGGTGTCCTCTCACAGAGGTTCTACTGTACTTCAATATCACGCCTTGATTAATTAATAAAAACTTAAGATTATTACTTACACTCTAGTGAAAAAAAAATTAATACCCAGAAGTTGAAAAAATAACATGAAATATGGCTAAATTGTAGCGTCTAAATGAAAATGATTATGCTTTGGATATGTAAAACTTATAAAATATATTTTAAATTTTAATAAAATTGGTTCTATTATAACGAAGTGTTCAGGTACATTTGTTATTTAATTAAAGTAAATTAGAAGGATAAATCCCTAACCAATTTGTCATTGCATATTATTTATTATTAATAGTAATTATATGAAACAAATCTTGGTATATTTTTATACATGAAAACAACAAAAGCAATACAGAAACATTATATACATACAAGTTCCTTTTCAAACTCGGTCTCATCTATAGCCATTGTTACTCTGTAATATTCCAACAACATTCACGCCATGATATTCTACCATTTCTCCTTCTAACAATTTATACGGCCACTGATGTATTTTATCAAAATGTTGTTGAATTAGCGACCAGCATGTTTTATTAAAATTTTACACCAAATCTACATAATTAAGATCCAAGTACTTAAAAGATAAGAATTATACTTTACTTACCCCATTTACACATGGTACAGGTCAAGGTAAACATTTGTAATGAAGTTTACATATGTAAGCGTGCCACATATCTACATATTTGAAAAGAAGTTTTATCTTCCAATCAGAACTAGTCAACAGAACACAGTGCCATCTATATGTTAAGAGAGGAAGTATTCAGAGCTAGAACTCTGAAATATAATTGCACGTAAAAAACTAACTACGTAGGCGTTTCGGGCATATTTTTAGTTGCACGATCAAGAAATGCCTTTTTTCTTAATTTCCCACCAGATCCCAGTACAATTTCAGAGTTTTGTACTATATATTTTTACATAACTGATTGAAGTTGTCGAATTTCCATGTGTTCAATATGCTATATTAGTAACATCATTGAATTAACATAAGACACAAAAATTAAGATTTTATACCAATTTTATTTGAATTTTCTAAGGAGTTAGTCTTGCGAGTTCATATGTCTGGAACCAAATGGAAACTCTTATGACAGGCTTAACTACATATTTAAATGTTAAAAGTATTTTAAGAGTCATGCATTATCATACATATAAAAACGGCTAGGTATATATGAATATTTGTCCTATCTCATTGTCACCTCTTTATAAACTAGGATGGTGTAGAATATTAGTATAAACAAGTCATTAAACACAAGTATATTACAAATCAGGTGATTTATGGGATCTTGAACTTTCTGCTAGTTTATCCATTTTTTCTTTCTTCATCAAATTGTCTAAATTCCTGGACAAGAGGTCCCACAAAGCTGGAATGCCAAGAAAGTTCACGTTCTTCTTTAACTCGCATAAAAAGCTTAAATCTTTGTTTAAAAATTTGGTGTCCCACTCTGAAAAGACTTCAAGGCAGTTTGTGGGCTCTATTGGTTTCTTCTCAAATGGAGGGTCATCCTTGTGGTGGTTTAGCCACAAGAAAATCTGTTCGAAACACTTGGAGCTCACGTCGAGATAATATTCTGGTTTATCAATTCGAGGATTGTACATGCGCCGGAAATATGACATCTCGAAGGCGATTTCTTGATCGATAACTAATTCATCGTCATCTGAGGTGTGAATCTTAATACTACCCATTATTATAGGATTGCAGATTTCGACAAATTACAAAATTTCATATAACGCCGCACTTCGTTTTATTCACCTGATCAAAGGAAGTTTTCAGGCAAGCTGTTCTTCAGCTAACTTAAATGTATAAACAAGGCAATCGAGAGAGATTATATAGTATTTTTAAAGAGGAATCTATGTAAATATAGTACATCAAGTTTTTAAGAATTTACATAATTGAATAATTTTGATTTATTGTTTATTGATTGATTGGTGCTTCATGGTTCCTATTGCTTCAAGGATGAGTCTATGGGTTTAGTTGTGGAATTTTTATGGAAGATTCTGGTATTATTGAAGTGTGGGGTATGGCCCGTTTCTCTGATGTGGTGAGCTATAGAGTTTGGGTTCTGTTTAGAAATATTCCTTTGGTGTTCCTTGATTCTGATTGAAAAGTGATGTTACGAATTTAGCATATTGAACACATGGAAATACGACAACTTCAATCAGTTATGTAAAAATATATAGTACAAAACTCTGAAATTGTACTGGGATCAGGTGGGAAATTAAGAAAAAAGGCATTTCTTGATCGTGCAACTAAAAATATGCCCGAAACGCCTACGTAGTTAGTTTTTTACGTGCAATTATATTTCAAGAGTTCTAGCTCTGAATACTTCCTCTCTTAACATATAGATGGCACTGTGTTCTGTTGACTAGTTCTGATTGGAAGATAAAACTTCTTTTCAAATATGTAGATATGTGGCACGCTTACATATGTAAACTATTCATTACAAATGTTTATCTTGACTTGTACCATGTGTAAATGAGGTAGATAAAAGTATAATTCTTATCTTTTAAGTACTTGGATCCTAATTATGTAGATTTGGTGTAAAATGTTAATAAAACATACTGGTGGCTAAATGAACAAAATTTTGATAAAATACATCAGTGGCCGTGTAAAGTGTTAGAAGGAGAAATGGTAGAATATCATGGCGTGAATGTACCTGAACACGTCGTTATAATAGGCCAATTTTATTAAAATTCAAACTTCTGAAATATATTTTAATATGTAATAAAATTGGTCTATGTATTGTCATGTTCAGATAAATTCACGCTATGATATTCTGTCATTTCTCTATGTAACATTTCATACTGCCACTAATGTATTTTTATCAAAATTTTGTTGATTTAGTGGTCAGCATGTTTTTTTTAACACCAATCTACATAATTAGGATCCAAATGCTTAAAAGATAAGAATTATACATTTTTCTTATCTTCTCTCTAGCTCCTTCTATCCACGCCCGCTTTGGACTTACTCAAATGAGTCTTTTAGGCAAAAGGTATGCGTACATCATCCCTAGCGAGCACATCGTGGTTGACCTGCTATCGGGACACACGTGGACGGACAGTTTCGCCCACAGGATTGGCGTCATTGACGATCCTTCCTGCCCTTACTGCGACGCTGACAGGGAAGAAACTCTGTTACACATCGTGCTTGAGTGCAGCAGCCTTGAAGCCCTTAGATTCCGCCTTCTTTCCACCTGTGGAGTAGAATTGAGGTCCATTCCGTGGTCATTCAAATACTTTCATTTCTCCTTCTCTAACACTTTATACGGCCACTGATGTATTTTTATCAAAATTTTGTTGATTTAGCGATCAAATGTTTTTATTCAAATTTTTAACACCAAATCTACCTAATTGGGATTCAAATGTTTAAAAGATAAGAATTTTTTACTTACCTCATTTATGCATAGTACAAGTCAAGATAAACATTTGTACTGTTCAAGAGACCTTTCAATCAGAATCAAGGAACACGAAAGGAATATTTCTAAACAAAACCCAAACTCTATAGCTCACCACATCAGAGAAACGGGCCATACCCCACACTTCAATAATACCAGAATCTTCCATAAAAATGCCACAACTAAAACCCATAGACTCATCCTTGAAGCAATCAAAACCATGAAGCACCAATCAATCAATAAACAAAAGTATACAGCTACCATCACAACGTGTTCATAGTTAATTCTTCAAATTTATTTAATTATGTAAATTCTTAAAAACTTTATATGTACTATATTTACATAGATTCCTCTTTAAAAATCCTATATAATCTCGATTGGCTTGTTTATACATTTAAGTTAGCTGAAGAACAGCTTGCCTGAAAACTTCCTTTGATCAGGTGAATAAAACGAAGTGCGGCGTTATATGAAATTTTGTCGAAATCTGCAATCCTATAATAATGGGTAGTATTAAGATTCACACCTCAGATGACCATGAATTAGTTATCGATCACGAAATCGCCTTCAAGATGTCATATTTCCGAATCATGTACGATCCTCAAATTGATGAACCAGAATATTATCTCGAAGTGAGCTCCCAGTGTTTCGAACAGATTTTATTGTGGCTAAACCACCACAAGGATGACCCTCCATTTGAGAAGAAACCAATAGAGCCCAAAAGCTACCTCGAAGTCTTTTCAGAGTGGGACACCGAATTTTTAAACAAAGATTTCAACTTTTTATGCGAGTTAGTGAATGGGGTGGACTTTCTTGGCATTCCAGCTTTGTGGGACCTTTTTGTCAGGCATTTCACTAATATGATTAAGAAGGAACAAATAGATCAAATAACAGAATGTTAGAGTTCCTATATATAATTACTTGATTTGTAATATACGGAACTGAACACTACCCGTGTTTAATGATTTGTTTATACTAATATTTCACCCCATCCTAGTTTATAAAGAGGTGTCAATGAGATAGGACAAATATTCATATATACCTAGCCGTTTTTATATGTATGATAATGCATGACTCTTAAAATACTTTTAACATTTAAATATGTAGTTAAGCATGTCATGAGTTTCCATTTGGTTCCAGGCAAATATGAACTCGCAAGACTAACTCCTTAGAAAATTCAAATAAAATTGATATAAAATCTTAATTTTTGTCTTTTGTTAATTCAATGATGTTACTAATATAGCATATTGAACACATGGAAATTCGACAACTTCAATCAGTTATGTAAAAATATATATTTGAGTCATGAAAATTTCTCTTAAAGAATTGTAAAAAGATTATAAAAACGAAGAGAAAAATTATTTATTTTTTCTATACATGGACTACGAGCTTTCGGGCAGCCTCGCCCTTCTACAGGTAAAGATACACGGTGGCAAAAGGCTTTATATAAGATTCCATTTTTAAAACAAATTTACATATAAGAAGAGTATAGGACGGCTAAAATATAATATAAGATAAGAGATATTTTGCAAATTTGAAACTATTGTATATGATATTTACAAACATGCTAATGATGTAACGTCATATGACAATCAATTGGCAAATTAGCAGATGAACCGTACTATGAAATTATACAAAGAGACCGGACAACGAATGTTCAACCCGCCATCAGCGGCCACATTGGTTTAACGGATATTTAGGTTATTACAAATGTCTTGGTATTGTGTAGGCAGATCTATGTGTCGGTTAATGCTGTTTGTTGCTATGGATACTATGGCTTCTATGATCAGTCTTTGATATTTATTGGGGATGTTATTGTATATGGTGGTGGGAGAGGTCAGATTGAATGAGTGGCCGGTGGTGTTAACATGATTGAAGATAACTCTGAAATTGTACTGGGATCAGGTGGGAAATTAAGAAAAAAGGCATTTCTTGATCGTGCAACTAAAAATATGCCCGAAACGCCTACGTAGTTAACTTTTTACGTGCAATTATATTTCAGAGTTCTAGCTCTGATTACTTCCGCTCTTAACATATAGATGGCACTGTGTTCTGTTGACTAGTTCTGATTGGAAGATAAAACTTATTATCAAATATGTAGATATGTGGCACGCTTACATATGTAAACTATTCATTACAAATGTTTATCTTGACTTGTACCATGTGTAAATGAGGTAGATAAAAGTATAATTCTTATCTTTTAAGTACTTGGATCCTAATTATGTAGATTACAAATACACCTATCCCTCGATTTACACGGTATTTGTTTTACACGTTTTCGCTTTTACACGGTTTTCCAAATAAGTTTTTTTTTTTTTTATCGCACTATACTAAATGCTACTGTGATTGAACACATGCGCTGTGTACACATCTCACGAGGAATCCCGAGCTTTATGTGCTAACTACATATTTTAACCTGTCAATGCATTTTATTTTTATTTCTGTGTACACCTATCCCCGATTTACACGTTTTTCTCAGGAACGTATCTACCGTGTAAATCGGGGGATAGGTGTACTTGTACTTGATTTCGATTACTTGTATTTGCTGTTAAAAATTTGAATAAAAATATGCTTAGGGCTAAATCAACAAAATTTTGATAAAAATACATTAGTGGCCGTATAAAGTGTTAGAGAAGGAGAAATGAAAATCTTTGAGTGACCACGGAGTGTACCCATTCTACTCCATAGGTGGATAGGAAGCGGAATCTAAGGGCATCAAGACTGTTGCACTCTAGCACGATGTGTGACAGAGTTTATTCCTGTCAGCGTCGCAGTAAGGGCAGGAAGGATCGTCAATGACTCCTATCCTGTGGGCGAAACTGTCCGTCCATGTGTGTCCCGATAGCATGCCAACCACAATGTGCTCGCTAGGGACGATGTACGCATACCTTTTGTCTAAAAGACTCATTGGAGTAAGGCCAAAGCGGGTGTGGATAGGAGGAGCTAAAGAGAAGATATGTAAAAATTATAACTCTTATCTTTTAAGCATTTGGATCCTAATTATGTAGATTGGTGTTAAAATACATGTTGACCACTAAATCAATATTTAGATAAAAATATATTAGTGGCCGTATAGAGTGTTACATGGAGAAAGAGAAATGGCAGAATATCATGGCGTGAATGTACCAGAACATGACAATACATAGACCAATTTTATTACATATTAAAATAAATATATTTCAGTAGTTTTACATATCCAAAGCATAATCATTTTCATTACACAATTTGATTAAGCCATGTTTCATGTTATTTCTTCAACTCTTGGGTGTAAAACCTTTTCACTAGAATAGAAAGGTAATAATAGAAGCTCAACTTGATCAAGTTTTTCTCTCCACGATACTAATTATTACAGATAACTTCATTAAATCAACTTCCATCATTGCTTAACATATTGTGAATAACTTACCTTGCGATTTCTTCTATCTGCTTATGTTGTTGCTTATTTATTTAATCTATATGTTTATTCAATGCTATTTTTCTTAATTGTTTATTTTATTTTCGACAATTCTGTTACCTACTCTACTACAATTATTGTCAATAGTTTCAAGTGCAATTATCCAGATCGGATATAGCGTGTCTTATTTGCAACTGTGTGTGTGTGTGTGTGGTGTGTGTAAATAAATAAAATATAAGTTTTTATTTATTTATTTAATCAACAAGACGTTAAAGTATTTGCGCCTATTACAGAGGAAATAAACAAAACAAATTAAAACTTAGGATTAAATATTTCCATCACCTTTTTAAATCTCTAACTTTCAGATACGAATGCCCTTCTAATGAAAGGTGCTGGGCAACAAAAATATTGTAACAAAGTACAGTAGAACTTGGATAATTCGAACTTCTTTAATTCGAAAACCTCTTTAATTCGAATATTTATCTTGGTCCCTAGAATTTCCTATATAAATAATGTTAAAAAATCGTGGTTAATTCGAATTATGTCTTGGATAATTCGAACTTTTACGAGTTAAAATAAGGACCTGATGCCGGTTCAAGGCGTGAAATTTTGCGAAATGACGTTGTAATATTGTAACAACGAATTTGTTATTTTATTATTATTAATTATTTTCTTAACAGAGTTATCAATTTTTATGTTTATATTTTGCTACTCTGTAAACTTCCCTCATTGCTTATCTTTTATTTTATCAATTATAGTTTGTCCTTGCCTTAAATAAATCGATGTGTCACGCCGAAGTTTGTCTTTCCTAATTTTCCACGTGGCAATATCTTGCCGCAAGAGAAGTACTATATAATAAATTTATTTTTATTGGATTTTTGAGACTCCTTATTTATCAAGAAAGCTAAAAGGAGCGAATATGTCGGCGCTTCGAACATACAAAACTTTGACGTTGGCTGAAAAAATAGCGGCGATTAAAGAAGTAGAGATGGGGATGAAAAAAAAATCCGATATTGCTAAGGACTTTGGGATTCCTCGAAACACGTTGTCGACGTACTTAAAAAATAAAGAAAAAAATCTCAGGAGTGAAAGTGAGTGTGTTAAAGGCCGAAAAAGGTTAAGGGAGCCGGGAAATCCTGATTTGGACAATTGTGTTTTAAAATGGTTCAAGCAAGCAAGAGATAAGAAGATTCCCGTGAGTGTTCACCTTATAAGAAGCAAAGCTGAACAATTTGCTACTGAAATGGGGAAACCCGATTTTAAGGCGAGTTCTGGGTGGCTAGATGGCTTCAAAGAACGCAACAAAATTTCGTTCAAAACCATTTGTGGAGAAAGTGGGGCCGTTAATCTACAAGTAGCCGAACAATGGAAAAATAATTTACGGGAATTGATCCAGGATAAAGACGCTAGAGACGTCTTCAATGTTGATGAAACGGGTCTTTTTTTTTTAAATGCACCCCTGACAAAACGCTAGCTTTTAAGCATGAAAAATGTCACGGGGGAAAACTAAGCAAAGAGAGAGTCACTCTCCTGGTTGGTGCAAATATGGATGGATCTGAAAAGCTTCCTCTATTGATGATAGGCAAGGCAGCCAATCCACGTTGTTTCAAGAACGTCAAAACGAAGCCAGTGGACTATGCAAACAGCGCAAGAGCTTGGATGACTAGTTATCTTTTTGAGAAGTGGCTGTTGAACTTGGACAAAAAGTTCACAAAAGAAAAACGAAAAGTTATTTTATTTATCGATAACTGTACTGCACACAACTCAATCCCTCCAATGGAAAATGTGGAAGTAATTTTTTTTCCTGCCAACATGACTTCGGTTATCCAGCCCATGGACAAGGGAGTCATCAAAAATCTTAAGCATTTTTACAGACGGTTTCTAGTTGAGAACATATTGAGAGGAGATTCCGAAGCCCTTAAAATCAAACTAGACGTTCTTCAAGCCTCTCGATTGTGTAAGAAAGCTTGGGACCAAGTAACGTCCGAAACGATCAAACACTGTTTTAAAAAAGCTGGTTTCGTAAAAAAGGAGGAGGATGACGAAAATGCAGATGATATTATAGCGGAAACGATGCCTTCAGTTGACGGCTGGGAGGACGTCATTTCTAATCCTACCATCTCGTATGACGATTTCTTAAACGTGGATGACGATGTTGCAGTATGTGGTGAGATAACCGACGCAGATATCATCGCTGAAGTGCTCAACCACAACATTGAAAAACAAGACGGCGACGAGGCATCGGGTGATGAAGACGAGTCATCAGTTGCCGGGGAAATGAACGTTCCAAGTGCGGCCGAAGCAACGAACTATATCATGCAACTTAGACGCTTTTTTGAAAGTAAAAATGACGTAAGTCCCTCTATTTTCCACTCGTTGAATATGTTAGAATCCTTTGTCCTTACTGAAAGACTTAATTCTAGAAAACAGGCTAAGATTTCTGACTTCTTTGGCAAAAATTAAATTTCAGAGTTCCAACGAAGCAGAATAATCTGTACATTTTTTAAACCAGCAATCTGCCTTTTTTTTTGTACATTAATACATCAGTTTTGAATTTTTTTTAATACGTATATAGTATATACATACAATTATTGCACTTAATCTAAATATACGGTAAAAATGTAAATTTACAGCAACTAATGTTATTCTTAATAAAGGAATTGATCGAAATTGTGAGATTTTTATTGTTTTAAGCCTTTTTATTCAAAACATCTTTAATTCGAATTTTTGGATAATTCGAATTTTTTTATGGTCCCTTGGGGTTCGAATTATCCAAGTTCGACTGTATTTATTTTTGCAACTTTCAGTTGCACGATAAGGAGATGCCTTTTTAATAAGTTATGCACCTTATCCCAGTACAATATCACATTTGTACTATTTTTTTCACATTGTGTCGCGGTCTCACGCAATTCTGGCCTTAACTACCCGTTTCATGATTTTTCAGGATGCCTGGATGACCAGTTTTTTTGGTCGTTGAGGTACAGCTTGCACCACGCTGATGAGGGCCAACAGCCCGAAACGCGTCCGAGGTTAGCTTTTCTTGATTAATCAAGAATGGGTATTTGGCCAATTCTGGAATAATTAAAAATCAACGAGAATAGTTGATATTTATTCCGATAGATGGCGCAAGCCATCAGCAACTTTCAATTGCACGATAAGGAGATGCCTTTTTTATAAAGTATTTATTAATTTTATTATTTTTATTAACAGAGTGGTCATTTTGATGTTTATATATTTTGCTACTCTGTAAATTTCTCTCGTGGCTTTATCTTTTTGTTTACCATTCATAGTTTGTTCTTGCCTGAAATAAATTGTTATCTCCTCCTGAAGTTTTTTTTTGTCTACCCTAATTTTCCACGTGGCAATATATTTAAACTCATTCTCATGAAAGATGCCTGGCAATGAAATATCTGTATTAAAGTCTTCCATGAGTGCCGCCTAAAACATGTCTAAACCTGGAGGTGGTCTCTCATCAAACACTACTTGGGTTGAAAGACTCCTCATGACTTTGCCTAACTCATTACACTACAGAAACATCTTCATTTGAATGGGGAACTATACAATTTTTATTCTCTAACCTATTCCATGTCACAATGACCACCTAGAAGTTGGGAATTTTGTACTCTTGCATTGTAAACGTGAATGAAATTACCTATAAAATACCAGACATCTACATGGTCTAAATGTATACTTTAAGAACTAGATCATTATTTTGTTCTTAGAACGGGTCTAGAGAACGACAGCCATTTCTAAACGGAAATATCTTTATTTACGGTGCTGCTAACCAAAATAAAAAGATTTTTGAGCCCCTCCAACATCATTTCTAAACTAAAATTAAATATATATATATATTATAAATAAAAATATTTTCTGTTGATTTTTGATTATCTTGAGGATTATGCTATGGTAATGCAGTCGTGGTTAAAATCTTTAAAGTATAATAAAAATAGTAGATTAGAAATAACTTTAATTGAGCTTATGGAATATAGAAAACATAATTTGAGAAAAGTATGCCTGACTTAAGGTGTAAGAATAAAAAAAAATGAAGCCGGCCAACGGGAAACAACAACAATAGGTTATATAAAGGGAAGTCGCGACATCTGGTGGTATACTTAGCAGAATATTTGAATCTATGAAAAAAAAATTAAATAAAATATTAGTTTTATATAACACATATATATATATACAGTAGAACCTCCATGAGAGGACACTCCGGCTAGAGGACACCTCTCTACAAAGGACAGTTTTAATTCGCAAAATTATAATTTTTACTATTCAGCAATTCTCTGGTAAGAGGACGCCTCTCCTTGAAGGACACTTTGGCTCTGCAATTAGGTGTCTTTTACGGGAAGGTTCTATTGTTATATATATAGGTATATTTAATATAACTGAGCCGGTTGATGAGCCTTTGCAAGGGTCCCACTCCAGGGATACGGAGGAGCTGTGTCTGTACTCATGTTAAGAGTCGGCAGCAAAGGAGTCTGCTTCCATGTTAGGAACGACCTCAAATTACAGGCAAAGTCAGACTTTCACCAAAGTGTGTCTGGATCATGGTGCCATGATCAACAAAAGTTGCACCCCTACACCTCATTGGAGGATAAGTTTGTGTGTGCATGGAAACAGAATACTGAATTATAACAGATATAAAACTCTGCCTTTGCCGGTTCCAAGACCGGATGAAAAAGGAGGAGGGGGAGCAGTAACAAGCTCACTAAAAAACCTGGGTTCAGCTGCCCCGGCTGATAGTACCCTGTAAGGGCTCCTGATCCAGGGATACAGGATGAGCAGTGTTTGTACTCCATGTTAGGAGCAGCTGCACATGGCGTCTGTTCCTCATGTCAGAGGCCGCCATATCTTTTGGAGCTAAGTCGGCCTACCACTGAGTAGTGCTCCCAGTCTTAATGACAAAGGCAGATGCATTCTATTTCACCCAGTCATGATGGCTATCATGATGGTTGTCATGCTTTACAAGCTTGATACCTTGATATGATTAAGTGAAGATAAGAAAGAAGAAGAAGAAGATGATGGCTATCAAACAGGCACCACCAAGGGTCACAACTTGATATCCTAATATGATTGAGTGGAGATAAGAAAGAAGAAGAAGATAACAGATACATTGCCACATAGAAATTTGAAAAGACAAACTTCAGGATGACACAGCAATTTAAAATAATATGTAATACACAGTAGAACCTCCACGAGAGGACACTCCCTCTAGAAGACACCTCTCTACAAAGGACAATTTTTATTCACAAAATTACCATTTTTACTACTTTGGCACTCTCCTGTAAGATAACACCTATTCTTAAAGGACACTGTGGCTATGCAATTAGGTGTTCTTTACAGAGAGGTTCTACTATATTTAGTAAATTAAAACTAATAAAATAGAAGAGAAGCAATGGAAAAAATTTGAAGTGTATCAAAATACAAAATATCAAAATTAATAATATATATATATTCATAAAATAATAAATAATCTGCTACATAGCTCCTTCCCAATGGGAGCTATTACCTATGGCTTGAAAATCTTGTGTCTAACATGTTTATGTCAAGGATTCCCTCAGAGTCTTGGAAGTCTGTCCCTAGTAGCTTTGTATTCCTTTCTTGTGACATGAAGAGCAGCTTAATCGTTATATTGTCCATAGGAACATTGTTATCTTGGAGGAAAGTTTTAACTCTTCCTTTGCCGGTTCCAAGCTCAGATGAAAAAGGAAGAGGGGAGCCGTAACAAGCTCACTAAAAAACCTAGGCTCAGCTGGCCCGGCTGATAGTACCCTGTAAGGGCTCCTAATACAGCGTTTGTACTCCATGTTAGGAGCGACTGCACATGGCGTCTGTTCCTCATGTCAGAGGCGGCCATTTCTTTTGGAGCTAAGTCGGCCTGGCACTGAGTAGTGCTACCAGTCTTAATGACAAAGGCAGACGCATTCTACTTCACCCAATCATAATGGTTGTCAACAGACACCATCAAAAGTCTCAAGCTTGACACCCTAATATGATTGAGTAGAGATAAGAAAGAAGAAGGGAAGTTTTGACTTTTATACGATGGTGATATCCTGGAGTCAGTAATGGAAAATATAGTTCAAAGCATTCATGGCATCAAGGTCTGCTTGGCCATCTTCAGTTTGTCTCACTAATCTACCCAGTATCTCCACCAAAATATCACATTGAAATTAGGAAAGACAAACTTCAGGATGACAGAGCAATTTATTTAATAAAAAATTTGAACTATTTTTACAGCGTATGATACTTTTAAAAATAAATCAATTTTCTACTGCTCTTACTGAAATGATAAAATAATGGGAGGGCCTGGCACATCAGGTGATGAGCATCAAAAATAGTTCCAATTTCTCATAACAGATGTGTGTGTGTGGCATGATATTGCATCATATTAATTTATTCGATGTACTAGCGGACGTACCCGGCTTCGCCCGGGTTTTACCCGAGTAAAGGTTTGTCTAACGAACATTTGTTAAAACAATTCTCTATAAACTTATTGAAAAATAATAATAGATATATTTTGATAATTTGAAACTCGTAAATTTGAATCTCTCGATAAAGTGAACATTTTTTCCCGGTCCCTTGAAAAATACTCGATAAGTTGAATAAAATCAATATTAATTGGTTCCCTCGGTAATTGGAAGTTAAAGGAATAGTATCTTGCCTTGGAATTGTATCATTATTCTTGTCTCAAATAAATTGCCGTGTCATCCTGAATTTTGTCTTTCCTAATTTTCTACATTACAAAATCATCGTTTTATCTAGTGAACATTTTTTCCCGGTCCCTTGAAAAATACTCGATAACTAACTTTGACTTGTGCCCAATTAATAGATAGAAAATCTTACTTTTGATAAATAATCTTTAAGATGATAAACTTAGTGATAATAAAACTTGTAGATAAAAAAACTTGTTATCATCGTCGCAATGGTGGCGCTGCTTGCGAGTTAAATCTACAAATCTGCAAATAACTCTAAGGATATTCAAGATATTCAAGAAATTATTTTTCAGAAACCTTCCCAGTACAATACTAAATAACTTCCCAAAGTTTCATGGCGTTCCAATGAGTGGTTTGGTCAGGCATAAAGGACAGACACACACACACACATACATTCATTTTTATATATATATATAGATAGATAAAACAAAATTAAAACTAATAAAAATGAAAAGAAGCAATGAGAAAATTTTACAGTGTATCAAAATATAAATATCAAACTTAATATGCTATTCTTAAAAATGATAATCTGCTAAAATATTTCTTGATTTTTTTGACAGATTTTGTTTTTATTTCCAAAGAGGTTTCAGATAGGAATCTGAATATTCTGGTTTTTGTAACTTGTTTTAAGTCTTGAACAATTGCTGAAAAAATCAATTTGTAACTCCCAACAGTTTCAGAGTTGACATTGTGTATCACATAAGATTTATAAAGAACTAGCGGACGTACCCGGCTTCGCCCGGGTTTTACCCGAGTAAAAGTTTGTCTAACGAATCTCTCGATAAAGTGAACATTTTTTTCCCGGTCCCTTGAAAAATACTCGATAAGTTGAATAAAATCAATATTAATTGGTTCCCTCGGTAATTGGAAGTTAAAGGAATAGTATCTTGCCTTGGAATTGTATCATTATTCTTGTATGGATGTACCCGGCTTCGCCCGGGTTTTACCCGAGTAAAGGTTTGTTTAACGAATCTCTCGATAAAGTGAACATTTTTTCCCGGTCCCTTGAAAAATACTCGATAAGTTGAATAAAATCAATATTAATTGGTTCCCTCGGTAATTGGAAGTTAAAGGAATAGTATCTTGCCTTTGAATTGTATCATTATTCTTGTCTCAAATAAATTGCCGTGTCATCCTGAATTTTGTCTTTCCTAATTTTCTACATTACAAAATCATCGTATCATCATGATAATATTTAGAGCAGATTGTTGAATTATAACAGATAAATTAGAATATTTATCTTGATTATTTCTAGGCGAAAAGTTATTTCAAAAATTTTATTTGCTAGAAACCTTCCCAGTACTATACTAAATAACTTCCCAAAGTTTCATGGCGATCCAATGAGTGGTTTGGTCAGGCATAAAGGACAAACAAACAAACAAACACACACACATACATTCATTTTTATATATATAGATGCATTGATGGAAGGCTAGTAAAATGGCTCTATTCTTCTTCTTTCTTATCTCCACTCAATCATATTAGGGTATCAAGTTTGTAGAGCTTGAGACTTGACAACCATCATGACTGGGTGAAGTAGAATGCGTCTGCCTTTGTCATTAAGACTGAGAGCACTACTCAGTAGCAGGCCGACTTAGCTCCAAAAGAAATAGCCGCCTCTGACATGAGGAACAGACGTCATGTGCAGCCGCTCCTAAAATGGAGTACAAACGCTGCTCATCCTGTATCCCTGTAACCCTTACAGGGTACTATCAGCCGGGCCAGCTGAACCCAGGTTTTTTAGCAAGCTTGTTACTGCTCCCTATCCTCCTTTTTCATCTGGGCTTGGGACCAGCAAAGGCAGATGTTTCCTTGGCTTTATTCTAATCAATGTCACTGCTTTACCAGAAGTGTTCTGGGAACCAGGTAAAACTGGTGGAAAAATGGGCCCTTGACTGTTATAATCTGTGATGGTTTAACTCTCATTGCGGGGTAGTTGAGCATTGGAATTGTATGGTTTAAAAAGAAATATAGAAATTGGTTCATTCATCGCCACTCCGACTACCCAGAAGTCAGAAAATGTGTACACTTGCATTGTTCATTGGACTGAAAAAGTGTTCAAAATTTCATACTTCTATATGATGTGGAAGCATATTAAAATTAAATTACAAATTTTGAAAGGCAATTTGTCTATTCCTGGCCACCCTGACCACCCATAAGTATGAAAATTTGTCAACTTGCATTGTCCTTGGGTTCTAACAAGTGTACAAAATTTCAAATTTCTATGTGCTCTAGAAGTATATTAAAAATTGATTACAAGATTTGTAGAAAGACAGATATGGAAGCAAGGTAAATAAAGGGTTTTAAAAAAAGTTTTTTTCCCTCATAAAATAAATATGTTCAAACTAGAGTGGTATTGAACCTGTCACACCTGCAGCAGAACAATTAAAAAATATAAGTAAAATTTTAAAAAGTCTATAATAACATATATTTATAAAACAACATTTGAAAATTATCCCGCATGTGTTTCTTTTCAACAAATAATCAAAATTTATTTTAAGGAGAAATAACGATTATTTCTAACCTTAGTATGAGGTATGAAAGGATGAATTATGAAGTGTAATGATAAAATTTATTTTTCCATTTATCATTACTCTTCACAATTCATCCTTTCAATACCTCATACTAAGGTTAGAAATAATCGTTATTTCTCCTTAAAAAAATAAATTTTGATTTTTTGTTGAAAAGAAACACATGCGGGATAATTTTCAAATGTTGTTTTACAATCACAAGCCGCATTATATTGTATTGTACATATATTTATAGATATGCTTTTAATTATATCTAAAGAAAAAAAGTGGGTTTTATTCACTTTTAATTCTAAGAATAATATTCTGTGTTTCTCAGAAAACTATCTTCTTTTTATCTGCTATCTTGTTTATACACTTGAAAACAGTAACTATTTAAAACATGCTGTGGTAAAATTTCTCATTCAGTACTTTTGTCTGAAGATGGTAATAACACTGTAACAGAAACGTCGCACACTATTTATTTATTTATTTGGATTTGGTCTTATTACCTTGTGTTTAATAACAACATAATTCATAAATATAACAATTTTGAAAATAGAGCAATCCATAAATAGATCTTTAATTAAAAAGGCATATATGGGATCAAAATATCATTTATTTTACCAATATTTCAGTTGGCTGAACGCCAACCTTTTTCAAGGTATTATAACATATTAATGTGTGTCAACAACATACTCAGCGCCACATTTGTTGTTGACACACATTAAATATGTTATAATACTTTGATAAAGGTTGGCGTTCAGCCAACTGAAATACTGGTAAACTAAATGATATTTTGATCCAATATATGTCTTTTTATTTAAATATAACAAAGTGTGAAAAAAGGTACAGTCCACACTACACTGAAGAGGGCCAACAGCCCAAAATGCATATGTGGTTGGCTTTTCTTGATTTATCAAGAAATATGGGCAGCATTAGACATCCTCTAGCAAGTGTCCTCTCACACATATGGAGACTCTACTATATATATATGTTATATAAAAATATTATTTTATTTTAAATTTATATTTCATAGATCCAAATACTCTGTTAAATCAACCGCCAGAGGTCACTCTTCCCCTATAAAAACTCGTTGTTGTTCTTCCCCGATGGCCGGCTCAAAACTTTTCTACATTATGTAAATAATCTTTTGTTTTCCTTATTCTACTCGCCTTAAGCCAGGCATTACTTTTATCAAACCATATTTTTTTTATATATATTCCTTTAAACACAAGGTAATAAGACCAAATCCAAATAGATAAATAGTGTGTATTTGGATTTGGTCTAATTACCTTGTGTTTATAATCTACAATTCAAATTGTGCCTCATCAATATATTCCTTTAGTTCAATAAAATAAATCTCTGATCAAAACTATTTTTAGACTTTATATTTTCAAGATTATTATTGCCACGACTGCAGAACAATATCATAATGATACTCATGATCTAAATTCAAGCAGAAAATCTCACTCAATATTTTTCTTTATAACATACATAGGTAGTATAAACATTGTAACATCTGGCTTCCCTCTTCACAAGAGCCAAGACAACATGGATGGTAGACAAGAAATTACTATTGGCCCAGGAGGGACCATGATATGAAAAGAAGGAGTCAGGTGAAGAAGAGACAGGCAAGGAGAGAACAGACAGTCTGGTGACATCGGTGGTGCAAGAGGAAGCGACAAGTTGTCTCCAGGAGTGGATGATCCTGGAAGAAGATGACAGAGAAATTTGCCTGACCTGGACGGGAGCAGGCTGTTGGCAAGGAAGATCCTTCTGGTAGCGGACATTGGAGACATCTAATCCTTAATTCTACTAGCAGCTACTGGCGATAAAGTACGTCGTTGTATCTACATAGAACACTCCTTGTTATTTATAAACCTTGTATACAAACAATGATGGCTGAAAAGCATCGTAACAATATACAGTTAAACCTGTCTATAGCGCCCCCTCTTGGGACTTACCAAAATAGGGTGCTATAGAGAGGTCACTTTTAATGTAAACTGTTTATATTTTAATGTTTAAAATCTGGCGCTATAGAGAAGAAGGCGCTATTTAGAGGGGAGCGCTAAAGACAGGTTTAACTGTATTATAGAATATTTCTGTATAGATTAATGAGTGTTCTTTTATAATATATATACTAAGAAATAATGAAAAAAGAAAGAGAAATTAATGAGTAAGAGATAAGTTTATATTATTATAGTTAAGGTGAATATTATGAATGTATCAATAAATATTTAAATAGTTTAACAGCAAGATTTAACAACGGAACCAAGCATTTAAATCGGCTTTGACACGTCATAAACTTGTCCAAAATACAACCGTGGTAAATAAATAAATATATATTTACAATTCTGGCCTTAACTACCCGTTTCATGATTTTTCAGGATGCCTTAATGACCAATTTTTTGGTCGTTGAGGTACAGCTTGCACCACGCTGATGAGGGCCAACAGCCCGAAACGCGTCCGTGGTTAGCTTTTCTTGATTAATCAAGAATGGGTATTTGGCCAATTCTGGAATAATTAAAAATCAACGAGAATAGTTGATATTTATTCCGATATATGGCGCAAGCCATCAGCAACTTTCAGTTGCACGATAAGTAGATGCCTTTTCCTTAACTTATGCACCTTATCCCAGTACAATATTACATTTGTACTATTTTTTCATATATATATATATTTATTTACACATATATCTATAATTTTTTTAATTAAAAAGGCATATATTGGATCATTTGATCAATGATCCAATATATGCCTTTTTAATTAAAGATTTAATTATGGATTGCTCTATTTTCAAAAAATATATCTATAATAAATGTGTGAAATTTTGGGAGTAACAGTAGAACAAATTCCATGAGAGAACAATCCCACTAGAGGCCACTTCTCTATAAAGATACTTTATCATCATCAAAATTATCATGTTTTACTAATTATCAACTCAGTATAAGTACATCTCTTCCTTAAGGACACTTTGGCTCTACAACTAGGTGTTGTTCTTTACAAAGAGATAGTTCTACTGTATAACAATGGTAATGTGGGGGGTCGGTGAAAGGCTGGTTAAACCGTTTGGTTTTTGACCACTATGACCCGGGTTCGATTCCCGCCTTGGGCACTTTTTTTCTGTTTAAAAAAAAAATATGCTCCAATGTCCCCCCACCAGCTAGTGCAAGTAACCAAATGGGACTCTGGCACATTTGTGGTGCAAAGTCGAACTGCTTTTCACGTGTGTAGACATGTGGTGCACTTACAGTAAAAGTAGTCGCCTACTTCTACCCACCATGATTATTGTGGCCTTACCACGTGTACTAGGGATAAGCAAAAAAAAAAATTTTACAGGAATAAGTTTGTGGTCTCCATTAAGAGTATCCAATCACTAAATCTGTTAACCAACCAACCAAAACAAAATTGGTGTCTGTGTGGTTATACCACAGTTTTATTGTTTGTCCACAGACATCAATGGGGAGAACATCCAATTCCATTGAATAATTTTAAGCTCAGGACACCAATAACAAACAAAATAAATTAATAAATTATTTGGATTAGGTCTTATTTTTTCTTTTATTATAATCTATTATCCAAATTGTTCTTTATCAAAATAAACTAGATAAAAGTATTTTTCATAAAGTCTAACTACTTTTTTTGCTTATCCCTAGTACACGTGGTACAGGCCATGATAATCATGGTGGGTAGTTAGCGACTGCTTTTTACTGTAAGTGCACCACATGTCTACACATGTGAAAAGCAGTTAAACTTTGCACTTAAAAATGTGCCAGAGCCCCGTTTGGTTACTTGCACTCACTGGTAGGGTTGGACTTTTGCAAGAATCGCGGGCCATTGGAGCATTTTTTTTTTTTTCAAACAGAAAAAAGTGTCCAATGCGGGAATCGAACCCGGGTCGTAGTCTAACTACTATACATGGTATTCAGTAGTGAAAGGAATAAAACGGAGGAAATAACAGAAAGGATCTATTTATTTACAAAACAGTGTTATATATATTTACATATTAGAAGTCCTCTCAAGATTTGATTGCGGCGAACACCCTGCTGGTATGATCCTCACCAGTGGCTAGTACTTTCTCACCGTCCCTGTACACACACCCATTTATTTATAACTCCATCTAAGGATAGTTGTGTTATTTAAGTAAGAAGGATGAATCCGTACCTAATTTAACATTACATATCATTTATTATTAATAGTAATTATATGAAACAAATCTTGGTATATATGTCTACATGAAAACAACAAAAACAATAACATTATATACATACAAGTTCCTTTTCAAACTCAGTCTCATCTATAGCCATTGTTACTCTGTGATATTCCAACAAGCTGTGTCTCAACATATAATTATTCAAGCAAGTATATACACAAACAGGGGTCGGTGGAAGGGTGGTCTAAACCATTGGTTTTTGACTGCCATGACCTTGAGATTGAATCCTGCATTGGGCACTTTTTTGATTAAAAAAAAAATGCTCCAATGGCCCCCAATTCTTGCAAAAATCCAACTCCACCAGGGAGTGCAAGTAACCAAACGGGGCTCTGGTACATTTGTAAGTGCAAAAGTCAAACTGCTTTTCATATGTATAGACATGTAGTGCACTTACAGTAAAAGCAGTTGCCAACTTCTACTCACCATGATTATCATGGCCTGTACCTCGTGTACTTGGGATAAGTAAAAAAGAACCCTTGCCACAGAAAAATAAACTTACTTTTAAAGAAATAGAAACAGTAGCCAAAACAAAAATAAACAAGAACTGGAGGATCCCACCCAAGCACAGTTGGTACAGTGGAGTGAACCCAGGAGGAGCTCTGAACATCAGAAATAGACAGCATCAAACAACACTAACAAGATTTAGAACAGGCCATCTCAAGCCATTGAAGATAGAAAATAATAACAAAATCTACCCCACTTGCCCAAAATGTAGCTTGTCACCTGCAGCTCCAGAACACATTTTGGCTTGTATTAGATGCACTAAACAGGACCTTTGGGAAAGGCCGCTGCTCATCATAAAACAGCTCGAGGAGCATGAACTCATGGAATTCGTGTAATCTTTACACTAGGGGATAAGAAACAACAACAACAACAAAAAAATATATACACAAACAATTAAACTACAAGAACAAAAGTAAATCAGAAAATCTGACCTTCTCAAGCCAATAAGAAAGTAAAAAATATATACACCCAATGGATACTTAAGGAGGTAGAAAAGTCTTTGATGTCACCAGTCATATATTTTTAAGGAGACAGAGACAATTTTGTTTACACTTGGTTATCTTGTCTTCAATAAAGCTCACTGTGTATCAAATATCTTTCAAGAGTTATTATCTGAAACCCAATATACATGCTAAAAGGTACAACTTCCTTAAGTTTTGTCCATGAGTGTATCTTTCAAGAGTTATTATCTGAAACCCAATATACATGCTAAAAGGTACAACTTCTTTAAGTTATGTCCATGAGCGTAAGTATATCGTGGCACAATAGTTAACATGTCTTATTATAAATTAAAGGATTCCAGGTGTCTTTGAATCCTGGTAAGCCTTTAAAATTAGGTTGTAGGAGACCATCACCAGTGACACACATTCTTCTGACATTGCATTTCAACATCATAAGAGCATGTACCACTATGAGGATGAAGAAGGAAAGGAACTCATACTTCCACATCTTCCAATACCACAGATTATAAATATATATTATGTCAATGTGTAATTATTGCAGCCTTTTTTTTCTTCTTCTTCTACGTAAAATATATACAGTTAAACCTGTCTATAGTGCCCCCTCTAAATAGCACCTTCCTCTCTATTGCGCCCGATTTTAAATACGCAGTACGATGCGATTTACATTAAAAGTGACCTGTCTATAGCATCCCCTCTCTATAACACCCTAAACTACAGGCAAAGTCAAACTTTCATCAAAGTGTGCCTGGATCATGGTGTCATGATCAACGAAAGCTGCACCCCTACACCCCATTCCATGAGATCAGAAGCTCAAGAAGCATGAACTCATGGAATTTGTGTAATCTTTACACAAGGGGATAAGAAACAACAACAACAGAAGTAAAGGAACTCATACAGGCAAAGTCAGACTTTCACCAAAGTGTGCCTAATCATGGTGCCGTGATCAATGAAAGCTGTACCCCTACATCCCATTCCATGAGATTAGATGTTGATTTGCATGCTGCATCGCACAATAGCTTGAGGAGCATGAAACTCATGGAATTCGTGTTATCTTTACACAGAGGGCTAAGAAACAAGGAACTTACGAAGAGACTGCTAGATCAAGCACAGGGCCGTCACGGTGCCCATGGAGTTCCCCAAGTAGATCCCCGCTGCGGCTGTCGTGAACGTAGATCACCCCCTCAGTAGTGGCTGAGTAGAGGAGAGGTCCATCCCACACAGTCTTCACCAGAAATGACTGCAGTAACACACACATCACACCCATGAGACATTGATAACTCCATACTATCTCATATATTTTGTACTAAATAGGACCTTTGGAGGAGGCCGCTGCTTATCATGAAACAGTTTGAGGAGCATGGACTCATGGAATTCGTGTAAAGATTACACAAGGGGATAAGAAACAACAACATATCATATAGTGTACAGTATTAGAGCTCTTAGAAGCAGTCTGGTAGATTAAATTGGCGAAACCGCTGGGAGGGTTCACCACTGATGAGCCAAGCCCTCCCAATATATTTTTTTCATCCCAGTAAGGAGAGTAGAAGTTTGTATTATGTATAAAAGAAACATTTGTGCTTTTAAATCCTTTCATTTTATATTCTTAAATCATAAACTGATAAGGCACAATTTGGATTATAGATTAAAACTACAATGTTTTAAGACCAAATTCAAATAAATATTATGTGACATTTTCAGTAACAACATTGTCCTTAGTCAAAAGTACTGAATGAGAAAAATTATCATAAGAACATGCTGTGATAATCATGGCCTGCACTATGTGTACTATGGATAATAAAAAATATTATATTAACTTGTAAATTTTATCCCATTTTAGAGCATACTTTGGATTAAAGATTAGAAACACATTATGATAAGACCAAATAAATAGTGTATGACATTTTGGTAACAAATTTTCAGCACATTATAACTAGTACATCATTTCATTACTTCTGTCGGATGATGGTAACAATGCTGTTATCAAAAGGCCACACACAATTTATTTATTTAAATTTGGTCTTATTACTTTGTAGTTCTGATTTAACCAATTTAGCTGATAAGTTAGTGTGCAAGATGATATGTTACTATTATAGGTTGTGAAGATTAATAGTGAAAGTTATTTTATAAGAACTTTATAAAATTACTTGAAAACTTTCTCCATAGATTGTATAAACGATAAGGAAGAGTAAGGAGAAAAGATTTTTATTCAATTAAACTTGTGACAAGCTTTCGGGCAGTCACGCCCTTCAACAGGTAATAAAAAGAACAATTGACTATTAAAATAGGAAACAAACTGAGCTTTAAACAAAAATGATACAACTGCAGCCTGGCCGCGAGAAAACGTGAATTCAGGAAAGTATATATTTAGATATCTTTAAAGATAAATGAAAGATACGTCATTTTTATGTTACTATAATTATTTTATTCTTTTTACAATTCTTGCACACGTGCACATTATATCACAAACATTTTGTTATCTACAAGATGATGATAAAAACGTTTGATTCGTAATCAAAACAGAGTAAAGTAACACTATATCACTGATATATTATCTTTAAACAAAACAGATCACAAGACATCAGCAAATTTCAATTGCATAATCAAGAGATGCTTTTCTCTAAATATGACCACTAGATCACATACATTTTCTTCTATTTTTTATAATCTACACTCATGGACAAAACTTAAGAAAGTTTCATACTTTGATATCTTAGGTTGATAAGGCACAATTTGGATTATAGATTATAAACACAAGGTAATAAGACCACAAATCCAAATAAAAAAAATAGTATGTGACGTTTCGGTAACAGCGTTGTTACCATCTTCAGACAAAAGTACTGAATGAGCTCCTCATTCAGTACTTTTGTCTGAAGATGGTAACAACGCTGTTACCGAAACGTCACACACTATTTTTTTTATTTGAATTTGGTCTTATTACCTTGTGTTGATATCTTAGGTTGTTTGTCATTTTTGAAAGAGATAGAGGAAATTTTGTTCACACATGATTATCTTGTGTTGTCTTCAATAAAGGGGACATTGTAATATCTTTCAGAGTTATTGTCCCGATATACATGATAAACAGTATAACTTCCTAAGTTTTTTCTCTCCATGAGTATAAGTAATAATGCGGGGGTTGGTGGAAGGTTGGTCTAAACCGTTGGTTTTCAACCGCTACAACCCGGGTTCAACTCTGGCATTGGGCACTTTTTTTCTGATTAAAAAAAAAAAAAAAAATGCTCCAATGGCCCCTGATTCTTGCAAAAGTCCAACTCCACCAGCGAGTGCAAGTAACCAAACGAGGCTCTGGCATATTTGTAAGTGCAAAGTCAAACTGCTTTTCACATGTGTAGACATGTGGTGCACAGTAAAAGCAGTCGGTAACTACCCACCATGATTATCGTGGCCTGTACCACATACACTAGGGATAAGCAAAAAAAAGTAATAATGGCCAAAGTTACCGGAAGAGAGATGGAGATCCGGATGTTCTTGGTGGAGACATCGTAGAGGCGGATCAATCCGAGTAGCCTTCCCACAGCCACCAACTGGTTGCTGCACACAAGGACCTTACCAGTTATGAACAAGTCTTGAGATGATTCTACTCAAAACAATTCCATATTAAAGTGGGAAAAAACTACTGAGAGAGTTTATATACAGCCAGCTTCTCACCATTTTCCTCTTTCATAATTTAGAGACATACAGTAAAACCTCGTTAAAACAAACCTGGGATATAGTGAATCTTCCCTAATAATGAACCTGAAATAATCCCAATTTTTATTTTATAATACATTGAACTATGGCTATAGTGATACACAGGTTCAGTCCCTTTAAGATTCGCTATAGAGGGGTTTTACATTAACCTGGGATTATATATATATGTTATATTAAAATATTATTCTATTTAAAATTATATATCATAGATTCAAATATTCTGTTAAATCGACCGCCAGAGGTCACGCTTTGCATATAAAAACTCTTTGCTGTTTTTTCCCGATGGCTGGCTCAAATATTTTGTACATTATGAAAATAAGCTTTTCATTTTTTTTATTCTTACGCCTTAAGCCAGGCAGTACTTTTATCAAATTATGTCTTTTATACATTCCTTAGCTCAATTAAAGCAACCTCTGATCAAAACCATTTTTGTTACGATGCACTAGCGCGCCATCTGTTATCAAATTACAAAACTATTTTAGAGGCGTAATATTCTTTTTAAAATAAAACAATTTCTACTGTCCTTACTGCAATGGAAAAATTAAAGGGAGGGCCTGGCTCATCAGTGATGAACCCTCCCAGCGGTTTCGCCAGTTTAATCTACCATTAAACTGGCGAAACCGCTGGGAGGGTTCACCACTGATGAGCCAGGCCCTCCCTTTAATTTTTCCATTGCAGTAAGGACAGTAGAAATTGTTTTATTTTAAAAAGAATATTACGCCTCTAAAATAGTTTTGTAATTTAAAACCATTTTTATTATTATTCCCACGACTGCACCACCATAGCTTAATCCTCAAGATAACCAAAATAATCCAAAATTAGCAGGAAATCTCATTATTTTTTATAATATATATATATACACAGTAAAACCTCCCTGTAAATGATAACACCTAGTTGCTGAGTAAAACTATCCTTTAGGGAGAAGTGTCTTCTTGCCGAAGATGTTCTAAATGGTAAAAATGATATTTTAGGTAGTGAAAACTGTCCTTTGTAGAGAAATGTCCTCTAGCAGGAGTGTCCTCTCATGGAGGTTCTACTGTATATATATATAGTTAAACCTGTCTATAGCGCCCCCCCCCTCTTGGGACTCACCAAAATAGGGTGCTATAGAGAGGGGGTGCTATAGACAGGTCACTTTTAATGTAAATCGCATCATACTATGTATTTAAAATTGGGCACTATAGAGAGGAAGGCGCGATTTAGAGGGTGCGCTATAGACAGTTTTAACTGTATTTGTAAAACATTCTTTCTTTTCAAAACTTTTTAAATCTCAACATTTCAGTAAATGAAGAATTTTTTTTTAGCTAAGTAGATAGTATTTCAAAACACTTATACAGAGGATAACAATAATATTGTATAGCATTCAAGAGACTCTCTGGAGTCCAATAAGGTTTAATACCAAACCTCATTTTCTTTTAAAAGATCTACAATAATGATTAAACTGTACTATAATATAAATTAAGTAAAAGAAAATAAGAACTAATCCGAATAATTTATTAGTGTGTGACATTTCGGCAACAACATTGTCACCATCATCAGACAAAAGAATAAAAAAAATCTTATCAGCTTTATCATGCTTTATCAATATAAATTTAGGGTCGGTGGAAGGCTGGTTAAACCGTTTGGTTTTCGACCAGTAGGACCCGGGTTCGATTCCCGCATTGGACACTTTTTTCTGTTTAAAAAAAAAATGCTTCAATGGCCCCCGATTATTGCAAAAGTCCAACCCCACCAGCGAGTGCAAGTAACCAAACGGGGCTCTGGCATTAGTAAGTGCAAAGTCGAACTGTTTTTCACATGTGTAGACATGTGGTGCGCTTACAGTAAAAAGCAGTCGCTAACTACCCACCATGATTATCATGGCCTGTACCACGTGTACTAGGGATAAGCAAAAAAAAAAGGTATTTCCTGATCATGCAACTGAAAGTTGCTGATGGCTTGAGCCATCCATCGGAATAAATATCAACTAATCATTGATTTCTAATTATTCCAGAATTGGCCAAATACCGTTTCTTGATTAATCAAGAAAAGCTAACCATGTACTGGGCTGTTGGCCCTTGTCAGCGTGGTGCAAGCTGTACTATAATATAATATAATACACTGCGGCTTGTGATTGTAAAACAACACTTGAAGTTACACCGCATGAGTTTCTTTTCTATGAAAAATCAAAATTTATTTCAAGGTGAAATATTGACTATTTCTAACCTTTTTTGGATGAGGTATGAAAGGGTGAATTGTGAAGAGTAATGATGAACGGAAAAATAAAAGTGTCCAGGGATGGGACTATTTTTGTACTATAATATGTTGCAAAAATTAGATTTTTTTTTAATATTTCGGACACATAATGAGATCAAATGGTTAGATGCTGATGTTGTAAAAAATAGAAGGCAGAAAGAAAACCTGCAATGGGCAGGCTAGAAGAGATCTAGGATACTGGAAGGCCATTATATGAACTACAAGTGATGGGTCACTATCAGATCAAATTAGGAGAATATTTGTCCATAGTGTCACCAAAAGCCGAACTGGCTGACGTTTTGATAACAGCGTTGTTACCATTTTCAGCCAAATTTTGGTCGTAACACTTTCTATTTTATTAGTTTATTTGCACATTTCCAACAACACATTTCCATCAATTTAAAATACCTGTCTTAGAATAAATACTAGAGCTATAGAAACATGGATTTAGTGTAATCTTTGCACAAGGGGATAAGAAACAACAATAAAAGATAATTTCAGTGAAAGACACCAACCTGGAGTTAAAGGAGATGGACTCAACAGAAAGAGTTTCTGGATCCTGGGCCTCAATATCAGCAGCGGACCATGTGGCTATAACCTGCAACCACAGAGGTTCAACCACACTGAACTCTTTTCACAAAGCAACAATAAGGCAAGTTGCAACAAAAATGTATATATGATCTGAATTGCCGGGTTTGTAATCTGTACAGAAGCACTATTTAAAATATCCATTTACTTCAATGACATTGATTCTTCTACCAGACCAATTCTATGCAGAGCCAAAGTGTCCTTTAGGGAGAGGTGTCCTCTTACCGGAGAGTTGCTAAATTTCAAGAATGGTATAAACACAAGGTAATAAGACCAAATCCAAATAAATAAATAGTGTGTGACGTTTCGGTAACAGCGTTGTTACCATCTTCAGACAAAAAATTTTCATTCAGTACTTTTGTCTGAAGATGGTAACAACGCTGTTACTAAAACGTCACACACTATTTATTTATTTGGATTTGGTCTTATTACCTTGTTTATAATCTATAATCCAAATTGTGCCTTATCAATTCAAGAATGGTAATTTTGCAAATGAAAACTGTCCTTTATAGAGAGGTGTCCTCTAGGGCAAGTGTCCTCTCATGGATGTTCTACTGTATAAGATATAGACATTAGTTAAATATTAAAATACAAGATTGACTTTCTTCTTTGATTAAGGAGAAAATAAGCTGTCCAAGGGATGGGTTTCTTTTGAGAGACTTCTCTACAGGAAAGAGAGAGGGAGATAAACAAAATAATAATTTAACCAACTTTTTTTGTGTACAACAATCCAGCCTGAGTAGCCACTAAACAGATACTTTAAAAATGCAAAGTTTGCAAACTACAATAGGCAGTATAAACCCCAGGTGTCGGTTGAAGGATGATCTAAACTGTTGGTTTTCGACCGCTACAACCCGGGTTTGTTTCCCGTATTGGGCTTTTTTTTTCTGATTTAAAAAAAAAAAATGCTCCAATGGCTCTCGATTCTTGCAAAAGTCCAACCCCACTAGCGAGTGCAAGTAACTAAATAGGAATCTGGTACATTTGTAGGTGTAAAGTCGAACTGCTTTTCACGTGTGTAGTCATGTGGTTGCACTTACAGTAAAAACAGTCGGCTACCTCTTGTACCCACCATGATTATCATGGCCTGTACCACGTGTACTAGGGATAAGCAAAAAAAAAGCATGGATATTTATAACACATTCTTTCTTTTCAAAACTTCAAATCTCAACAACATTCATTTCAGTAAAATAAAGCTAAATATATTGCTAAGTAGACAGTTCTACATTTCCATACACTCTATACAGAGGATAACAATAATATTGTAAATCATTCAAGGGACTTCTGAAGCCCTATATAAGGTTTAATACAAAATCTAATTTTCTTTTAAATGATCTACAATAATGATCTCTCAAAAAAAAAATAAAAAAGCAACAATCCCATCAGCAAGTTACCAATGGTTACCTTGCCAGTCTTGGTAGAGTAGAGCTTGGCTGCCCCATCCTCCTTGTAACCAACAGCCAGGAGTTTGGAGTCTCCGCTGACACACAGGTTCAGCACCGCAGCTCCTTCCCCCTGTTCTCCTGGAGGACGCACAACATACAAAGATTATCATTAGAGTTATTTAAAAACACAAGGTAATAAGACCAAATCCAAATAAATAAATAGTGTGTGACGTTTTGGTAACAGCGTTGTTACCGAAACGTCACACACTATTTATTTATTTATTTATTTGGATTTGGTCTTATTACCTTGTGTTTATAATCTATAATCTAAATTGTGCCTTATCATTAGTTATTTAAAAATTAATATAATTGGAATTGTGCAAAGAGAATGTTATAAATAAAACGGCTTCCAAGGATGAGTTTCCATGTTTTAGTTTATATTCATCATAAACTTTCAAGTATCACAAACCCTTCTTATCTTAATATCTTTATTAGAATCCTCTGTATCAATTAGATTAATTAAATCTACGAGGTTTATTTATTACACTATTAATAAGTTTACAAGTTTTCAGGTTGTAAGCGACCATTTTACAGGTAAAGGTTCCAAAAACAAGGTAATAAGATCAAATCCAAATAAATAAATAGTGTGTGATGTTTCGGTAACAGCGTTGTTACCATCTTACCAAATTGTCACACCCTATTTATTTATTTGGATTTGGTCTTATTACCTTGTGTTTATAATCTATAATCCAAATTGTGCTTTATTAATAGTATAATAAAGAAACATATCCTCAGAGATTTATATTTGATTAATCATAATATCTTTAACTAATATCATAATACAGTAGAACTACCTCCCTGTAAAGGACAACACCTAATTGCAGAGCCAAAGTTTCCTTTAGGGAGAGCTGTCCTCTTACCAGAAAGCTACTAACTAGTAAAAATGGTAATTTTGCAAATGAAAACTGTCCTTTGTAGAGAGGTGTCCTCTTACCAGAAAGCTACTAACTAGTAAAAATGGTAATTTTGCAAATGAAAACTGTCCTTTGTAGAGAGGTGTCCTCTTACCAGAAAGCTATTAACTAGTAAAAATGGTGATTTTGCAAATGAAAACTGTCCTTTGTAGAGAGCTGTCCTCTTACCAGAAAGCTACTAAATAGTAAAAATGGTAATTTTGCAAATGAAAACTGTCCTTTGTAGAGAGCTGTCCTCTTACCAGAAAGCTACTAACTAGTAAAAATGGTAATTTTGCAAATGAAAACTGTCCTTTGTAGAGAGCTGTCCTCTTACCAGAAAGCTACTAAATAGTAAAAATGGTAATTTTGCAAATGAAAACTGTCCTTTGTAGAGAGCTGTCCTCTTACCAGAAAGCTACTAAATAGTAAAAATGGTAATTTTGCAAATGAAAACTGTCCTTTGTAGAGAGCTGTCCTCTTACCAGAAAGCTACTAAATAGTAAAAATGGTAATTTTGCAAATGAAAACTGTCCTTTGTAGAGAGGTGTCCTCTTACCAGAAAGCTACTAAATAGTAAAAATGGTATTTGGCAAATGAAATCTGTCCTTTGTAGAGAGGTGTCCTCTTACCAGAAACCTACTAAATAGTAAAAATGGTAATTTTGCAAATGAAAACTGTCCTTTGTAGAGAGGTGTCCTCTTACCAGAAACCTACTAAATAGTAAAAATGGTAATTTTGCAAATGAAAACTGTCCTTTGTAGAGAGGTGTCCTCTTACCAGAAACCTACTAAATAGTAAAAATGGTAATTTTGCAAATGAAAACTGTCCTTTGTAGAGAGGTGTCCTCTTACCAGAAACCTACTAAATAGTAAAAATGGTAATTTTGCAAATGAAAACTGTCCTTTGTAGAGAGGTGTCCTCTTACCAGAAAGCTACTAAATAGTAAAAATGGTAATTTTGCAAATGAAAACTGTCCTTTGTAGAGAGGTGTCCTCTTACCAGAAAGCTACTTAATAGTAAAAATGGTAATTTTGCAAATGAAAATTGTCCTTTATAGAGAGGTGTCCTCTAGCGCGAGTATCCTCTCATGGAGGTTCTACTGTACAACATATAGATATTAGTTAAAGATTGAAATACAAGCTTGACTTTCTTCTTTGATTAAGGAGAAAATGAGCTGTCCAAGGTATGGGTTTCTTTTGAGAGACTTCTCTATAGGAGAGAGAGAAGAAAAACAAAATAATAATTTTACTTTTTTTAAACGATAATTCTTGCTGAGGCATACCTTGAGAGAGGGCCTAATAACACCCTAAGATATCTCTAGTTTTCTGTCTTTATAATTCTAAACTATTGGTTTTTAACTGCTACGACCTGGGATCGAATCCTGCATTGGGCACTTTTTTCTAATTGAAAAAATGTTCCAGTGGCCCCCGATTCTTAGAAAAGTCCAACCCACCAGTGAGTGCAAGTAACCAACGGGGCTCTTGCACATTTGTAATTGCAAAGTCGAACTGCTTTTCATATGTTTAGACATGTGGTGCACTTACAGTAAAAGCAGTCACTAACTACCCACCATGATTATCATGGCCTGTACCCCGTGTACTAGGGATAGTAAAAAATAATTCAGCCTTTGTAAACTGTAGCCACAGTGATAGTTAGCAATCTACTGCAATTGCACCACAGGTGGAAGATAGTTTGACTTTTGCACTTACAAGTGTGCCAGAAGTGACTCTGTTTGGTAACTTGCACCCTCAGGTGGAGTTGGACTATTGCAAGAATTGGAGACCATTGAAGCACAATTATTTCTTCAGAAAAAAAAGTTCCCAAAGGGGATAGGATTCCGAGTTGTAGCTGTCAGATATCAATGGTTTATATCACTAATCCATCGACTCTCATATACACTCATGGACAAAACTTAAGGAAGTTGTAGCTTTTAGCATGTATATCAGGATTCAGACAATAACTCTGAAAGATATTAGTGACTTTATTGAAGACACACAAGATAACCAAGTGTGAACAAAATTGCCTCTGTCTCCTTCAAAAAAATAGATAACCAGCGGACATCAAAGACTTTCCACTTCCTTAAGTTGTTGTTTCTTATCCCTTTGTGTAAAGATTACACGAATTTCATGACTTTCTTAAGGTTTGTCCATGAGTGTTTCTTTCTCTGCATCCATTCTAATAAAATTTGCCAGTAAAAGATCCTTTCTCATTGGATACAGTCTTCATGCACCTATTATTGTGGTCTAAAAGCGTCTTCTACTGACACTACAATATTTTGTTCCTCTACAGTTAATTGTACCGAGTCATTCCACAAAGTTGGCTTCCTCACAGAAGTTGCAGGGAGCTGGACTTACCACCGAGAGTAAAGATAGGAGCCATGGACTTGAGATCCCAGATTTTTAAGATTCCATCTTCATAACCGAGGACTGCCTTGGTACCTAGTGAACAGAAGATAACCTGGTGAGACATGTCCAGAACAGGGGGGGGGGGGGGGGGCAGCAAAACTTACCATTCTCAAACATCTCCCCACAGGTGATGGGGGCCCCATGTCCGGGGAAGTTGGGGGCCATGTTGCCACTCTTGGCCCCTAGCCACCAGCCTATACCTGAGTCTGTGCCAGCCATGAGGCCGAGACGCTGAGGGTGCCATGAAAGCCACTGCAACACATGTATCATGGTAGCACATCTGCTAATTTAACAAAAGAGAGAGTAAATTTAAAGGGATAGACCATTTTCTGATTAAAATGCAAATATATTGTGTCAAACCAAGTCACAGCTCTTCTCCCTTTCTATAAAAAGTATGCAATCATCATTAAGTCTTTTTTCCAAACTTCATTGTGTATTATAACCATATATTGCTATAATAACATCAATTGGAACAATTTTACTGGCTAACCATTTTTTTTTTTAACTTTTTACATAGTTTATCATGCTATGTAATTAATTAAATGGTCATAGATTCATATTGTTTACGGAAGATCATTGCTCGATGCAAATATTTATATGTAATTTTACTGTCCTAAAAGCTTATGTCCATAGTTAAATAACATTTCTAAGATTCCACCTTTCAGTGTAGCATATAAAAGCAGAATGATCCAACACAGTATTGGAGCTCTGAAGAAGCTGTCTGGTAGATTAAATTGGCGAAACGGCTGTGAGGGTTTACTACTGATGAGCCAAGCCCTCCCAATATATTTTTTCATCGTAGTAAGGACAGTAGATATGCTTGATTTATTTGTGAAAGAAACATTCACGTATCAATGTTTTCATTTATTATATATAGATTCATATATGAAAGGACAACTTTCTTGGCTCTGCAACTAGGAGTCCTTTAGAGACAGGTTCTACTGTAATGGGTAAAATAATACAGTAGAACCTCTCTGTGAACGACAACTAATTACAGAGAAAAAGTTTCCTTAGTTGAGAGAACACCTCTCTACAAAGGACAGTTTTCATAGCAAAAAAAAATACCATTTTTACTACTTAATTCTTTCTTCTTATTTCTTATTTTCACTCAATCATATTAAGGTATCAAGCTTGTAAAGCTTGAGACTTTTGATTGTGTCTGCCGGGGAGGAATAAAGCTCATCAATGGATGAGTCAATACAGTCAATAATGTGTTTTGGGTTGCAGGTTGAGAATTGCACTTAGTACATAGTGGGAAAACCTTGCAACCATTCTGGAAAGTCATTGTCCGTAGATGACCAGACTTAAGTCTGGAAATCAAAGACTGTTGTTCTCTTGGGAGGACAGAACTTGTCCCTCCTGCTCTGTACCAGTCATGTGCAGACTTACTACTAGTATTTCTACTTAATAAACCTCTGGTAAGAGGACACACCTCTTAGTTGAGAGTAGCTGATTAGTCTTCTTCTTTCTTATCTTCACTCAATCATATTAGGGTGTCAAGCTTGTAAAGCTCATTGACAACCATCATGATTGGATGAAGTAGAATGCGTCTGCCTTTGTCATTAAGACTGGGAGCACTACTCAGTGGCAGGCCGACTTAGCTCCAAAAGAAATGGCCGCCTCTGACATGAGGAACAGACGCCATGTGCAGCCGCTCCTAACATGGAGTACAAACGCTGCTCATCCTGTATCCCTGGATTAGGAGCCCTTACAGAGTACTATCAGCCGGGCCAGCTGAGCTCGGGTTTTTTAGCGAGCTTGTTACTACACCCCCTCCTCCTTTTGCTGATTAGTAAAAATGATCATTTTGATGATGAAAGCTGTTCTATAGAGAGGTGTCTTCTCATGGAGGTTTTACTGTACAAAATTGAAATTGCACCTGGAATCATGTTGTTGTTGTTTCTTATCCCCTTGTGTAAAGATTACACAAATTCCATGAGTTCATGACCTCATGATATGGGGTATAGTGGTGCAGCTTTCGTTGATCATGGCACCATGATCCAGGCACACTTTGGTGAAAGTCTGACTTTGGCTGTAATTTGAGGCTGTTCCTAACATGGAAGCCTTTGCTGCAGACTCTAACATGAGTACAGACCCAGCTCCTCCGTATCCCTGGAGTGGGACCATTGCTGAGGTCCATCACCCGAGTTAGTTGAACTCAGGATTTTTAAAGTTAAATTTTCGTAGTTAAATTAAGATAAAGGCATCTTCTGATCATATCAGCTGACTTTCCCGGTACCAATCCTGTGTGATGACACTTACAGTGAGGTCAGAGCCGAGCTCGAAGCAGGCCATCTTCTCACCAGCTGGCAGTTGCCAGATGGCCACAGTTCCGGCCATGTCCCCAGTGGCCACAAGGGTGCCTGCTGGATTGAAAGTGCAGTGGCACACAGAGTCCTTGTGGACATCCCCGGTGTCAAAGAGGGGCTCCCCGCTCTCAGTGTCCCAGACACAAGCCTTGTCATCCCCAGCTCCCGTCACTGCCAGCTTGGCCAACATGGCTCCGCAGAACACAGGACCTGGGCCACAACAACATCTATCTTACACACTTCAATCCACCAAACACCTTCCTGTCTAATAACAAACCAGTAAAAGGCAATATGCTGCAACAATTCAAAAAGGATTACAAAAGTTTTTGGGTAAGCCCTTCATCAGCTTGAGGTTAGGTTGTAGAAAATATTCATATAAATAAATGTACAGTCCAACTTTTTTCAGAGATACAGAATGAGCAGCATCTGTACTCCATGATAAGGCACAATTTGGATTATAGATTATAAACACAAGGTAATAAAACCAAATCCAGATAAATAAATATTGTGTGACATTTCGGTAACAACGCTGTTACCAAAACATCACACACTATTTATTTATTTGGATTAGGTCTTATTACCTTGTGTTTATTATCTGTACTCCATGTTAGGAGCAGCTTCACATGGCATCTGTTCCACATTTCAGAGGTGTCCATTTAATTTTGGAGCTAAGTCAGCCTGCTACTGAGTAGTTTTCCCAGTCTTAACGACAAAGGAGACACATTCTACTTCACCCAATCATGATGACTGCCATCAGACAATATAAACAAGCTCTACCGACTTGATACTCTAATATGATTATAAGTGGAGATAAGAAATAAGAAAAATAAAAAGATAATATACACACTTATTACCAAAAGTGTGTAATTGTGTAGATGTAATGGTTTTTAATTTTCCATGATTGCTGTCTTGGTTTGGGGTAAACATTTTAGTCTCAAAACACATGAGTGTTATTATTATCCCTAGTACATGTGGTACAGACCATGATAATCATGATGGGTAGTTAGCGACTACTTTTACTGAAAGTGCACCACAAGCCTACACATTTGAAAAGCTGTTCGACTTTTGCACTTGCATACAAATGTTCCAGAGCCCCGTTTGATTACTTGCACTTGCTGGTGGGGTTGGACTTTTGCAAGAATCGGGGGGCCATTGGAGCATTTTTTGTATCAGAAAAGTGCCCAATGCAGGATTTGATCCTGGGGGGTTGTTCCGACCCCTTACATGAGAGTGGAAACTTTCAATTTAATATTGGGGATTATTTTATTGAATCTGGATCCATGTTAGGTTTGGCAGACAAGCAAGGTAAACAAAGACATTGCAGTATTTCACTCTTTATAAATAGAACCAGTTTACAAGCAGATTAATGAACCAGGTGACTTTGAGGTGTTAGGAAAACACCTTGGAACAACAAAATTAAAAAAAAAAAAGCTGTTCCTTGTAGATATTTTAGGATACACACACCTCTGGCAGCATGCCAATGTTGATAAGTCCTTGCTGTCCAATAGCCATAGTTCAATGGGTAGATATATGCGAAAACATATATGCATACTGGAAAATCTTAATAAAAAAACTTATTTTTAATCTAACACAACACCTCAATGAAAGAGGTTAAAAAAAAGTCAGCTATGAGTAATATGATAGAATACCTCTCTGCAAAGAACTAAAACTTTCTGGACAAAGAGTGCCTGTTATTTCGAAAACTATGAATGCAGGTCAAGCAACCTCTAACTTTAGGTCATTATGGTTATTAGATCTTCCTTTCATCAATGAGATCTACTCATCTCTTGAAGACACCATCAAAAAGCTCTCAAGATTCACAGACTTGACACCTTACCAGGATTAAATGGAGATGAGCAAGAAGATGGACAACCTATCAGATGTCCAACTACCCTAGTAGCTCTCTGTGTACAATCACAAAATGACTAAACTAACCCAATAAGAGACCACATCCAGAAAAGATCAGGAGCATCCATTTGGGTGATCCCTGATGGAATGTTCTATCTATATATTCTACCAAAGAATCAATAACAGACCATCTCCAGAAGAGATCAGGAGCATCCATTTGGGTGATCCCTGATGGAATGTTCTATCTATATATTCTACCAAAGAATCAATAACAGACCATCTCCAGAAGAGATCAGGAGCATCCATTTGGGTGATCCCTGATGGAATGTTCTATCTATATATTCTACCAAAGAATCAATAACAGACCATCTCCAGAAGAGATCAGGAGCATCCATTTGGGTGATCCCTGATGGAATGTTCTATCTATATATTCTACCAAAGAATCAATAACAGACCATCTCCAGAAGAGATCAGGAGCATCCATTTGGGTGATCCCTGATGGAATGTTCTATCTATATATTCTACCAAAGAATCAATAACAGACCATCTCCAGAAGAGATCAGGAGCATCCATTTGGGTGATCCCTGATGGAATGTTCTATCTATATATTCTACCAAAGAATCAATAACAGACCATCTCCAGAAGAGATCAGGAGCATCCATTTGGGTGATCCCTGATGGAATGTTCTATCTATATTTTCTACCAAAGAATCAATAACAGACCATCTCCAGAAGAGATCAGGAGCATCCATTTGGGTGATCCCTGATGGAATGTTCTATCTATATTTTCTACCAAAGAATCAATAACAGACCATCTCCAGAAGAGATCAGGAGCATCCATTTGGGTGATCCCTGATGGAATGTTCTATCTATATATTCTACCAAAGAATCAATAACAGACCATCTCCAGAAGAGATCAGGAGCATCCATTTGGGTGATCCCTGATGGAATGTTCTATCTATATTTTCTACCAAAGAATCAATAACAGACCATCTCCAGAAGAGATCAGGAGCATCCATTTGGGTGATCCCTGATGGAATGTTCTATCTATATATTCTACCAAAGAATCAATAACAGACCATCTCCAGAAGAGATCAGGAGCATCCATTTGGGTGATCCCTGATGGAATGTTTTATCTATATATTCTACCAAAGAATCAATAACAGACCATCTCCAGAAGAGATCAGGAGCATCCATTTGGGTGATCCCTGATGGAATGTTCTATCTATATATTCTACCAAAGAATCAATAACAGACCATCTCCAGAAGAGATCAGGAGCATCCATTTGGGTGATCCCTGATGGAATGTTCTATCTATATATTCTACCAAAGAATCAATAACAGACCATCTCCAGAAGAGATCAGGAGCATCCATTTGGGTGATCCCTGATGGAATGTTCTATCTATATTTTCTGTAGAAGAATCAAATAAGACATAACCCCCAGAAGAGACCAGGAGCATCCAAGTTTTTTGGTAATCTCTCATGGAAGGTTCTATCAATATATTCTACCAAAGAATCAGAAGGTTCTACTTTTTTTATAGATTCTCCAGAAGAACCATGTGCTAGGAGGAGAGGAGAAATCACCTAAAAGAGATATTTCTAACCAACAAAATAAGGTAATACCATTCACTTACCATCATGTCCACTGAAGACCATCATAGCATCATCTCTTTCTTCTTCTTCCTCTTCTTCTTCAATTTCAATTTCTCCATCATCATCATTTCTTTCTTCATCATCATCTGCCAGTTCTTCCATCAGATCTGACGGGAGGACTTCTATAATCTCTAGGTCTGTGAAACACACACTTGGGGAATAAGAAAATGTATTATGATAAGACACAATTTGGATTGTAGATTAAAAAACACAAGGTGATAAGACCAAATCCAAATAAATAGTGTGACGTTTCAGTAACAACGCTGTTACTGAAGCATAACACACTATTTATTTGGATTTGGTCTTATAACCTTGTGAAAAAGTATCATACATGTCCAAAGAAGAATTTAGAGTAGACCTCATCCAAAACTGCTATAGACTTTTAAGAAAAGTTGTTGGTTGATGTATGTGGGAAGTAGACAACTGTTTGATTTAAACCAAAAAACTTAATTAAAAAAAATCCTATACATCAATTCACGATGGAGTCTGCTAGTAAGATTTTTTTTTTTTTTAATTATGGACAAAACTTAAGGAAGTTGTACCTTTTAGCATGTATATCGGGATTCAGACAATAACTCTGAAAGATACACTCATGGACAAAACTTAAGGAAGTTGTACCTTTTAGTATGTATATCGGGATTCAGACAATAACTCTGAAAGATACACTCATGGACAAAACTTAAGGAAGTTGTACCTTTTACCAGAGTGTCATTTAGGATATGCCATCCCATTCTCCATGATGATCTGTACCTAAAAAGACAATCTTGCGAGTTTGTTCCTCGGATATTAACTCTGGAGCAGATAGAGACACAAAGAGATCAGCGAAAACAGGCTTAAATTGGTCTTACAAAGCCAATGTGTCAGCATAAGGTGATAACAGGGAACAAGACATGGGTCTACGGCTATGATCCCGAAACAAAACACCAATCAAATCAATGGTTGGCCGATGACTAACAGAGACCCATAGAGCCTGGATAGAAAATTCAAATATGAAGGTTTTGTCGTCACTTTCTTCGTCAGCAAAGAACTTGTATATCATGAATTCATACCAACTGAATCGACAATTAACCACTAATCTTGCTATTTTGAAAAGATTGCAGGAGGCTGTGCAAAAGAAACTCCCAGAAAGATGGCAGAATAAATATTGGTGGTTTCATCATGGTAACGCACGGCCACATATGGCTCATTCGGTGCTCATCTATTTGGCAAATATAACATACCTGTACTTCCACACCCTCCCTATTCCTCTGATTTAGCACCCAATGACTTTTTTCTTTATCCAAAATTAAAGATGGCACTTGAAGGGAAACTTTTTGACATGATTCAAGTTATTAAAGAGAAATCTCTGAATGTTTTGCAAGGCATACAGAAAGATGAATTTTCAAAGTGTTTCCAAAGTTGGAAGAAAAGATGCATTGATGTAAGAGGTTCTCATATAGTTATAGACTTAGTGCAGGAACTTTTTGATCATACCTTGTGTTTGTGTGAAAATCTATCTCCCAAAATTTCAAGAATAATTAAACCAAAAATATTAGTCTTCAGATTCAAATAATAAGTTATTCTATAAAAATAATTTTCTGATTGTAAGTTTATTTTTAAAAAATCAGAGATCAACCGTTTTAATTTCCTGACAATTCTTTGACTCTGTCAACTTCCTCAGGGGAATGAGTTCATGAATTCAGGCTTCTGATTAGAAAATTTGTAGTAATTCTAATACAGTAGAAACTCTCTAGGATGGTCGGTGGAAGAATCGTCTAAACCGTTGGTTTTCGACCACTACGACCCGGGTTCGAGTCCCGCATTGGGCACTTTTTTATGTTTAAAAAAAATGCTCCAATGGCCCCCGATTCTTGCAAAAGTCCAACCCCACCAACGAGTGCAAGTAACCAAAAGGGGCTCTGGCACATTTGTAAGTGCAAAATCAAACTGCTTTTCACATGTGTAGACATGTGATGCACTTACAGTAAAAGCAGTCACCTACTTCTACCCACCATGATTATCATGGTCTGTACCACTTGTACTAGGGATAAGCAAAAAGAAACTCCCTTTAGTGGACACCTCTCTACAAAGGACAGTTTTCATTTGCAAAATTACCATTTTTACTACTTAACAACTCTCCGGTAAGAGGACACCTCTTCATAAAGGACACTTTGGCTCTGCAATTAGGTGTTGTCCTTTACAGGGAGGTTCTACGGTATTATTAAAAATTAAGGTAAGATACTAGTATCTGTGAGCTATTGGTGGCAAGGTGCTGTGATGAGTATATTTACATGCTTGGTTATGTTAGGACGATTTAGGACTATTTTTTGTTTACCACAAGTAGGCCTAGCGCAGAATATCGTAATCGCTAATGGTCCACTGAAAAGAGTTTTTTTAATTATTATTATTATCCCTAGTACACATGAGGCCATGATATTCATGGTGGGTAGTTAATGACTGCTTTTACTGTAAGTGCACCATATATCTACACATGTGAAAAGCAATTCAACCTTTGCCAGTCCCAAGCCCGGATGAAAAAGGAGGAGGGGGAGCAGTAACAAGCTCGCTAAAAAACCTGGGTTCAGCTGGCCCGGCTGATAGTACCCTGTAAGGGCTCCTAATCGAGGGATACAGGATGAGCAGCGTTTGTACTCCATGTTAGGAGCAGCTGCACATGGCGTCTGTTCCTCATGTCAGAGGCGGCCATTTCTTTTGGAGCTAAGTCGGCCTGCCACTGACTAGTGCTCCCAGTCTTGATGACAAAGGCAGACGCATTCTACTTCACCCAATCATGATGGTTGTCATGCTTTACAAGCTTGATACCTTGATATGATTAAGTGAAGATAAGAAAGAAGAAGAAGAGACTTATAAATATGCCAGAGCCCTGTTTAGTTACTTGCACTCGCTGGTAGGGTTAGACTTTTGAAAGAATTAAGAGGCCATTAGAGCATTTTTTTAATTAGAAAAAAAGTGCCAATGCGGGATTCGATACCGGGTAGTTGCGGTAAAAAAAAACCAATGGTTTAGACCACTCTTCCAATGACCCTCCACTGAAAAGAATAATTCACTGTAATTATAAATTGAAATATATAGAAATTCCAATGTATTGGAAGAAGCTTGAATATAAAAACACTGAGAAAGGTGACAGTGAGAGTTACCAAAACATTGCAAAATAACTTGTGATAACATTTTATATATCTATATTCTTTTTTTAACAAACTCCCAATTAAAAACAAAGAATTTTTAGGACAAATAACTCATTATTTAAAATTTCCATGGCTAATGTTAGTATTCTTGTTGGTAGGTCATGGGTTTAGAGCATATGTAGCCAGTGAAGTGTTGTAATCACATGATCTACACATCACCACTGCCAGTGTGTAGTCAACTAGGAGTAATTGTTATGGTCCATGTAAGCAATTTATTAATGTGCCATGTATAGGGACAATAGTTTAAGAGTCATAGTAATGCTGTCATTAATAAATCATACTGGTTCACTGAATTTTATGGATGTTTGGTTAGCATCTAAATATCTGTTAAGGTATCAAATTTTCCAACTTAAGTTTGTTGTTGTTAACGTTTACCTACCATCACTAATCATGGGGGCATCTTCTAGAACTGCCTCCTCTTCTTTTTCGTATGGAGGATTATCAAGTGGTAACATGTTTTTCATTTTTACTTCAATATATAGTGAAATTGAGTTTTGTTTTTTCTCGCCTGTTAAGATATCTAATATATTTTAATGATCGTTAGGAATTTTTTAATAAATAAAACAAAAAATAATAGCAATTTTTTTAAGGTCCCAATGCCAAACGCAGGTATTGTAATATCAAAATAAACACGATAAAGTATAAATTCCTTTTAGATTTTAGGTCTCGATCTAAAATTTAAAAATGGAAAATATTATCTATGAAATGTATTTTATTTATTTTAAAAAATTATTTAATTAATTATGCTTAATTCTGCTTGTGTTCTATGATATTAAATATTTTTCAAGCTTTCAAAATTATTTCTAGCACACACGAGAAATAGTTCGACTCTAATTTTCTATAAAACAAGGTGAGCTTTCAAGTCAAAAGACCTTTCTTCACGTCCATAATACAATATTTCTGTTTTATTAAATGTTGAGATTAATGAACAAGGTCAATAAGTCCTGCTCATAAATGCAGTCAGAACGGAATTAAAAGTGTTTGGGAGTAGTATATTAGTGATCTGTACAGCCGGTTGGGGTTAAGCGCTCCAGAGAGAAATCCTGGTTATCTATGAAAAGTAGAGACTGCCTAAGAACATGGCTCAACCAAGTTTCTCCTTTAGGTGATCTCTCATCAGAGGCTCTTTCATATCAGGTCAAGTCGTGGAGTTTTCCAACAGAAATAGAGTCCCTGATGAGAGTTCACCTCCCAAGAAAGACTGGGTTTAGTTATGGTGTAGGTGTTATCTCAAGTAATATCTTGGTATGTCTCTATAAATATTTATTTAAAAATAGACACTAGGCAAGTTAAAGTTTCATTTTCTCAACGTTTCAACAAAAATCTTTTGTCTATTTAAGGAGAAATAAATAAAAATAAAGCATTTTGGCAAGGCGTTAAAAATTGTTCTGAGGTTACAAGACGTTTTCACTCGATTTTTCAAATTTAGTACAACATCTGAAGCACAAGTCAAAAACAAATATTAAACTCATCAAAGACTATGATCTTGGAAATAAATATATAATAATAAATCTATCTATATATGTTACGTAAACTTTGACTTTAATCATCATCGATGCCACGTCACTACGATCACGTAACTTCCAACTTCTACCTTCAAACTTGCTGTTATTGTTTACCGCTAACTTGTCTTAACAATATATGTAATGGAACAAGTCGTTCCTTTAATAAATATATATTTGTTTTTATCAAAAGGGATGTCCTCGTAACTACAACATACGTGAGTACGAAACAACTCAAAATCCTTAAGAAAGAAACATCGTATTTTGCTAAGCCTATATCAATTTGGTAGCAGAGCGTGGTTTGGGCGCGCGAATTGGACTAACCGCCAATTGATCCATTTAAATCATAAAGAAAATAAATAATTGGACTAACCGCCAATTTAGAAAATAAATATTGAATAAAAATGGATACACATAACTTAGCAAAAATCGAACAGTTAACAGAAAACAACTATACCACGTGGTCCATGAAAATGGAAGCAATTCTAGATTCAAAAGATCTCTTCGAGGACGTAATTGTTAATGACGAGCCAGACTTTACAGATAATAAACTAGAATATGATATTTGGAAGAAAAAGAATCGGGAAGCATACAGCCTAATAATATTGTCACTTTCGGATGACTTAGCAATCATCTTTCGAGGCGATAAAAGGGCCAAAAGAATTTGGTACGACATAAAGAAAAGGTTTGAAGGATCTCTAGAAAATAAAAGGATTGACCTAATGTTGGATCTAGCCAGACTAAAATTGAACCCAAATGAAAATGTTAACATGTATATTGTAAGAGCACAGAAACTGGCACAAGAGATCACCCAGCTAGGAAAGACTGTAACAGAAAGAGAACTTGTACGATACATTGTTGAAGGACTCACACCTAACTTTGACACGATCGCAGCAGCACTGTCAATAAACAGAGGAATCTCCTTACCAGACTTGAGACAAGCTCTACTGGATTTCGAGAAGAAAAGACAGGACAGAAGCAAAAATCCTGAAAATGCTTTCAGATCATCAGGCAACCAATTCAAAGAAAAATCATGCTTCATTTGCAAAAGAAAAGGACATTTCAAGAAAGACTGTTGGTTCAACCCTGACAACAAAGGAAATCAAAAGAATACAACAAACAAAAATAACATGGCCAGTACAAGGAACTACCATAAAGGACCAAAACAAAACAAAGACACAGCCAGGTCAGCAATCCAAGAACGAACGGAGGAACCATCCCAACGAAGAGACTCCACTTCAGAATACGCACTACATGTAATCACAAGGGAGGAACGCCCGACAACTCAGGACGTGTGGATAATTGATTCTGCGTGCACAAGCCACATGACTTCCCATGGTGATTGGATCGAGCACAAGACGGAGGAGAGAAGAAGCATACAAGTGGCAGAAGAAGGGAGGCACATCGAATCTACCTCATCGGGATTAATCCAAGCTACTGTACAAGGTAAGGACAAACTTAACAACGCTGTAACCCTGCATAATGTCCTCCATGTACCACACCTGAAAGGAAATCTAATGTCCATTCCAAGCGTAGTAAGAAGAGGGAACTCTGTTCTTTTGAACTCTGAAGGAGCATACATATACTCTTCTGATGACAAGCTAATAGGAACAGGAAACTTTGATGGTAACATGTACACATTGAACCTATCACGTTTATCTGAAGCAACTCATGTTCCAAGTGAACATTGCTTGATTTCAAAGGACAATTCTAGGACTGCATGGCACAGAAGGTTAGGACATCCTAGTGACAACAAATTAGACCTGATTTTGAAGAACAATCTTCTAAAAGGCTTGGACTCTATAAATGGTACCCTTGATCAATGTGATGCTTGCTCATTGGGAAAAATGACCAAAGTACCCTATGTTCACACAGATAGCAATCAGGAAAGCTACCCCTTTGAAGCCATTTATGTCGATCTCTGTGGTCCAATGAGAATAAACTCCTTGGGCGGAAGTAAATATTTCTTGAACATCGTAGATGGATTTTCTAGGAGAATATTTGTAGAATTTCTCAAAGATAAACTCTCAGCAGCAGAAGTTTTGAAGAAGTTTATTGTAAAGAGAGAAAACGAGCTAAGCTCAAAACTAAAACGACTTAGAACAGATAACGGAACAGAATTTATCAATAAAAACCTTGAAACCTTCATAGAATCCAAAGGAATTAAACATGAACTAACTACACCGTACACTCCAAGAAGCAATGGGAGAGTTGAAAGAGCTAACAGAACACTATTAGACAAAGGCCGAACACTTCTGGCAGACTCCCAATTACCCCTACACTTCTGGGCAGAAGCTGTGAATACAGCTGCATATCTGTACAATCTAACTCCCACAACCAATGACCCAGACACTACCCCTATGGAAAAATGGAAAGGTAAAAAGCCATCCGTCTCTCACATCATGAGATTTGGTTGTGAAGTCTTCTATAAACTCGAGAATCATCAAAGACACAAACTAGAAGCTAAATCTAAGAGAGGAATATTTGTAGGCTATTCAAGATGCAGAAGAGCTTATCGAGTATTTGATATCACAGCGAGAGTTATTCTTGAAACCGCAGACATTCACTTCAGAGAGAACAATAATGTCATCTCGGAAGAAAAACAAAATGATAATAATACGGACACTGACACATATTTCTTCATTCAGGAGGATGAACAACTGAACAATCATGTTCTATCAGATGTTGATATTGAAGAGCCAGCACCAGATACCATGGTCAACAGACAGACAGAGTCAAGTGGATCAGACAGACCACAAAGAACTCGAACAATACCTAAAAGATTCGATGACTACGTTCTGGCTACTACGAATGAAACCATTCCGAAAGACTATGAAGAAGCCATCGCATGCGAAGACAAGAAACATTGGGAGAACGAAATGCTTGAGGAAATACAGAACATGTACTCGCATCAAGTATGGGAACTGGTACCTAGACCTGTAAACGCTAAAGTTGTCAAAAGTAAATGGGTGTTCAAAATATCTAAAGACCAAGAAAACAAAACTTACAAAGCTAGACTTGTTGCAATGGGATACAACCAAATCCCAGGAAGAGATTACAACGAAAGTTTCAGCCCTGTAATTAAAAATGCCACCCTCAGGACTATTTTGTCAATGGCAGCAACAAAAGATTCAGTCATTAAACTATTTGATGTAAAAGCAGCCTATCTAAATTGAAACATTGAAAATACAATATTCATGGAACAACCTGCTGGATTTGTCCAAGACAGAAACAAAGTTTGCAAACTCAACAAAAGTATTTACGGTCTACCTCAATCCGGAAGATCGTGGTATGAGAAATTCAGTCAAGTACTTCATGACTGTGGACTGGAAAAACTTAAATCTGATCCTTGCCTATTTAAATGGAAGAATGAAGACAAATACTTCTATGTAGGGATATATGTTGATGACTTTATCACTGTCTCAGATTCTGAAGATACCTCAAACAGATTCATCAATAAATTGAGACATCACCTGGAAATAAAGGATGTAACATGTAAAGGTATGTTTTTGGGTATCAAGATCATACAAGACAAGGAGGGAATTTCGCTACAGCAAAGCCACTATGTACAACAAATATTGCAGAAATATGGAATGGAAAATTGTAAGGAAGTTCCAACACCAGGTTCCAAAGAAATCAATTTGGATAATCATATTGAAGATGACAATTGTGAACAGTACACTTACCAGGAAGCCCTTGGAATGCTAATGTTTCTAGCTGTTAACACCAGACCCGACATTGCTTACATCACTAGCAAACTTTCACAGTACTCCAAACAACCAAAACAGATGCACTGGACAGCAATCAAAAGAGTTATGAGATACCTACGAGGAACAATTGACCTAGGAGTGAAATTTGAAAGAGGGAAGACTGGAATCCTGAAGTCCTACGCCGATGCCAGCTGGTCGACCACTCATGACGGAAAATCCTACGGCGGATATGTATTGAAGCTCGGCGAAGCAACTATAGACTGGAAAAGTAGTAAACAACCACTCGTCGCCCTCTCCACAATGGAAGCGGAAATGATAGCTGCTTGTGAAAGCTGCTGTCAAATCAAGTGGATAATAAACCTGTTACAGGAGCTGGAAGAATGGAATTTCATGGAAAAACCAACTGCGATCTATACAGACAGTCAGTCATTGATCAACTGGATCTCCAGCCCTAAACAAAGCAGTCGCTGTAGACATATCAACAGAAAGTACCACTTCTTGAGAGACTGTTATGAATCCAGAGACATCTGCCTTCTGTACAAGCCATCCCAGGACCTGGAGGCGGATATCTTCACAAAGGACCTATCCCGAGACCAGATGAAGAAACACCTGGAGAGCCTCAGCATCGTGGGAGTAAAGACAAAGTAAGGAGGGAATTGTTACGTAAACTTTGACTTTAATCATCATCGATGCCACGTCACTACGATCACGTAACTTCCAACTTCTACCTTCAAACTTGCTGTTATTGTTTACCGCTAACTTGTCTTAACAATATATGTAATGGAACAAGTCGTTCCTTTAATAAATATATATTTGTTTTTATCAAAAGGGATGTCCTCGTAACTACAACATACGTGAGTACGAAACAACTCAAAATCCTTAAGAAAGAAACATCGTATTTTGCTAAGCCTATATCAATATATATATAAATGAATGTATGTGTGTCTGTCTGTCCTTTATGCCTGACCAAACCACTTATTGGAACACCATGAAACTTTAGGAAGTTATTTAGTATAGTACTGGGAAGGTTTCTAGCAAATAAAATTTTTTAAATAACTTTTCGCCTAGAAATAATCAAGATAAATATTCTAATTTATCTGTTATAATTCAACAATCTGCTCTAAATATTATCATGATGATACAATGATTTTGTATTGTAGAAAATTAGGAAAGACAAAATTCAGGATGACACTGCAATTTATTTGAGACAAGAATAATGATACAATTCCAAGGCAAGATACTATTCCTTTAACTTCCAATTACCGAGGGAACCAATTAATATTGATTTTATTCAACTTATTGAGTATTTTTCAAGGGAGGGAAAAAAATGGTCACTTTATCGAGAGATTCGTTAGACAAACCTTTACTGGGTAAAACTCTCGGGCGAAGCCGGGTACGTCCGCTAGTTTATAATAAAAAAATAAATATATAAAATAATGATAATAATCACAATGAATATCATCATTATATTATATTTTGCCTTTATTATATTGTCTTTTTAGAGTTCTAGATGCATAAGTAATAGCTCTATCCTTTCCATTTTGTATTTGAACTAATACTGCTCCTATTCCATAGCTGCTTGCGCCAGTGGGATCTCTCTGTTGGGGATGCGTAATCAAAATGTCCAAGTGCAAATTCAGAAATCAACGCTGACTTGAGTGGTTCAAATGCACGCTGCTCTTTTCGGTTGATAATATGATGAGTATATCTTCAAAAGATCATTCAAGGGTTGTGCTACATGGGCATTATTGGTAATAGGATGAGAGACCAAGAAAACTTTTCACTTCTTTTAATGATTTTGACATAGTGAAGTCAAGTCACGGGACTGCTCGCATTTTTTCTGGATCGGGACGAATTCCATTTTCACTTACTTCATATCCTAGGACAGTTATATCCCCCCCTCCCCCCAATTAGCATTTATTTCTGAATTTGAGATCGGAATTTGCATTTCTTGGGATAAACCAGCTTTCTTCAGACAGTTAAACACTATTTCCAGTCGTCTTGGATGTCCTTCAAAATCATTACAATAGATGATTATGTCATCCAGATAACAGAGACAGATTGTATATTTAAGACTCTTCATGAGATTGTCTATCATTCGTTCACATTTAGCTGGAGCATTACATAACCCAAATGGCATTACCACAAATTCATACAGTCCATCTAGAGTTATTAACGCTGTATTTTCTCGATCTGATTCTTCTACGTCGATTTGCCAGCATCCTGGTTCAAGATCCAACAAGGAATAAAAGCTAGCTTCTCGTAGGCAGTTTAAGGTATCATCAATCCTTAGGAACAGGTAAACATTTTTTTAGTTATTATGTTCAGATGGCGGAATAATCCACGCAGAATCTTATGGTCTCCTGTGTTAATTTGGTGCTTAAATTCGTCGCCCTTGAAAGTCCCTTTATATAAATTCTAAAACATCCACATAATTATCTAATAATTGAAAAATATATTTATATTTTTGCCAATCGTTATATATATATATATAGTGTAAAAACTATATAACAAAAATATAACAGTGATTCCACATTTAAAACTCAAGGAGCAAACTGATAAGAATGATAAATCATATCAAGTAGATTTGGTTAGATTAGCAAGCTAAATCTAAATTAATTATAACAATAAATAGTTGTATAGTTTTATATTTAAGTTTTGTATTAAAATTAACTTCATTATTTTGATTATTTAAATTCAAATTATAAAATTTGTAAATTGTTATTATTTAGTATAGATAGAGAGAAAAAAAAGTCCTTTACTTCTAAAACATCATCTAGTTAATTATATATTTATAATTAATAACAATAAAATTATTAATTATAAATATATAATTAACTAGATGATGTTTTAGAAGTAAAGGACTTTTTTTTTCTCTCTATCTATACTGAATAATAACAATTTACAAATTTTATAATTTGAATTTAAATAATCAAAATAATGAAGATAATTTTAATACAAAACTTAAATATAAAACTATACAACTATTTATTGTTATATATATATATATATATATAAATATAAGTGTGTGTATTCATATAAATAAATATGTTTTGAATTTTCAAACGTTCAAAACGTCTCATATCTTTTTTCACTTGATTACCCTCAGAAAATACGCTAGCTGGCTATCCTCAATGAGAGCGTCATCAGCTATGTGCATCTCCTGTGGAATTAGCTTTGTATAAGGGCTTCAATGTTTCACCCACAATTTACTTGTGTGAAAGGGGAAGTCATAAGTTCATTCTCTATCAATAGAATTTTCTGTCACTCTTTCTTCCACCACAGTTACATGATTCAGAATGTCAGGACTGGTGACTTCTATTAGCTGGATAGAGGCGGGCTCAATTTTGTAATTCTTGTACCAAAAAGAGAGGTGAATTATTCTTGGGGGCGTCTTTGATAAGGCATTTTTCTAAGAAGAGTTATTCATCGACAGAGTTAATAACCACTCTGAATAACTTCAAGAATTAGGTCGTGACTTCAGTCCTCTAGGACGACAAATTCAAAGCTTTCCCGTAGTCCGTTCAGGTCCAGTTTTAGATTGCAGAGTTCTTTTGGTCTTATGAATTTTCCGTTGGCTTCAGCGCGAACATTATTTTACTTAGTTTCAGCCTAAACCTCTCGTACACGGCGTAATAAGAAGATATATAATCTATAAGGGAGTGTATCATTTTTCATGCAATTTGTACGTCGCCATAATTTCCTTTCATTTCCACTGTAGTCGTCAAAGATGGATTTCTAAATTTTGCAGCCTCATCCCCCAAAAAAGGTCGCAGGTCATTTATAATTGGCCAAATGCCCTTTCTTGATTAATCAAGAAAAGCTAACCTCGTACGCGTTTCAGAATGTTGACTCGCATCAGCGTTGTGCAAGCTATATCTCAACGACCAAAAAGAAAGTCTTTGAAGATTCCTGAAAATTCAAAGAATGGGTTAGCCGATATCTTTTCCGATAGATGGAGCAATCATCAGTAACTTTTATTTTCACGGTCAAAAGAGGGTTTTTGTCAACTATATAAGAAGAACAGCCCAATACCCTATTAGAGCGGTCTAATAAAATAAATTAGCTCAAATGAATCGCAGTTAGGACATTAGATGGGTAAGTTTCTTTATTAAAACATAAAACATTAAATCATTTCTATTCTTAAATTTCCTGAACCATTTTAGTGGCTAGAATAATTACAATCGTAATTGTTGATTGCACAATGACATACCTTAGAAAAAACTCAAATAATTTGAATTAAATAAAATGAATGACCTATCAGATTCAGGTCTTGATGTATTTCTTTTGTATCTCTATTAACGAAAAATTGAGTTAAACGTTGCCAAGCAATATTTATATAAATTAAGAGAAAGACATCTCCTCTGAAAGTGCAAGTAAAAGTTTCTGATGGCGCAAGCCATTTGTCTTAATATTATTACCACTTGATACCAGTACAAGTTAATTTTATGCTATTTTTAGTTATATAAATGTTTATAGATGGAAATCTTGCCGGGAGGATATTGATTTAAAGAGACAAAGGTCGCCTCTCCCGTCAAAATAGACATCAAAATTAGACGCCATCTATTGACCGTCACCGCAAAATAGCGGTCTCGAGTCGGTGACAAAGCCACAACACCAGCTTTGGCAAACAGAAAAGCGTCCACCTAGAGACCATGGTTTCGGGCTAATGGCCCTCGTCAGTCTAGGGCGGACTTTATTCCACGAGATCCACACGGGATTTAATGGAATCTTGACAATCTGCCAAAGAGGTGTTTAGCTGGCAAAGTGGCTGGGCCAAATCTATGGCTAAAATATAGATGGAAATCTTGCCGGGAGGATATTGATTTAAAGAGACAAAGGTCGCCTCTCCCGTCAAATATAAATGTTTATATATAGAGATTTTAAAAATAGCTCTCATCACATCTAAATTGATGTATGTAGTTTAAATCTTTGAATGTCTCCAAAACATGAAAACCAAAGCTGCTTACGGTGAACAATTCAAATTGAACCCTTAGCTCAAAATGGTTGAGCAGAAAATAGAAAACGAATGATTGTCTTCAGGTTATAACTTGCTAATAAGCAAAATTATTCCCATAAAAACAAGTTAACATACGAGTTTAACATTACGAACAACGTACATTCATGGACAGAACTTAAGTTGTATCTTTTATCATGTATATCGGGATTCAGATAATAATTTTGAAAGATATTTGATATAAAGTGACCTTTATTGAAGACACATGAGATAACCAAATGTGAACAAAATTACCTCTGTCTCCTTAAAAAAATAGACGATCGAGGATAACAAAGAATTTCCACTTCCTTAAGTTTTGGCCAAGAGCCGTTTCTTAGAGCCGTTTTATCCCGTATTATCAACACTGTTTCTACTTCAAATAGCTTTGGTGATTGCTATATAAGAATTTCAAGAACAGAATATCAATAATGTTGAAATTTACCTCGTTAATTTTTTGACTATTGCATACGATATTTCTTTTCAAAAAAGTTCATGCGAACGTGGTCAGTAAATGCCTTTTTGATTTAAATATATACATATTCAATGGAACAGTTGGTATACTAAAAAAATATATTGAGAGAATATCATAATTGTAAGATTAGATTTTGATCAATTCAAGTTGCAGAATCATCAAACCTCTTTTTCAAAAAAGTTTATTGTCTTAATTCTTCGACGAGCTACAGCCCTTTTCAAAGATTGAAAGTCTTTTAGCGAAAACAATACTTTGTTAATAATCTTTCCATCTTTGAAAAAAGGCGACAACGGGTCGTCGAAAGGTCAGGAGACGATAAACCTTTTAAAAAGAGTTTATGATCCTATAACTTGAATTGATTATAAATGTAATTGATGAAAATGAATGGCTACCACTCTCCATTCAAAATATACACAATGTAGCGGCACGAGAATACCAAGATAAGTCCGCCACCTTCTTATAACAATTAAGTGTCCTGCTGTAAAAATATCAGAGATAAATTTCGTAAAATTATTTATTAGGCTCACTACTTGATCGCCCTAATATTTTAAAGAAGAAAAGTTAAAACAATTAATAACAGTCAAAGTTAAGGAACCAAACAAGGACAGCGGCAATCCCAGCTGTCGTCTCCAAACGCGCAGAGCTCCGACTTCTTGTGGACACACACACACTGATGCTGTCCTAGTTTTTATAGGAAACGTGCTGTAGCCAATTCTAATCTGTGGAAGCCGATTTACATAGATCCTTTTCTAAAGCCTAGTTTGCATAGTCTTCTTTCTTTTAATCTTGTAAAATTTGCCTAGGCTTTCCAACATACTCCCCACAAAAATTATTGACAATAATTTTTCCAAATCAGCATCCAACACTATCCTGGAATCGATTTGAAAATTCTTTCGAAAAATCCAACTCCATTGGGCAAAGACGTTGTACAGGTCTTATTATAATCCCGTCTCCTGTCTTTAATTTGGCAACTCGAACAATGCCATCCTTTCCTGGATACAGTTCTAGAATTCTTCCCAATGGCCATTCAGTTCGTTTTCGCAAATCTGACCCAATGACAACAATGTCTCCAATTCGTAAGTTGTGACTATTCTTCCCTTTGTTCTTATTTATCAGATGAGACAAATACTCGGATCGAAAGCGATTTTTCAGTTCTCGCTCTAAGCTTTTTCTCCAGGCATAACTAAACTGTAGTCGGTCTTTTTCAGTTAAATCTCCTTCCGGGAATTTGATATTGCCCTTGTGACGTAAAAACATAGCCGGTGTCAAAGGCTGAGGGTCCTCTATTTCCTCTGAGATATACGTAAGAGGTCTTCCATTCATAATAGATTGAACTTCCTCAAGCATCTTTGCTAGTTGCTCCTTTCTGAGAGTAGCCTTTCCCAAGGTTCTTTTCAGCAAATTCTTTATAGAGCGAATTAAACGCTCCCACCAACCTCCCCACCAAGCCGCAAAAGGAGGATTAAATCTCCATTGTATAGGTTTAACTGTCGAGAGTAACCGGCCACCAATCAGGCACGCAAGCAGTTCCAGTCCAGGAATACTGATCTCTTTGACAATCATTTCGCTTTCGCCCTTAGGCTTCGCTTCAGAATCCTTTACTCCGTCGCCTTCATCTCCTGCCTTTTGACCCTCAGATTCTTTTACTTCATCTCCTTTATCTCCGTCTTTAGAATTCACTTTATCAAGTTTTGCTTCCGTTTCCTTTGCTTTGTCTTTAGCCTCAGCTTCCTTCACACTTACATAGCTATCAACTGCAGTTTCTTGTTCTACTGAAGATTTCACTTCTACCGGATCTCTCACTCCAATAGTATCCAAATCCCACAGTTGCGAGATGGAAAAATCCTGTCTTGAATCTCCAATCATAGTATTCATGGACATAACTAGCATAGAATTTTCTTCATCAGATCATTCCTTCAAGCTACCTAATAACGTCCAACCAAAATGGGTAAGCATAGCTGTTAAACCGCAATCCAGTTGCAGCGTTTTTCCAGTCATAAATTTTCCATAAATATCTGCACCGATGAGGAGCTCTATAGGTGGGTTGTCAATTCCAAGATCTGTAACTTTAATTTTTCTTTGTTCCAACTCTTTAGAAATTAAACTTGTTTTGGGAATTCTTGGAAGGGCTTGACAGATCTTTGACTGATCACGAACAGTGATTTTGCAAACAAAATTTTCATCGTCTGCCTTTAACTGAACATCATACAAATTATGTGTAACAGCCGTTGTTTGTATTCCGCCAAATAAAGCATGATGAACAATCTCTTTCGTCACAGGTTTCAGTCCTAATTCTTCCGCTGTTGTCTTCAAAATATAAGTATGTTGAGAACCCCCGAATCAAAAAAGGCGCGCACTAATTTCCTCCCCTTTGGTGCAATAACATTCAACATCAAAGTCTGAAGAGCAACATTCCGCTGACAAACTTGGTTGGAACAATCATTATGCCTTTTCAGTTTGGTTTCACCGTAGCATCAAAAGATTCAGAATTTTCGCGATGTGAAACCCGTTGTTTAACCCTTTCTGAATTTTGATTAGTAAATTCTGGTTCAATTCCCAATTGAGCAGCCTCTTTATTATTTCTATCTCCTCGAGTGCACATAATTAAAAAATGAGACGAGCCACAGTTGTAGCACCTAACCCTTGTTCTGCAATATCTAGCAAGATGGCGTCCCTTTAAGCATTTGAAGCAAACCTTCTTTTCACGGATGACTTTTCTTTTTTCTTCTAAAGACATCTTTTTAGCGGCAAAACAATTTTGACTCGCATGCTTCTTTTCACAGAATATACATCCGCCTAATTCCGTTTGTTGTAATCCGGTCACCGTTGGAATATCATTTTTCTTCTTATAAAATCCTTTCCTTCTCTCTTGGTCGGAAGTTTCAGCACTTTGGAAACCGCCTTTAGCTAACTGGATATTCTGTTGAATCAAAATCTCCCTTTCCAAAAAGTCCATCAGTTGATCTAGTCTCGTCTGATGTTCAACATCAAGCTTGATGAACTGAGATCTTCTCTGCCACGCTAGCAATAGTTCGTCAGATAGACACGATTCCACTAAGGGATACAGCCATGTGTCCGGGCTTGCACTTTCCAAATTCAAACTTTTTAAAGAACCAAGATAAGATTGAATTTTATAATATAGTTCATGAAAAGATAATTTTTTCTTTCCGCTAGCACTATCGATGACCAACTTGAGCAGTTCTCTCACATATACTTGTAACAACAAATCAGGATTAGCATAACGTCTTCTTAAAGCATCAATCGCCTTAGAATAATTTTCCTCAGTAAGCGGATAAATGGATACGATTTTATAGGCCTCTGTGTCTACACTCAGACTTTGAAGCAAATAATAGAACTTGTCGTTATCCTTTAGTCTGATATCAAGATGAATTTTCTCAAATTGAGCCCAAAAAGTTAACCAATCTATTAAATTACCACTAAACTTCGGTAATTCAATGGTGGGAAGTCTTATTTTCTCTGTAGTATCCATAAAAGAATCTTGAACTACAACTTCTTTTGCAACTTGTTTTTGAGCATCTTCATATGTGACAATTGCTTCAATTATGATTTCTTGATAATATGCACAATCATCCATTTCCTTTTCTAGATCCGCTTCATCATCTTCTGCCAAAATGTCGATTATCTCTTTATCAGACAACAGCAGTACTTTCTGTACATCCTGAATTCTTCTCACTCCAACTGTTGCCTTAGAATAATTCTTAGATTCACTTTCCAAATTAGAAATAATTTCCTTGTGAATCTTTGTAACTTGACTTCTCACGGGGGCTCGCTTCCTGATACATAAACTTAGAGCCATTGTATCCTTTCAACTTCTTGAACTCTACTTCACCTTAAAATATATCTCCGATAAACAATAATCCACTTGAGCAGAATCACGTCCGAGGCTCACCAAAAAATGTAGCGGCACGAGAATACCAAGATAAGTCCGCCACCTTCTTATAACAATTAAGTGTCCTGCTGTAAAAATATCAGAGATAAATTTCGTAAAATTATTTATTAGGCTCACTACTTGATCGCCCTAATATTTTAAAGAAGAAAAGTTAAAACAATTAATAACAGTCAAAGTTAAGGAACCAAACAAGGACAGCGGCAATCCCAGCTGTCGTCTCCAAACGCGCAGAGCTCCGACTTCTTGTGGACACACACACACTGATGCTGTCCTAGTTTTTATAGGAAACGTGCTGTAGCCAATTCTAATCTGTGGAAGCCGATTTACATAGATCCTTTTCTAAAGCCTAGTTTGCATAGTCTTCTTTCTTTTAATCTTGTAAAATTTGCCTAGGCTTTCCAACACACAAAATTACACGTTATTTTTTTACTGTTTCAAATTGTATCTTATATAAAAAAATATCTGTAGTTTTTTTTGCTTATCCCTAGTACCCGTGGTACAGGCCATAATAATCATGGTGGGTAGAAGTAGGCGACTGCTTTTACAGTAAGTGCATCACATGTCTACACATGTGAAAAACAGTTCGACTTTGCATTTCAGGTCAGATACAATGAGATACGACCTCTTAGAGAGACCAGCCTTATCCGTGTTTTTCAATGGTCTTTCATGAGAGGTTCTACTACAATCTGTTATGCAATTGTTGAACGTTTTGATCAACAACAACAAAAAAGGAATTATCCACATTGCCTGATCACTAAATGCAGCTGCCATTATTTCATCACTCGAATATTTTCTCTTTTTATTGTTAATTTTTTCATGTGGTTTATTTAATTGGCAATGGGACTTCAGAATAAATTACATTTTCATAAAAATAATTTTTCCGGGAAGAGAAAGCAATCATAAAAAAAAAAGGCATTGCGTCCATCAAAATAAATAGCATGGTTTTTGTGTCTATTTTGACTGGATAGGTGTCTTTTTTTTATAATGATTGCTTTTTTTACAAATATCCCTCTATATTTTGGCCATAGAATTAACCCAGCTACATTACCAGTTGAACTTATTTTTGGTAGATTTTATGAATCTGTATCGATACCATTTTCTTTATAAATAACTTTCTTATTGAGTTTAAATTGCTCTCTCTAAACAAGTAGTTAAACTTCATTTCTATTAGTTTTTTTTGGCACATACACAATAATTTTTAAATAAAAAGGCATATATTGGATCAAAATATCATATATTTTACCAATATAACAGTTGGCTGAACGCCAACCTTTATCAAGGTATTATAGCATTTTAATGTGTGTCAACAACAAACTCAGCGCCACATAACGTCAATAGAATTAAGTTTTAAAAATATTGTTGCTTATATTCAATGGGGATAAAAAAATGATATATATATTTATATTATTGGACAAAATAAATTTTGTGAAATTAACGTTATGTGGCGTTGAGTTTGTTGACACACATTGAAATGTTATAAAACCTTGATAAAGGTTGGCATTCATCCAACTGAAATATTGGTAAAATATATGATATTTTGATCTAATATATACCTTTTTATTTAAAGGCTTTTCTTGGTTTATTAAAAAATTGGGTTGACCAAATATCAGGGAACAGGCTAAATCAATGTTTAGTTGATTTCTGTTCCACCAGATGGCGCTCTGCCTTCTGTAAAGCATATGTGCTCCTGGTCAGGATATGCCATTTTTAATATGATTTCAACACCTGACCTTTTTATATTTTATTTTTTTCTTTCATTTTTTTTTCATTTGAAGATTTATTGATGGATTGCTCTATTTAAAAAAAATACAAAATAATGTTACACTAAAGTCAGCGCGACTACAATACAACTAACTAAATATATAGATAGAGAATTTTGAACAACAAAGCTATAGAACATATATGATGACCTCATAAATACAGAGTTATATTCTGCTGTGTATTTTAATTGATTAATTAAAAAATAAAATACGTTTTTAATTAAAAAGGTGTATAATACAATATAATACAATGCGGCCTGTGATTGCAAAACGACATTTGAAATACTATCCCGCATGTGTTTCTTTTCAGCGAATATTCAAAATTTTATTATATATGTATTATTTACGAACGGAAAAATATGTCCAGGGTAGCCTAGTGGACATGGCATCTGCCCGGTAAGCGGAACACTGTGGGTTCGATTCCCATCCCTGGACACTTTTATTTTTCCGTTTATCATTACTCTTCACAATTCATCCTTTCATACCTCATCCAAAAGGTTAGAAATGATCGTTATTTCTCTCCTTGATATAAATTTTGAATTTTCGCTGAAAAGAAACACATGCGGGATAGTATTTCAAATGTCGTTTTGCAAAAAGGTGTATATTCGATCAAAATTTCATTTATTTTACCAATATTTCAGTTGGCTGAATGCCAAACTTTATCAAGGTGTTATAACATTTTAAAGTGTTTCAACAACCTGTTGACAGCCTACTGAAATATTGGTGAAATAAAAGAAATTTTGATCCAATATATGCCTTTTTGATTAAAGATTTATTTATGGATTGCTCTTTTTTCAAAAAAAAAAAACAATGGTTGCCTGTAAAGTCGGTTTTACGGGCGAAGATTTTACGTGACAACGGTAGAATATTTATTGATATGAATATATTTAAATTGCACAATAGGAACAAGGAATTGAATGAAAATAAGAATTGCACAAATTTTAACTATAGAAATATATTTTGTTTACTAAAACATTGTACATGTAAACTTAAACTTAACTAATTCCTATTTGAGTGATTTTGTTGAGGATAGGACGATGATAGGAGAAATATGAAATGAAAAGAAGTGTTTCTGCTGTAATGTGTCTTGCGAAAGTCAAGTCGATAGTTGTTCCTTTTAACGTAGTTGACTTAGAAACGTTTGATACGCAATCAAGATTATACGTATTTTTCATGAAATTAAGAAACGAGTTGTCAGGCTTTACGTTTTTGTTAAAATCACCACACAGAAGAATCGGTATACTAGAATCAACTTGCACGAACGGTGGCACGTACTGGCTGTTGTGAATGTACGGACCGAGTCCTTGCCATAGTAACATTCCAATATCCTGCATACTAGCTCCTGGATGAATATATACAGCACCGAGTATAAACTTGAAGCTAGTATTAGCGGCGAAGCAAGTAACTTCAGTCATGCACATGTCACCCTTGGTTTTAATGACACGAGTTACGTCTGTAATCGCAACTTGGAACACTTCCGCCGTAGATGTCGATGATAATTTACGATAGATCGCCACTCCACCAGCCGCGTTGGTATTTGAAATTCAAAACACTTATTCAGATCGAAGGTTCAAATTTTTGCTAAATAAATTTGAAATTAAATTAAATTTGTAATTGTAAATGATGAAGTTGAAAATTAAAACATTTACTTAAATTAGATGTTAAAATTCTTGCTCAACACAGTTTAAATAAAGTTTTCTTATATCTGCCACTTTTTCTTAATATTTGTAATTTTAAAGAATCAATTCGAAAATCAAAACATTTATTCAGATCGAAGGTTCAAATTTTTGCTAAATAAATTTGAAACTATTTAAAATTTGTAAAATAATAATTAATTAATTATTTAATTTTAAACTAATAATTTACTTAACACTATCAACATTTATCAATAGTATGACATACCCTATAAACTCAGTTTCTCAACTTTTGTGTCAATCTAACAATTAATCAATCAATCATAGTTTACGATAATGAAATATCAGTGTACAATTATTTACCTTTATTGTTGTAGTTGTTGTACGTGTGAACTTGTATTATGACGCTTTCTTGTTTTTCCAACGCCAAGAACGTTCGAGAAAGACAAAGACAGAGACAAGCATGCGCCGATTCAATGCGCCTAATTCTCTAGCGCTGCGCGCGCAGCTGCGCGCGCAGCACTCTCGTTCGGTGACTCATCGTAACGTTACCGGGCGTTACACTTTTTCATAAGTGACTCCCAGCCGCAACCTAATTTAAGACGTTGTCACGTCAATAAAATAAGTTATAAAATTATTTCTTCGCCCCAATATACAGACTGAATGACCCAGATTTGTCCTGCTTCTCCCAGAATGAATTTTTACCAGACAAAATTACTTTAATAAATATTTCATATTGATTATAAAACATTATATCTAATTATCAGTCATAAGTAAACATTTGTGTTTCATTTTCAAATTTTCATTTTCCAAATTATTTAACTTTATAGTGATAATATGATCATAATAATCAGGACTGCAATAGATCAATCTCTGCAAAAGGATCACACAAGAATAATAAATTCAAGACTTTACCCCCACTATAAAAACATCTGCTCAACTCCGTTACCGGAACACTATCTGTCCAGCGATTTCCCGCTCCGGGTCAAACGGTGTATTGCCGGACTGAGAATCCTCGCGGTGCTCTTTGCTGATGATCGCCCCAGAATATTTAAAACAGACGGATGGACATGCGAGATTTGCGGGACAAGAATGGAGCCGGGGCTACATCACCATTTACTCTGATGTATGGGGCTGAAAGACGAACGAGAAGTGCTCCTCAGTGAAATAGGCCTCGAGGGACTCTCTTTGGAGCTCTTGTTGAATGAGGTGGTGAGAAACAGAGCTGGAGCTTTTGCGTTGTTCAAATTTTGGAAGACGGCTGAAGAGAAGAGGAGGCTATATACATAATCGAATTGATGTAAATAATTATATGCAAATAATCTATGTCAGGATTAGAATGACGAAACCTGTATGGGACTTTGATTCCAGTAAAAGGCTTGTTGCTGCTGTTGTATATAGTCACAGTGTAGAAAATACTATACCTACTACATATAGGTTTCTCTCTGCATTCTTAGTTCTCTTCTCTTACTCTGTAAACTGGCGAATCCTATATAGGACGAGAGGTCCTCAATAAAGGCTTTTGTTGTTGTTGTTGTTGATAATATGATCATAATATAAATAATATTTGTTAAAGAATTCTTAAAAACACCTTCTGGAGATTTAGCAACCCACTGAAGACGCTGAGAACTATTTCAGAAAAGAAAAATATAGCAATAGAACTCTATAATTTCTACAAATCAATTGTAAATAGATTCATACACAAAAGAGGTAGTGAGGAAAGTTTTAGAGCAGATGTGTAAATAAATCCCTTTTCAAACAAAGGCTCACGTGCACATGGGAAAAGGGAGAAAAAAATTACTGGATTATTTTGTTGTTGTATGGCGAATCCATACAGGGCAATGGGCCCTAATAAAAGCCTTTTTGTTGTTGTTATTGATATAACACGTAATATATTTTAAACGGCGTTTTAATAAATTATTTTGGCATGTAAATTATAGAACGCGTTAACACATCTTACATTCTATGGTGAAACTCGAGGATATCTAAACGGAATCCAAACATTATTATGAAGTGCTAAAGCGGAGATATCTCACTTTAAAATGTGAAATTGACGCCACACTTATGGTAATTCAACATAAGATGTATTGGTGATTAGCGATTTTTAATACCTATCCATAGGTATACCCATAATGGATTTATTATGTTAAAAAAAACATAAATTTCTAATGTAAATTACTCATTAAATAAAAAACTTGTATATAATATATTAAACATAAATTATTTAGAAATGTCTTATGTATACATAGCAAACGTGCTTCGCTAGGCTCCGCTAGTTTCGGTAAATATTGTTTTAAATATTCATTTTCCTTAAAGTCTTATTAAACTGAATTGAATTATAGCATTAAGTATAGTCGCTGAAACGCTCATTATTTAATTTTAACTATTTACTTTAAATTAAATGGACAAAAAGAAATAGATTTGCATAAAATTTAATATGGATTTACTAATAAGAACATTGACTGTAAAATTAGATGAATTCTACGAGTATTTTGACAATAAGGTCAAACAGAGAGAGAGAGAGAGAGAACCAAAAAAACCTCACAAAAAATGATCTATCCTATTTGTCCACAATGGTAAAGCAGACAAAAGATGGTATTACTGCCTTGAGGGATATCAATAATCAGGACTTTTTAGATCAGCTTTCTGTGCAAGTGTCTGATGTCCTAGATCAAAAACTGGACAAATTCAAGGGAGAAATTAAATACACTGAGGCCCTCTTTTTCAGAGGTTGTGAAAACTCAAACAACGAGAGATACAATAAATAAAAAACAAATTAGTGAAAAAGAATTTGTAATTATAGCGCAGCCTTTTAATGAGGGAAATAATCAAGATGTACACCACGCTATTGTTAATAAGATCAGAGTGTTAGGAGAGGAAAATAAGAAAGTTCGAGTCAATAAAATTATAAACACTAAAAAATCTATTATTATAAAAATGTCGGACGAGCGCGAATCTAATTTTCTAAAAGAGGAAATATGCAAATCAACTCAGCTAACAAATATATGCAAAACATTTATTCCGACCAAAAGAGATCCGACGATAATGGTTAAAAATGTTAATAAAATCACCGAGGTAAATTCCTTCGAAGAAACAATCTGTCAGATGAACGACGAACTAAGGGATATGAAAAGTGAAATTAAGGTATTATTCTGCACTAAATCTAACACCCCTACTCACAATATAGTTTTACGGGTTTCTCCTAGGGTATATCAAACCATTAGGAAATTAAATAATAAAATCTACACTGATTGCGAACGCTGCGTTGTTGTAGATAAGATTTTTGTGAAACAATGCCAGAAATGTCTTAAATTTAATCCCTCTCACAAAATGGCAGAATGCCCTAACACCCCAATGTGCAGAATATGTGGAGTTCAGGGAGTTCATGATTGCTCAGGAATTCCCAAGTGTTTTAATTGCTCTCAACCAGTGTTGGGCATTAAAAAAGTATTTTTCAATTAAATTGAAGTGCAATTAACAATTAATTAATTGTTCATTAGAAAAGTGCAATTAACAATTAATTAATTGTTAATCGCATGAATACAATTAACAATTAATTAATTGTTAATTGTAAAAATACAATTAACAATTGATTAATTGTTAATTGTGAAAATTACAATTAACAATTAATCAATTGTTAATCTTTAATAAATCATTTTAATTAATATTTGCCCAACACTGCCTGAGATAAAAAGTGTTTTTATTAAATACAACACACCTTTACCATCGTCAGCTGCAGTTGAACGCCTTTTTTCTTTTGCGACAATGACAAATCTGCCAAAGAGTCACAAATTGTCGGACAGCATGTTCGAGAAGAGAGTGGTACTGAAATGCAGTGTTGGGCATTAAAAAATTATTTTTCAATTAAATTGAAGTGCAATTAACAATTAATTAATTGTTAATTGTGAAAATTACAATTAACAATTAATCAATTGTTAATCTTTAATAAATCATTTTAATTAATATTTGCCCAACACTGCTCTCAACATCCTAAGTATAGAAGCAAGCCCTTATCACACAGAGCAAATTCGGAGGAATGTCCATTGTATAAGGCACAAATAGACAGAATAATCGAAAGAACAAGTTATTTCCCAACTGAACAATCAGGTAACTAACTCATACGAGTCAGGAAAGTATAAAATGCAAGCCCCATTAATTAAGTGTGTGCAACAAAATTTAAGAAAAAGCATAAACGCAACAAATGAGCTCCTGGCTCAGATAGCTAACGACCCACCAGACATATTATTTATTCAGGAGCCCTACACAGTGAACAATGTTGTTATTTTTGGCGGAGACGAGCATTCAGTTTTAACAGCAAAAGGAAACAAGATAAACTCGGCAACAATAATTTTAAATAAAGGATTAAAATATAATAAGATAGATCAATTCACCAACTCATTTTGTACTACAAGCTCAATACTTTTATCAAAGTCAAATATTATTACAGCGAATTTTTACATTCTCCCCAATTCTTTTTCGGAAACCCATCAAAAGTTTATTGAGGAAATTTTGGAAACCTTCAAAATTCAACCGATTCTGCTTTGTGGGGATTTTAACTCTAGGCATCCCGTCTGGTATGATCGAAAGACAAATTCAAATGGTCACAAACTTCATTCAATAGTGAACCAACACAATCTCTTCGTCCATAATATTAAAACTACAACGTGTCGTAATTCTAGCGTGATCGACCTCACTATCTCCAACAGAAATTCAATCAATCTATTAAAAAAACTGGAATACATCCATAATGACGGACACCTCCGATCACGTGACAATAACCTACGAGATCGTTAGTAAAGACAACAGTCATATAAACGGTTATAAATCAACGTAGAAATTCAGCGAAACTGACGCAAACTGGAATGCATTTTATGATAAATTTTCCTCCCCCGAATTGCTAAGCCTCGTGGATGAAACTAACCAAATAAAAAATTCCGAAAGTGTAGATAGAGCTGTTTTAAAACTCACAGATATTATCAGTGAAGCAGCTTACGCATCCCTTAAGTTAAAATCAACCATAAACAAAAACAAAGTCAAATTCAAGTGGTGGACGAATAAACTTGAAAAAATGAAAAATGATTTTAATTATATAAGAAATTTATTCTATAGAGAGAGGCAAAATAATTAATGAAAAATTCCTCAAAGCTGCTCGTAATAAATATAATAAAGCCATTAACAAGGCAAAACTTAAAAGCTGGAGATTCTTTCTCGAAGAAAACGAATCAACTAATCCATTTGGGAACACTTATAAAACTTTCAAAACCTTAAAAGCATCATTTAACACAACAGGGATTCCATTGATAGACAACGCACCGAATTTTGCTAGGACTTCAAAAATGGAAAGTTTATTGAACGATCTTTTCCCGGACGATGATATTTCTTCCGAGGAGGAACTTCACAAAGCAACTAGATATTACTTGCCAATCTACAATAATAGAAACAAAGTGATCATAAGCCTAAAAGATATCGAATCAATTATTGTATTATTGAAAAATATATAAGAAAGCACCTGGATCAGATAATATTAGCAATAATATGATAAAATACGCCTACCCTAGGATTTCCATAATCCTCCATCAAATATTTGAAAAATGTATAAGTTTGGGATATTTCCCAGATTATTGGAAAAACTCTTTTGTGAAAATCATTCCTAAAGGAGATAAAACTAGTTATGATGTTAGTAAAAGCTACAGACCAATTTCCTTGCTATCTAACATTTCAAAAATTTTCGAAAACGTAATTAAAAATAAACTTAATACCTTTTATGACGAAAACAATTTGATGAGTCATAGACAACATGGATTCTCCAGGCATAAATCAACAATTACTGCTATGAAAGAGCTGACTGAAACTATTCTGGAACACAAGCAAAGAGAACTGACGGCGTTGATCGCAGTGGACTTATCAGGGGCTTTTGATAATGCATGGTGGCCAGCTTTAATAAAAAGAATGGATTTAGACAACGTTCCCAGCTCTCTGATTCAAATCATCCAATCCTATTTGAATAATAAAACTTCCAGAACTACAGAAACCGGGAAAACATCGAATACAAGGATCTTTTTATGTTTGTAAATAGTAAGGACTCGTATTTTAAATTTAGAAAATTCTGTAAATATATCTATGATTTTCTCTCTTGGTTAAAAAAACCTTAATTATTACCTATTTGTATATATATATTTTTTGGTTTGTTTATTTTGTTGGTTTTGATGTAAAATCAAGAATGATTTTAATGTCCTCTTTCTTATCTTTTCAAATCTTGTAATTATTATTATTTTTTTTAATGTAATATAGTATCTGAATTTAGTGTTGTTATTGACGCAAGCATCCCTTGTAGGGATATCGCGTCTGATTTGATAAATAAATAAATAAATAAATAAATGATGATAAAAAAATTTAATATGTATGCCAGAAAAATGCTTCTATGAATTAAAAAATAAGAATAATTACAAAATTAACATATAAACTTCAAACAATATTCTTAAAAGAAACTCATCCCTGTAATTTTATTTTTTAGATTAAATACAGGGGATCATAAATTTATTGAAATCCTTTGTCTCCCTGTAAATAATCGTACAGTTAATAATAAATCCAATTTGGCGAAATCGCTGAGAGGGTTCACCACTTATAAACCAAGCCCTCTCATTTAATAAATTTTATCATTGCAGTAAGGTCTGTAGATATAATATTTGATGATATATGTGAAAATAAACACATTGGCAAACATAATTATTACAAATTTTGATAATAATTATAATGAATAAGTTCACACACACTTAAAAAAATGTGTTTTACTTTTAGAAAAAGAAACGATTACGCTATAAATCGTTCATATTTATAAATACAGATCGCATGATGATGATGCATCATGTTTTTTTTAAAGTAACTTCCAACTCAACTAACTCAAATTTCAAATGAAGCCTGTTTGAAATTTGGTTTTGAAAAAAAAAATATAGCTTATATATAGTATATTCTCTATACTCTTAGGTAACAAATGGATTCGGGGAAAACCCGAGCATTACTTGAATCATTCTTATAGCATACTAGCCGAATAACCCGGGCAACGCTCGAGAAAGAAGCCTGAAAATTTACCTATAAGTTTTTCCAGATTTAACTCTATATACTGTTAAAATTTCAGCCAGATTAGTTACGTATTGTGGACGTGTATAGCCGACAAACATACATTCATTCATACATACACTGACACTTTTATATATATAGGGATATGACAAAACTTGACTTTTACGGGACAACGAGATAGAAGCCTGAAAATTTACCTATACGTTTTTCAAGATTCAACTCTATATACTGTTAATATTTCAGCCAGATTAGTTACGCATTGTGGATGTGTATAGCCGGCAAGCATACATACATGGTACATACACTGACTTATATATATATATAGGGATATGACAAAACTTAACTTTTACGGGACAACGAGATAGAGGCCTGAAAATTTACCTATACGTTTTTCAAGATTCAACTCTATATACTGTTAATATTTCAGCCAGATTAGTTACGTATTGTGGATGTATATAGCCGGCAAGCATACATACATACATGGTACATACACTGACTTTTATATATATATAGGGATATGACAAAACTTAACTTTTACGGGACAACGAGATAGAGGCCTGAAAATTTACCTATACGTTTTTCAAGATTCAACTCTATATACTGTTAAAATTTCAGCCAGATTAGTTACGTATTGTGGATGTGTATAGCCGACAAACATACATACATACATACATACACTGACACTTTTATATATATAGGGATATGACAAAAGTTAACTTTTACGGGATAACACACAAAGTCCAATTTACTAGGAGCTAAAGTAAGAGTAACTTAATACACAGAAAAGCGTACACTAAAGAGTACAACAACAACTATAAAAGGGAGTTAAAAAAAAACTCAAGATTTGCTATATTAAAAGAAAACAGTACTTATCTTTTATTGTAGCGTTGGTAGGGATCGGACCGGGGTCACACAGGTATGCGAGGAGATCACCAGACACGGATAAATCACGCAGAGAACACTTTAAGCGTCTCCACACAAATATTCACCACACTAGCCCCCTCTTATATACAAACATGGCCACATTCATCCAATGAGAAGGCTTGAGAGATTCGTTCAATAACAAACTAAAACAACATTCTTCCAGCTAAAAACTGAGATGAGATAAAACTGTAAATATTTGTCAATAAAATTTCACATAAATACAGTATATATACAGGGTGATCCAAAAGTCCCGCACAACTTTAAAAATTAATAACTCCGCGAATATTTGCGCTAGAGCAATGCGGTAAACACCATTGTGTTCAGGATGCAATGGGATTTTTTATGGCAAATAATGAAAAATTCGAAATTGATTTTAGTTACAACTTTATTTGCTAGATGGCGCCCTACCAGAATCAGCGATTCAGCGGCCAAATTGTTTGATAAATTGAAAAATATAACTGAACGACACGTATTTTTACTTTTTGAATACCAGGAAAGAACCCTAATAATATCAAATGATAAATTAATAAAACACCATTTCGCCAAAAGTTAGAAGAAATGGTTAACGATTTTTAAATACAATCTGAGATATGTAAAATAGGTATATGCAAATTAAAACATGTAGCAAAAAAAAAAAAAACCTGATATTTTAGATGCGGTTTGCTGGAATCCTCTCAGCTATTTATATTTCGAAAAATAATAATTTTCTATTTTTTTTATTCAACTCTCTCTCAGATTATATTTATTTTAATTCATTTGAAAAATATTTATCTATCTCTGATGATTTATTTTACCTGGAATGCCGTTGTTGTTTTTGTCGTTTCCAATAAAGAGCCTCAGATTCTTTTCGTTTGGCCAACAAAAAATGTCCAATTTATATACACATATATTCTTACATAATGAGACTTTAAAGAATGCAAATAATCTTCATCTATTTACATACACAACACATCTCCCCCCCTTAATAATACTCCAGTCGGTCTAGGGGTTTCCTGGCTCTCTGAGGTCTAGGACTGCGGACGGGCACTTGCACAGCGGCAGCCTCCGGTTTAGGAGTGCAAGAGGGCACGTGCACAGCAACAGGCCCTGGTATAGGAGTGCAAGAGGGTACGTGCACAGAAGCAGTCTCCTCCTTGTTTCCTGATGTAACATCTGGAACCTCCTCTTCACTTTATTTCTGACTTCCACGTACAGGCTTCTCTCCTGATGTTCGAGGAAGTATCAAATTTCTTGTCTCCACTTGTTTCTTTCTCACAGGTCGCAATTGATTGATATGCCTCTTATACACGACGCCCTCGCAACTTATAAGGTAGAGACGGTAGCTCAATAATTCCAAAATGGTACCTTTTTACCGTTTAGGTCCAGTTGCATAGTTGCGGAAATAAACCTCGCAACCTGTAGTAAACTGCTCCTGCCTTCTTACGGCCTCAAGAAATACCTCTCGCGGATTTCCCATCTTGGTATTAAATTCGAGAATCTTGATCTTAAACTTCTCTTCATTAGCAGTTCCGCCGGGGAATTCCTTTATTACAGTTTGGGGGAATGCTCTATGAGCAAATAGGAAACTTTGTAGATTCGTCTCTAAATCATCCTTCCCATTATTCTTTCTCAAAATGTTTTTAAACTCTCTTACATATCTCTCAGCTAAACCATTTGTACTAGGATTATACGGACTGGTCTTAGTGTGCCGTATACCATTCATTTTGGTAAATTGCTCGAATTCACCGGAGACAAACTGTCTTCCGTTATTTGTAACAAAAAATTAAGGCAATACAATTCGGGCGAGAATTTCTCTAAGATGACTTATAATCGTTTTTCTGGTAATATCTTTGATGATAAAAATTTATATCCACTTTGAGTATGCGTCCACGAGAACCAAAAACATTTTTCCCATGAACGGACCCGCTAGATCAAGATGAAGTCGATGCCACGGTTTTTCGGGCCAAGTCCATTCCGAGATGGTAGCCGGGGGCATGCTTACCGATTCTTGGCATACTCTACATTCTCTAGTTAACTCCTCGATGTTACTGTCTATGCCTGGCCACCAGAAAATACCGTCTGGCAATCATCTTCATTTTAACAATCCCCATGTGTATTTCATGCAAGTCATTTAAAATTAAAGATCTTAATATTTGGGGAATTACCACTCTTTCACGCCATTGAAGACAACCAAACTCCAAACTTAATTCCTCATTGATCTTATAATGAGGAGCTAGTGGGTTTTCTCTCGGTACCCTTGTGAATTTCCACACACACAGTTGCCTTCTCTAACATTCCTTAATACTATAGACAGTATTTTATCTTGAGGCGTCTCATTAGCCACCTCCATAAAAGAGAACGGTACCTCATTCGACTTCCTAAGAAGAAGTACCTGGTCTTCATCAAGAGACTCCCTGACACTCGATTCTAAAGGAAGACGTGACAATGCGTCAACATTGGAATCATCACTAGTTTTTCGAAATTCCACAGTATAATTAAATGCAGCTAATTTTAAGGACCATCTTTTAATTCTGGATGATGCACATATGGAAATTGGTTTATGAGGTGAAAATATATGAATTAAGGGTCGGTTGTCTGTGACCAATACAAATTTTCGTCCCAGTAAGTATTGTCTGAATTTCTCAACGCCAAAAGTTATGCTCAACGCTTTCTTTTCTAGTTGAGAGAAACGTTTTTTCCGCTTCAGTTAATGTTCTAGAAGCAAAAGCTATAGGGCATTCTTCCTTTCTATCATTTCTATGACTCAGAATTACGCCTAGTCCATAGTTCATTAATAATGATTTACATTTTTTAAATAACATTCGATATTTTTTCGTCCAATTCCATCTACAATTTTTATTCAAAAGTTGATAGAATAGCGCTAAAATGTTTGCTATATTCTTTATGAATCTATAATAATAAATTAAGAGTCCTATGAAAAGTCTCAATTGCGAAACATTCTTTAGGTTCAGGCGCCTCTATCACTGCTTTAATTTTATTTTCTAAGGGATGCAGTCCATATTTATCCATTTTAAACCCTAAATATTCCACCTATTTCTTTTTAAATTTACATTTATATCTGTTTAACTTTAAACCTTTTTCTAGCAATCATCTAAACACTAGATCCAACTATTGTTCATGATCTTCAAAGTCTTTTCCTGCAACCAAAATATCATCTATGTAGCAGGCCACACCTGGCAAATCAGAAAATAGGCCTTCCATAATCCTCTGAAATTTATTTAGTGCTACCGCTACGTCATATGGTAGTCTTTTATAAGAAAACAACCTCTTTGTTGTGTTTATATCAACAACAGCTTTGGCTTCTCCCGCTAACATTACTTGTAAGTAAGCCTGTTATAGGTCTAGAGTCGAAAATACGGTGCTTGTAGATAATTTTGAAAAGATCTCATCGATCGATGGAATGGGATACCTATCTAATTCTATTGCTTTATTAGCTGTACATCTAAAATCACCACATATCCTTACACTACCATCCTTTTTTGATGCCGGTACTATTGGAGCGGTCCAATATGCATGAACTATAGGTTATAAAATGCAAGAATTCACTAAACGATCAATTTCATTCTCTACTTTGTTTTTTAGAGAGAAAGGTAAACTTCTGGCCTTACAAAACACAGGAGTCACATCCTTTTTTAAATTAAAATTTATTCTAACGTCCATTAGAGACAGCCCAAATCTTTGTTAAACAAATCTGCATACCTATCGATCAAATTTTTATATATTTAAATATATTTCTATTATATTCATTATTTAAAATTTTAATGCTAAACAATATAGAATAATCAAGTTTCAACTGTTTAAGCCATTCTCTTCCTAATAAAATTACCTGGATTTTTTCATTTACAACTATTAATCGTAAATATCGGTTGGCTTCTTTTACAAAAACATTTCTTTGATCTATTTGTTGGAAATAATCTTTTACCTTGCCAATAATTCTTATAAATATCTTTAGGTATTAACGTAACTGGACTTCTTGTATCTATTGTAAAGCACAAAGAATAACCATCTACTGTTAAATTTATTGTGGCATCAGTTTCGCCCTGTACAGAATATATAGAGTCCTCTTGTACAAATTTACATCCCCACATTCTTTTACTAGCTTTGCAGACCCTACTTAAATAACCCAGTTTATTACATTTTAAAACAAGTCTTTGTTCTATGAGGTAAAACAGATGCCACGTGTGAATGTCTTTCACCACATCTATAACACACTATTTTGCCTTTGCCACTTTGCCTGAAAGGCCTATACTGCGCCGTACTATTATTGTACTAACCCTTTTTATCTTTCAATTCACAGGGGATATCTTGGCCACTAATTTATCTTGTAATTCTCTTGTATTTATCTCCGCCAATTCGAACGAGATCGCCACTGCAAAAACTTTATCCAGGGTGACATCGTCGTCCTCTTGTAGTAGCTTCTTTTGCAGGATTTCCGACTTGATTCCAGCCACAAAACGGTCTCGCATTATGGTTCCCAACATATCGACGAAATTACAATTTATTGCCAAATGTTTCAATTCTCTAAGATATTCCGAAATTGATTCTCCTTCCTGTTGAAATCTTTTTAAAAATCTGCATCGCTGTGGTATCACTTTCTTCTTTGGATTCAAATGCAGCTTAATTCTTTGAATGATAGTATCATAGGGTTGATCTTTCATTAGACCAGGAAGAAAATGTCGTTTCCCTGCTTCAAAGTTTCAGAATCTGGTAGCGAGGTAAAAATCAGCACTTTAATCTACTCCTTCAGATGCCAAAAAGAAAGCCTCAAATTTTTGTACAAAAAGATCGAAGTGTCCTCCACTGGGCTATAGCATCTAAAAGGTACTATTAACTTTGAACTTGTCATGCTGGTCTTTTCTACTCCTTTGTTTTCTTTATCCAGATAGTTTAAAAGATGCAATCTTAACCCATTTTCCCATTTTCCTCTCCATAATCCGAGAGTCAGATTTGTTTAAAAGATGTAGTTGTTATACTTGCATAGACGCCGTTTTCCTCAGCTTTTTACTGGCTCTGTAGATCGCGCATCCTCGTCGCCACTGTTGTTGTGTCGTAATTAGACGTACAAGAGCTCAAACTTGACCATGGCCAACAACAAATGTCCAATTTATATATACATATATTTTTACATAATGAGGCTTCAAATAATACAAATAATATTCATCTATTTACATAAACAACGGTTAATATATAGCGAGAAGTGTAGAGGACTGAGCACAGATCCCTGAGGTACACCAGCCCATGTTCTTCGGTCCTTGGAAAATGTTCCATTGACCCGAACCTTTATCCTTATTTTCCTTAAGAAGTCTGCAATCCAGATTAAGGTTTTTCCTCTTACTCCGATGTTGTGCAGCCTTTCAAATAATTTCTACACTCGCTCAAAAGCTGAGGTCATATCCAGGAATACGGCCGTTGTCTTCTTTGGCGGTTTTTCCTAGAAATCTATTATTGATTGTCATAAGTAGAACAGTTTATCAGTTGTACAGTGTCTGGATCTTTAGGCAGTTTGGTAGAAGTTTATTTTATTATTGTTAGTGAGCCAGACTATGAGCCTAGAGTGAATAATTCATTCTGTTATTTTACAAAGTATGCTGGTAAGAGCAATTGGCCGATAGTTCTTGCATTCCTTAGCATCTTTGTTTGGTTTCAGTATTAGCACTATAATTGATATCTTCCAATTCTTTGGTAGTTTACCAGTTTGCCATGAAATGTTCAGTATTCGTAGGAGTTGATTTTTAGCTTTGTCTCCAAAGTGTTTAATTCAGTATTGGCACTATAATTGATATCTTCCAATTCTTTGGTAGTTTACCAGTTTGCCATGAAATGTTCAGTATTCGTAGGAGTTGATTTTTAGCTTTGTCTCCAAATTATTAATCATTAGCTTTGTCTCCTTATTAATCATTTGACCAAAGATTAGAGCATCTCCAGGTGACATCTTGGATTTAACTTTCCTATTGATGAATTTAGCTCATTCAGTGTGAAGTCTCTCGAGTAAATATCTTGTTGATGGTAATTTCTTGCTTGTTTAACTAACTTGTTTATATTATTTTTTAGAGTCCTGCCTTCATTCGTATAGCTGAGTCTGGAAGTGCTTGAAAGATATTCAGCAATTATGTCAGCCATCTGTTTGTTCGTTCTCGCTGTTCATATCGGTTAGAGTATTGGAGGATTAGTGTTGGTTTTGATTGTTTTATAACACTAATTATATTCCCGTTATGGCTTTCCTTTTTTGGATCCATTTTTTTCGCAGAATTCTGCCCATTTTTCTTGTTTGAATATCCAAATTTCTTGTTCTATTTTGTGACTAATTTCAATGAGTTCCTTTATGATTTCTTCTGTTTAATTTGTTTTTAGAAGTTCATTTTTATTGTCTCTCTCTGCAATCATTGCCTCGATATTGTGGTCCTTCCAGTAAAGTATTCACAGGTCTTTACGTCTACCTCTAGGTATCGATACTTTTGAAGCTTTGGATATGTTCAAAGAGAAATTTTCCAATTTTTTGTCAATCGTTCTGCGATTTAATTCTTCGTTGCACAGTTCTTCAAGCTTTTCTGTAATTTTTTTCCAGTGTTCTTTTATTCTGTTGGAAATTCTCAATTTTGAATTTTAGGGTTGTTAAAATTGGTCTGTAGTCACTGATTGCACTTTTCAGAATTTTCCATTGTGTTGTGGGTGCGATGTTGTAATTTATTGCTGTGATTTCTATTGCGGATTCTGTGCCTGTGGACTTGGATAGATAGGTGTTCTTTTCGTTATTTAACGGCGTAAGGTCGAGGTCGGTTAGCATGTCCTCAACCTGCTGACCTTTGTTATCCTGGACAGGTGATCCCCAAGTTGGTCTTTCGGCGTTAAAATCACCAAGTGTGATTGCGATATTCGAAGACGCTTCACTTAATGTCTCTATCAGACCTGTATTGATACTAGTATTATCGTGGTGATAAACATTTATGATAGGAATTGTTTTATCTGTAAGATAGATTTCTATTGCCTGAGCTTCTGTCGTGCTTTCTCTAGGCTACTCTGATTATAGGCGATTTCCTTAAATTTGATTTCTAGAGTTTTAATCAAAACGGCAAGTCCTCCTCCGAATTTTCCCGGTCTGTCCATTCGTAGTGTTGTATAATCTTTGATATTGAATCTCAGATTCTTATTCAATTTTGTCTCCTGAGGACAATTAATATGTACATTGTTGTCACAGAGAAGATAAGTCAGCTCTTTATTTTCCTCTGGGTACCATTTATATTGAGTTGTAGTAGATTGAATTGTGTCCTCGTAGTAGATTTCTCATCATGAGCTCGAGCTGCAGCTCCTGACGCGGCGGTTACCCCGGACGCGGTAGCATTACTGGAGATATCAGTTTTGCTCTTCATTTGAAAATGGGTGCCGTTGCAACGTTAGTCATCTTGGAAACGAACCAGAATTTGGTCAAATATTCCAAGGGTCCAGGGGGGACCGCAAGGAGGTGTGGTCGAACTTCTCCCCTTCCCCCTGGAATGCCGTCACTACAGGATAAAGCACTCTTGGTGAAATTTTTTAATTGTGATTCAAAATCTGCCACTGAAGCTTTACGAGCGTTTCGTTCCTTTAAAGATATTCGAAGCGGCAAAGGACCAATGAGTTGCTACTCTCTAAAGCGATTGATTAAAGGTTTTGAGGAAACTGGATCTCTGGAAGCAAAACCTCGGAGTGGAAGACCATCGACATGCAAGTCAGTGGCTGTTACGGTTTTGCAGAATGCTGAAGCTATTGAAACGTTATCCACGTATGGAGAAGTAAGTGCTAGACAAGTTTCTCGACAAACGGGGATTTCGTATGGAACAGTTTGGAGAGAACACACATTTAGAATTTTTTCTATAAAAATATCCTAACAAAATTCAAAGTTTTCACGAGTTGAAAGTCAGCGATTTTGAGAAGCGTCAATAATTCGCTGCATGGGTTTTCCGGCAAATTGATATTGATGAAAACTGGCTGTCAAATGTTTTAAGAACAGATGATGCTCACTTTTATCTAAAGGGAGAATTTAACATTTAAAACTGCCTCATTTTGGCAACAGAAAACCCTAGGATTTTTACAGAAATACCACTTCATCAGCACAGAGTTACAGTTTTGTGTGGGTTCACTTCTTATTTTATTATTGGGCCATTTTTATTTGAAAAAATCAATGGAAGAACTTTTAAAACCGTTTTTTGTAACTGGTGAACGTTATGTTCAACTTTTGAGAGAAAAGGTTATTCTCATATTGCACGACAGACAAGCACTAAGCGAAATAAAATTCATGCAAGATGGAGGACCTCCTCATATCTCCCGCGGTGCCAAACAATTGCTGAAGGATACGTTCGGTGGAAATCGTTGATAAGTCGCCACTTTATATACCAGTGGCCTCCAATATCACCAGACTTGACGCCTTACAATTTCGGTTATGGGGGTACAATAGGTCGCGTTTTTATTGGCCATGTTGAAGGCTTCTATCAGATGGCACGTTTTATAAATTTCAACTATTTAATTGTGACCATTCTGTCATCTATCGTCTGCAGGCGGTGTTTGAGAATGAAGGGCGCCACATTGAGCAAGGATTGAGACCTAATACAAGAGAGAAGGCAGTTACCTCATGTGTTATATTTTGCAGCTCTTTGTTTTGGGTTATGGGAATAATAAATGCTGTCCTCACATCTTGACTCTTTTTTTTTTCTGTAAACAGTAATTTTTTTGTTTGTCATTTGCCCACATTTTATATTATGTCGTGCAGACCAAAGTGTTATAACTTCTCGAATAACACTGGTATACACAATTTTACCCCTTATGTTTAGTTTATCGCTTTTCGCTCATTAGAAGAAATAACATAAGGAATAATCTCTGTGTCCCCCCCCCCCCCCAACTTTAGATATTTTGCGCAAAAAATAATACAAAATGATTTTACTACCACGTTTTTCAGCGCAAAAGGTCGATTTAAAAATGATTTTTTTGAGGGGATACATTTTCAAAATTATGTACAGTATAATAAACAATGATAACATTTGACAAACCCATAGAATATTTGGAATAAAGTACGACAAATATATTTTGTCACTCCCCTCTATATTTTCATTTTGGATCATGACAAAAATCCAGTTAAATAGTCAAGTGTCGACAATTAGCCAAGAAACTATACATTCCTTATAGCACGAAATCCTATTAGTAGTGCCATCATAATTTTTGGTACTATATTAACAATTCAAAAATCGTGTATTGATATCAGTAGTTATTTTCAAACATTCAATTTATTTCACAAAACTCCATCTAAAATATAAATATTTTTTGCTACATGTTTTAATTTGCATATACCTATTTTACATATCTCAGATTGTATTTAAAAATCGTCAACTAATTCTTCTAACTTTTGGCGAAATGGTGTTTTATTAATTTATCATTTGATATTATTAGGGTTCTTTCCTGGTATTCAAAAAGGAAAAATACGTGTTGTTCAGTTATATTTTTCAATTTATCAAACAATTTGGCCGCTGAATCTCTGATTCTGGTAGAGCGCCATCTAGCGAATAAAGTTGTAACTAAAATCAATTTCGAATTTTTCATTATTTGCCATAAAAAATCTAATTGCATCCTGAACACAATGGTGTTTACCGCATTGCTCTAGCGCAAATATTCGCGGAGTTATCAATTTTTAAAGTTGTGCGGGACTTTTAGATCACCCTGTATATTTATAGTATATACAATTTGTAGTATATATAAAATATACTTGTATAAATAATTTACTTGGGAAACCCCGTTTTGCAGGTTGATTTTAGAATTGGGTAGATATTTTCCACCTTTCAGTACAGCATATATAAGCAGAATCGTCCAATACAGTATTAGAGCTCTAAGAAGCGGTCTGGTAGATTAAATTGGAGAAACCGCAAGGAAGGTTCACCACTGATGAGTCAAGCCCTCCTAATAATTTTTTCCTCGCAGTAAGGACAGAATAAAAGTTTGTCATGTGTTCAAAAGAAACATTCGTGCCTTAATATTGTATTTTAGGGGATTTTTATCAACAATTGGAGCTGTTAAGGACTCGAGATGTTACTATGACAAGGAAACCCAGGACTCGAGACACTTACTGCTGAAATGTGGCCACTCTTCTTTATCGCTAGACAACAGACAATAAATAATGTTGTAGATCTATATCAATTTGTAAATACTAGAGATAATTGTCACAGATATTTAACTATTTTGTAAATATATTTATGATTATCTTTCTAACCTGAAAGTATTAGGTTCCTAATATAATTTTATTGTTTCTCTTTTTATTATTAATTGTTTTATTGTATGTTTATAACTGTTTCTGTTTAAAAATGTAAATCGACGCAATTATCCCTAGTCGGGATATCGCGTTTTGGGTGTTGTGCCGGGATTTTGGATGTTGAAAAGAAATAAAGAAATTGATGTTCCTATATAGAAAAGGATTAAAAATAAACGTTCTTCTCCTGATATATATATATATCAATAAAATCAATAATACATCTAGGGCTGAGTTTCTTTTACAACTTTATATTTCTCAAGCTTTATTTCGGACTTGTCAGTTCTTCAACGGAAGTATCACACTAACTCTAAAAATCCTGAGTTCAACCGATCCGGTTGATAGACCTCAGCAAGGATCCCACTCCAGGGATACGGAGGAGCTGTATCTGTACTCATGTTAGAGTCGGCAGCAAAGGCTTCCATGTTAGGAACGGCCTCAAATTACAGGTAAAGTCAGACTTTCACCCAAGTATGTCTGGATCATGGTGCCATGATCAACGAAAGCTGCACCCCTATACCCCATTCCACGAGATCATGAACTCATGGAATTCGTGTAATCTTTACACAAGGCGATAAGAAACAACAATCACACTAACTAACTACCTAGGATATTCCGGGGGTTGGTGGAAGGATGGTCTAAACCGTTGGTTTTCGATCCGCTACGACCCGGGTTCGATTCCCGCAATAGGGCACTTTTTTTTCTGATTAAAAAGAAAAATGCTCCAATGGCCCCCGATTCTTGCAAAAGTCCAATCCCATCATCGAGTGCAAGTAACCAAACGGGGCTATGGCACATTTGTAAGTGCAAATTCGAACTGCTTTTCACATGTTTAGACATGTAGTGAACTTACAGTAAAAGCAGTCGACTTCTTCTACCCACCATGATTATCATGGCCTGTACCATGTGTACTAGAGATAAGCAAAAAAAAAAAAGGATACTCCCGTCAAAGGGTTGATAAGTCCAAAAATTTGAGCAATTAAAAAAAAAGTTATACAAGAAATTTATCCTTGAATGCATTATTTATTTTATTAAATAAAATTATCTACTTAATTCCCTTTAAAATACTTTATTTTCAACATTTCAGCAATCTACTGTTATCCTTTTCACAGAAAAAAAAACTGTTTTGATAAAAAAATCCTTTCATATAAGGTTGTTCTAAAAGTTCGTGTTTATCTTAAACGTTGTTTTTCTTATTAGTTGACGTATACAATTATTACGGCGAATACATAATAATACACATAATACAATTACATTATTTATAATGTTATAAAATAAATAAAGCTTCCAGGGTTAAGTTTCTTGTTCAAATTTTTATTTTCAAGCTTTCGGACTTGTCAGTCCTTCAACAGGAGTATCACGATTACCAATTAGTTTACCAATTATTTTATTTCCAAAGCGCTATATCCCGCAAGGGATACTTGCGCCAAACAAGGAGAAAAGTTTATTTACATTATTCAACGCATGAAAACATTAGATATCCAGATTTTGTAGAAAGTTTAGAATGTATTTACAAAATGAATTGAACTTTAAATATGTTTTTTTTTTAATCGGAAATCAAATCGTTAAGTTCACAAACAACTAATTCATTCTTCATTCTATAATCTTGAAATGCTGGGCAATCGATCAGTAGATGTCTTGAGGTTTGTTCCTCAATACCACAAAAGCAACTTGAATCCTCCACTACCTTTATTCTATTTAAAAATCACGATAATAAATTGATGATATATATATAATATTTTTATATACACACAAATCAATTTTTGCATTTTTAAAAAAATAATGATAGCTTGAAAATAAAAATTTTAACAAGAAACTTAAACCCTGGAAGCTTCATTTATTTTCTAATATAACACAATTACATTATACATATAAAAAGATATTATACATTACGACGAATAATATTAGTATTTCAATTATTTTGTAATTGTTTACGATTTTTTTGGAGAATCTTGTAGTTATACATTTTGAATATAAGATAGTTATTCTATCAAAAGAACAAATGATAATGATCACGCAAAACTTAATGATCTGATAATATCAGACGGAGTCAACGTTCCATAAAGTAATTCTCAATAAGACATTAAAAACATTCTGAGAAGAGAGAATAAAAAAAAAAAGAAGATGAAGCCAGTCTTCATTCCAAAAGCCATTAGATCCACAAACAGGACTGGAAAGTTGATAGTTACCAGATAGAGATTTGGAGAGTCCAAGAGGTCATACAAAGGCATGAGTTAAGTGGCCAAGGATCCATTAGGGAGACATTCCAGTGAAGTCGCCGGGGGACTTAAAAAGTAGTAAATGAGGGGCAGCATCGTATGATCTTCAAATGACATTGGTTGTGACGTCACTAAGGTTAACCCCCTGAGAACGTAAAGGGATGACAGGAGTCACCTTGGGCATTCAACGCCATGAAGCTCTGGGTGAGTGGATCGTAATCCAACTTGGCTGTTCGAATATGCCATCTCTTTGAGAATATTCTTGATAATGTTTTTTTACGTTTTCCATATGTTCGTATTTAAGAATATTTCATGTTAAAATATACAATCGTATTATAAATAAGAGTTTTTATTGTAAATTAATAATTAACCAAATATTTTATTGTAAAGATAGAGGCTGCTTAGCCAGAATTCATAGTTCTTTAAATTAAACATACTTCGGCCAGTAAATCTTTTTTATTGTTTGACGTTTCGACAAAAATCTTTTATCCTCGTCAGGAGCGAATAAAAATCAAAACATTTGGTTAAGCGTTAAAAATGCAGCCTTAAAATAATTTTTAACGCTTTGCCAAATGTTTTGATTTTTGTTCGCTCTTGACGAGGACAAAATATTTTTGTTGAAACGTCGAGACAATAAAGAAGATTTACTGACCGAAGTGTTTTTAATTTAAAGAAATATTTTATTGATACTCTCAGTTAATTATTACAAAAATCAAAGATAAATTAAACAAAGATAAATGTGATTATTTACAATTTAGTGATTAAATATAAAAAGCTGTTCTCAGGAAGGGAGGCTTCTCCACCTTGAGAGAGTCTTCCTCCAGACAAAGACAGGATCAATTTGAACCGCTTTCAGTTCAATGTTTTTGGAAATTGAGCTTTTATTTATTAAAATCTGTTTAACTTAGAACTATAATTCGAATAAAGAAAACTATATTTTGGATAAAACGTTATTTTATTTTGAGGTGTTGCAAACTTTCGAGTAAATTTTTATCTTCAACGGGCAAATATAAAAACAAAAGGATCCAATCGGTCGTGTAGGTAATTAAACTTCGTGTATGTTTCATATTAAAGAGAGTTAGCTAAGTTCTGATGATATGGTGCTGTAGTGAAATCTCCAAATATACATTCATACACATAGTTAGTAGTCACAGTGATGGAAGGAAGGAAAGGACAAACAACTTGTTGCCTTCAAAGATAATTAACAACAAAGGTATGTTTCATATTACTATGTTGAATTTTTCGAATTGAAGTATCTGTATTCTTTGTTTCAAGTTCTTTGATTTTTTTCGGGATATCAGAAGTAATTGCTTCCAGGTGTTGTTTGTTAATTCTTTGAATGCAATTCGATAGCAATATAAACGAAAACACAACAAGATTACTCGAGCGTGTATCAGAATATATTACAGTTAAATACACCCCTTAGAACTATTAGATACTTTTTTTTGCAGATTGGATTTATATATTATTAATTATCAATTTCAACCTTTATTTCTCTTTATTTCCGATGTTTTGTTATTCGGCTGTTATTCTTTTTCAAGTGAAACTAACCCTACAATTTATATAAAAGGGCATAATTGGATCTGTAAAGAAAAAAAAAAGTTTTCTCAAAATATTTCGAGATATTGCTCCCTCTTTAAACAAATTATTGTAATAAATATTGTTTAAGAGGGAGCAATCTCTCGAAATATTTTGAGAAAATTTTTCTTTACAGATTCAGGTACGTCTTTTTATATAAACCTAATTGATGGATCGCCTTTTGACTCAAGCCAACCCTACAATGTTTATATTTTGCCCCAATTTCTGAATATATTTTATAAATTTTTTACTTAAAAATCAAAGATTAGTTGATATTTATTCCGTTTGATGATGCAAGCTATCAGCAACTTTCAGTTTCACCATAAGAAAATTTATTTTTTCTTAATTGTAGGAATAGTTTTCCTTGAAAAGGAATGACAGTGGATTTTCGAAATGTCAGAAATAGAAGAGGGGAAAAGGTTGAAGTAGATAATTATATAATCATATATACATAACCCCGTAAATATGTAAATATAATTTGAAATTATATTTTTATAATTAGTTTTATATATTTTTAATTAAAAAGACATATATTGGATCAAAATATCATTTTATTTTACCAATGTTTCAGTTGGCTGAACGCCAACCTTTATCAAGGTGTTATAACATTTTAAAGTGTGTCAACAACAAAATATATACAATATAATACGGCTTGTGATTGTAAAACGACATTTGAAAATTATCCCGCATGTGTTTCTTTTCAACGAAAAATCGTAATTTATTTTAAGGAGAAATAACGATCATTTATAACCTTAGTGATGAAGTATGAAAGGATGAATTGTGAAGAGTAATGATTATTTCTCCTTGAAATAAATTTTGATATTTCGTTTAAAAAGAAACACATGCGGGATAATTTTCAAATGTCATATATATATATATACTTCTCAAGTGTATTTACTTCATTTTATATCTATGCTTGTTAAAGCGTGTAGGCTCTTTTTTTTTTTTGAAGTCGAAATCATTTTTCTAAGAGGAAATAATTTCATTCTTCTTTGATTACTGTCTTTATTTTTCTTTAGACAGCTGGGATATGTTTGCATTTTCATGCTATAATGTATATTAAATAACTTTATTTTGTTCAAAACATTAAGCTTAAGGGATAAGTCTCTTTCAAATACATTTATTTCAAGCTTTCGGGCACAACCGCCCTTCGACAGGAAAATTATATTAGCTACTGTACTGAGTAGCTAATATAATTTTCCTGTCGAAGGGCGATTGTGCCCGAAAGCTTGAAATAAATGTATTTGAAAGAGACTTATCCCTCAAGCTTAATGTTTTGAACATAATATTATGGGATTGCCTATTAAAATAACTTTATTGTTGTACAAATATATTTTTGTGAAAGGAAATTAAAAATTTCTATACAATTTAGAGAAAATACAAACAATTTAGAACAAAATTAAAAAGAAATAAAGATATTTTACTTAATTAAGAATATTTTTTATTTATAATTTTGTTATGTGGAGACGTTTTCAAGTTAAAAAGATGTTTGTCTTGATTTATATACAATTAAAAAGTTCGTTAAGCCGAAAAGTAACTTCCAATTTGAAAGTAATCTCTCCAAAACAAGGAGGAATTAAGATTTATGATTTAATGATGTGTGTGTGCGCTTTTGGTTTTATTTTAATTTGTTTTATATTTAGTTTTGTATATTTTGTTATTACCAAAAGAGATACCTTTCTCTTTAAAAATGAATTAAAACAATGCTAGTGTGGTCGCATGATTTTTATCACCGGCATTCCGTTCTGTACAGGGATGATGAAGCAAAATGCATTGTTTTAATGAATTTTTAAAGGGAGATGTGCCTCTTTTTTTGTGCATTAATACCATCCTCACGTCACTTTGTATTTTATTATATGTAAATATAATTCTAGGCACGATGAAGATCTATTTGCACGAGAATTTGTCTAAAATTATGTTTAAAGACATTTTCGCGCTTATCAGAAAAGTCTTTTCAAATCTGACCGATTTTAGGTTTACTTCTAAAATTATTGTTATTAGAACATTTTTTAATATGCACTCATGGGGACAAAACTTAAGGAAGTTGTACCTTTTAGCATGAACACGGTAGGATCAAAAAGTTCCCGAACTTTTAAAAAATAAAATATAAAACAACTTTTGAAAAATGTAAAATCAATTTTACTGTAAATAGCAAAGCTTAAACTACAATTTAGCAACGCCAGTAAATACGCATGCGTAATTTTCATTTTAGGCATATTTTTGTTGTAAGTATTTAGCTCACGTCGGTTTCTGCAATGTCATCATTTAAGCAAAAGGCAAATATTAAATTTTATGTAAAATTAAAAAAGTATTTCACAGAGACATTAGCATTAATGAATGAAGCTTGTATATCGGGATTCAGGCAATAACTCTGAAAGATACACTCATGGACAAAACTTAAGGAAGTTGTACATTTTAGCATGTATATCGGGATTCAAACAATAACTCTGAAAGATACACTCATGGACAAAACTTAAGGAAGTTGTACATTTTAGCATGTATATCGGGATTCAAACAATAACTCTGAAAGATACACTCATGGACAAAACTTAAGGAAGTTGTACATTTTAGCATGTATATCGGGATTCAGATAATAACTCTGAAATATATTTGATATACAGTAACCTTTATTGAAGACACACGAGATAACCAAGTGTAAACAAAATTGCATCCGTCTCCTTAAAAAAAAAAAAAAAAAAAAAAACAGACAATCGGCGATATCAAAGACTTTATACTTCTTTAAGTTTTGTCCATAAAGATTAAAATAATACAAGAGGTTTCTGGAAAGGAGTTTCTTTCTATTAATGTATTCTCAAGCATTCGGGTATCTATGTTCTTCTACACAAGTACGTAAAACGGATAATAATGATTATTCGTTTAATGTACTCCCGTAGACAATTTGACAATTAAAATAATTTTATTGATATCTTATCAATACATTCAAAGTACACGGTCTGTACTATTAAAAAAAAAAGATAATATTGTAACATGGTATTTATCAATTTTATTTATGTAACATAGTATTTATTAATTTTATTAACAGAGTGGTCATTTTTATGTTTTATATCTTGCGACTCTGTAAATTTTCCCTCGTGGCTTATCTTTTGTTTACCTTTCTTAGTTTGTCCTTCCCTGAAATAAATTTTGTTTCCTCCTGAAGTTTTTGTCTTCCCTAATTTTCCACGTGGCAATATGGATAATATTCACTATGTACAATGGAATTCGTGTAATCTTTACACAAGGGGATAAGAAACAACAACAACATGTACAATGAATATGGCGTCTCTGCCAGCGCTGCAGAGTTTGGTGGAGAATCGCCAATGTACTCCTGTAAAAGGGCAGGGATACCCGAAAGCTTAAGATTGCATCAATAAAAATAAACCCATCTCCAGAAACCTCTTGTATTTTTAAAATCTATATTAAGGAGATTCAAATCAAGTAGAAAAATGTGTACATAAGAAATATTGGGGGAGGGCAGACAAAAAGAATAAAAAATATATTCTCTACTTGGCAAATTAAAAAAAAAACAAGATGTCAAGAAATCGTCTGTTATTTATTATATTTTTTTGGCATACTCTTTTTGTGTGTTGAAAGAGTTATAAAATTCGTGCATATATTTTTATATTGTATATTGGTGTATATTGAATTTTTATATGCAATACCTTTAATTAAATATTTTAATGTGAAAAATAGTACAAATGTGATATTGTACTGGGATAAGGTGCTTAAATTATTTTTTTTTAAAACGCCCGAAACGCGTCCGTGGTTAGCTTTTCTTGATTAATAAAGAATGGGTATTTGACCAATTATGGAATAATTAAAATTCAACGAGAATAGTTGATATTTATTCCGATAGATGGCGCAAACTTTCATTTGCACTATAAGGAGATGCCTTTTATATATATATATATATTTTTTTAAGTCACTCTATAGAGTTGTCAAATGGTAAAATTTTAAAGTTCACGCACAGCAGTTTCTTGATTTTTTTTTGTCTCCATAACTTTTCCAGGTCGTGTTTCCCAGTTCGTGGTATGTTCCTTGGTACATGACATTCCATAGAACAAATTATTAAAATACACTCATGGACAAAACTTGAGGAATTGAAAAGTATTTAATGTAGCCGGTCGTCTTTATTTCTTTTTTTTTTTTTTGAAAGAGATAGAAGAATTTTTTTTCACACTTGGTTATCTCGTGTGACTTAAATAAAGATCACTGTGTATCAAATACAGCAACTTTCAGTTGCACGATAAGGAGATTCCTGTTTTATTAATATTACGCGTTTTGTCACGTAGAAAAATTAGGAAAGACAAACTTCAGGATAACACAGCAATTTATATATGGCACAAACACCAACTAAAATTTATAAAGTGCAAAATAATCAATGAAGGAATAATTTAGAGTAACAAGATATATAAATATCAAAGTTAATTATCTTGACAAAAGTTACCTTTTACGGATTATCACACAACAAGCAATAAACTAGGGCCTACAGTAAGAGTAACTTAAACACAGAAAAAGGTACACTCAAGAGTACAACACCAACAACAAAAAAGGGGTAAATAAAAATAAAAAACACGATTTTATTAAATAATATAAAACAGTACTTATCTTTTATTTGCAGCGTTGATAAGGAGCGGACCGGGGTTTCACAGGTATGCGAGGAGATCACCAGACAAGCACACAGAGAACGCTTTAAGCGTCTCCACTCGAGCACCACTTCACGACTCCTCGCATTCCGTTTCAACCCTCTTTTATGTACAAACATGGCCACATTCGTCCAATGACGTGGGAGATCAGTTCACTTAACAAATAAACAACATTCTTCTCGTATAACTGAGAAGATTAAAACTGCTTTGGTTTGTCAAATAATTTGACAATCTGTTAATAAAATATATATAATTTGCTACTATATTTTCTTCCTTTCAAATAAAAAAAACTTTCTACTTTCATTACTGCAATGCTTAAAACATATATCGAGAGGGTCTGGCTTATTAATGGGCAACTCTTCCAGCTGTATTGCCAATTTAATCTGACAAACTGCGTTATAATATTGTATTGGACGATTCTGATTGTATACCTGACACTGTAGAGGAAATTTTTGTTATGAAATTTCATTATAATAATGTGAGTGAAGAATTTCACTTAGCATATAGTTGGAAAACCTTGCAATCATTCTGGAAAGTCATTGTCTGGTCATCTACGATCAATCTTCTTCTTCTTTCTTATCTCCATTCAATCATATTAGGGTATCAAGTTGTGACCCTTGATTGTGTCTGTTTGACAACCATCATAACTGGGTGAAGTAGAATGCGTCTGCCTCTGTCATTAAGACTGGGAGCACTACTCAGTGGCAGGCCGACTTAGCTCCAAAAGAAATGGCCGTCTCTGACATGAGGAACAGACGCCATGTGCAGACACTCCTAACATGAAGTACAAACGCTACTTATCCTGTATCCCTGGATTAGGAGCCCTTACAGGGTACTAGCCGGGCCAGCTGAGCCCAGGTTTTCTAGTGAGCTTGTTACTGCTCCCCCTCCTCCTTTTTCATCTGGGCTTGGGACCGGCAAAGGCGGAGTTATTGCACTTGTAAATAGCGGGAAAACCTTGCAACCATTCTGGAAAGTCAATATCTGGTCATCTATGGATAATAACTTTCCAGAATGGTTGCAAGGTTTTCCCACTATGTACTAAGTGTAATTCTTAACCTGCAACCCCAAAATATATTATTTACTGTATTGACTCATCCATTAATGAGCTCTACACATCCCCAGCAGACACCATTAACAAGCTCTACAAGCTTGATACCCTGATATGATTGAGTGGAGATAAGAAAGAAGAAGAAGATTATAATAAGTCCCCGAAGAACCTGCCCCCAAGTTACAGTTCAAAGAGAGGACCATAAAGAAGAGCCTTGTCTCGCTGGATGACGAGGAAGACCCCAGACAATCGTCACCTTCAAGAAACGAAAGAATACTTCAGATGCCAAGATGAATGTTGACAGAGATTTGACGAAGATTGATCATCACCAGCCTAGTTATTGTTTCCATCATCCAAGACACATTGTACATAGCCATATTTAGTTTTGTAATACTGCACCACAATGATATCAAACCCAGTGCAGCATCTTTACACACCCAAGATAGTGGATATTGCTGCTGCTGTGATAGAGATGCATGGAGACATCTGAGACTCTTCTTTTGACACGACAACAACAACATTGATATCAAAATAACATACAATTAATCTATATGCTTTTTCCCTTTTTTTTTTTTTGTTAAAATAAAAAAAAAAAAGATTAACATTTTTTTAAAAGACACAATAAAATATAGATATATATCTCTCTCTAAAAAAAAAAAAAATAATAATAAGTGTATATGAATATAAGCGCTCTTTAAGGATAGTAGAATTACATGTAAATGATAAAAATAGAGAGAAGGAATGCTAAAAATGTTCAATCCATCTCCCCCCTTAAGGAAAAATAGCTCTCTGTCTCGACCAATAGGAAACTGCTAATTATAGTTGAGTTATTTCACGATAGATGGCAGCATAATACCTTCCAGAGGTCATCACCCCACAGGAAGTTTAGCCAGGGTTGCATACCATTGTACAATATCATTGGGTTGGCAAAATATCATGGAACAAACTAAATCAACGTTTAGTTCATTTTTGTTACATTAGATGGCGCTCTGTCATCTAAAAATACTCATGTAAGTGGTCAGGATATACCTTTTCTGTTTTTAATAATGTTATATGTAAATATAAATCAAAAGATCATACCTAGATTATAAAAGCAATGTATTTCTTTATCGTCAAATGACATTTTTTTTAATCAAAAGATCATCGACGCTATCTAAAACAAAATGGCGATTTTAGCATTCGAAGGAATCAACATTCATATTTACATATAGATTTGAAGGATGATTGTTTTTAATTTTTTTTTATTAGGTTTAATTTTATAATTAGAAACATCTATACGCAGATATGCAAAATTTAAAAGACTACAATAAAATGATGGTTTTCTAATTATCGAAATATTATTGATGAAAGTTTTATATATATTTTACATATTGAGTTAAATATATGCAAAATAAAAAAAAACGAGAACACAAAATTTTAAAAGATGTTTGCATATTTCAAAACGTTTACGATGTATTTTTATTCAAATCATTGGTAAAGGAAATGAATGAATGAAAATTGGGGCAACACGTAATTTTCGGACAAATTTTAATCTATCAAATTTAAAAATTATTTTTCAATTGTGTGTGAATAAAATAAATTTGATTTTTTGCCTTCGTAATCAATGTATATATTATACTTTATTTATTTATTTATTGTTACAAAAGCACGAAGTCCAAAGGACTATTGTGCTGTGCTAGTATTATTTACTTATATATTTACACGATGGATTAGTAGTGTTTTGTAAATTATGGTACAAATAGTTCTAAACTTAACAAAGTTCTCATAAGATAGAGTATATACACAAAGAGAATTTGGTAATGTTTCAAAGTATCTACATACAATTTGATTAGTCAGAGGGCAAGTTAAAAGAAGATTCTCTGGTGATTCGACATCCAAGCGGCATTCACATGTTGGATCATTGATAACATTCAGTTTGAATAGGAAACTTAAGAAGGGTCCTTTGCCTGTTAAGAATAAACTAGTGAATTTATCAGAAGAAATAAAATTTGGGACAGCAATTGGAAAGAATTTCTTGAACAGTTCATTAGATTGAGAAAGATAAAACTTATACGGACTAGTATAGTATCTTGAATTCATATACACTCATGGACAAAACAAAAGGAAGTTTCATATTTTGATGTCTCCCGTTGCCATTTTTTGTTGTTTAAGGAGACGAGGACAATTTTGTTTGCACTTAGTTATTTCGTGTGTCTTCAATAAAAGTCACTGTGTATCAAATATCTTTCAGAGTGAAAAACACAGTCAAAAGGCGTAACATAAGAAGAGAGACCCAACTTGAGGAAAGTTTGATGTTATTCCCCACTTTCTGTTGATATTGTTTACCTATCTGGGATAATCTTGTATGGTAAGTGTGTCCTTAAAAAAGGCTTTTGTTGTTGTATATTTTTCCAGAGTTATTGTCTGAATCCTGATATACATGCTAAAAGGTACATCTTCCTTAAGTTTTGTCCATGAGTGTATCTTTCAGAGTTATTGTCTGAATCCTGATATACATGCTAAAAGATACAACTTCCTTAAGTTTTGTCCATGAGTGTATCTTTCAGAGTTATTGTCTGAATCCTGATATATATGCTAAAAGGTACAAATTCCTTAAGTTTTGTCCATGAGTGTATCTTTCAGAGTTATTGTCTGAATCCTGATATACATGCTAAAAGGTACAACTTCCTTAAGTTTTGTCCATGAGTGTATCTTTCAGAGTTCTTGCCGAGTAACACACCAGGCTACATACTACGCATGGAAACCGGACGCTTCTCACTAGGAGTCACAGCAACCAAATTAAGAATATTAAAATGGAAAAATCCAGATTGCCCGCAATCTGTCTAGCCCAATTATGGGAAACGTCCACTCTAACGAATACCTTTATAGGTTTTACAGAAAATTTAATGAATATCCTAAACTCAACTGGATTCATGTGGTTAAAGAATTGTTCAGACCCCAATATTTTACAGAAAGCAATACCTCAAATTATCATAATCACTATAGAACAGTCTATCCAAACACATCTCACATATCACATTATATTCTTTATTATCCAACTTTATAGACAATAGTTCAGTAGCTTTGAATCTATATAACTTCCATAAAAATGCTGTAAAAAAGAAAGACTTAACCGAACATCCAAACATACCAAAAATTTCTGTTTGATGAGGAGGACAGAGCCAATTTCCAATTATTTGTTTAGGCAGGTACGATAAGTTAACCCCCACACTGATAAAACGGTGTTTACCTTACAACCCTGAACACTCGGATTTTCCTGGGAAATCTCTTAACAATTTCTTGAAAAAGCCATGGTCCACCTGTGCTGTGTGAGCAGAAGAGCTTAAATTGACTTGTTCCATTATATGTATGTTCCATATGTGAATACCTGTTTTCTTTCCTCTCTTCGCTCTCCACTTCTCCCATCCACATTTCCAAATTATATTTTTCTTATTTTCCATAGGATTATTCAAATAATAATCTGTATATATTCACCATATGTATATAATCTTTCTCCATTTTTACCCCTTTTTATATTTCCCATTTTCATAGGTTTCTCCGTCTTGTAACCCCAAGGAGAATCCTCTGTAAGAGCTGTGTGTCTTAATAAAGGTTTTTGTGTGTGTGTGTGTGTATCTTTCAGAGATATTGTCTGTATCCAGATATACATGCTAAAAGGTACATCTTCCTTAAGTTTTGTCCATGAGTGTATCTTTCAGAGTTATTGTCTGAATCCTGATATATATGCTAAAATGTAAAACTTCCGTAAGTTTTGTCCATGAGTTTAGATTTTTGTGCAAGGCAATAAATATTTCTCCAACATACATACTTGTGTGAAGCAATACCATTTTCGATAACGTGGTTTGTTCTCATAGAATGTCATTTCACACACAATAACTTTCCATGATTATGACTTAATACTGTATATAAAGTTTCCTCTAGAATCGAATACATGTTTGTGATTAAAGTTGTTTCTCTCTCTCTTTTTGTTGAATTTCCAATAAAACCTTTGAAGATTTCATCTGCTCTTAATTTGAAATGATATTCACTTCTAAACGAATTGTCACTGATATTTTTGCTTCATCTACCCTGGATATTCTTCATAGAGCAGGGGTCGGCAAACTGCGACTGGCGAGCCACATGCGGCTCTTTGGGTGAGAAGCTGCGGCTCTTTATATAGTTCCATACGTAAATATTATTTATGCGAGTACTATTTATTGTTGGCAAGAAAAAAGTTTTGTGGCTCTTTAAAAGCTTTGAAATTTTGTAAATTGTAATTTTTAAATTAATCAAAAATAAATCTCCGAGGATAAAGTTTCTCTCTTTAAGACATAATAGTATTAACAGACACATAGACATCCCTGATATATACAAAGCAATATTGCCATAGTGTACCTTAGGTGACCATTGCCAGTACGTTTTATTTTGGATTATTTTACTCATGCTGCCTTAAATTGAATTGTAGCTTTATCGTGAAGTTTCTTGTGATTTTCCTACTTAGTATACTCAAAACACGCAGATATTTCTTACTATTACTTTTCTCACTAATTTGCTAATACGTTTATTTTTCTTGTATATATGCTAATTTTTCTCAATATGGATATGTATATAAGATGCAAGTTTAGTTAGATTTGATGTCCTGTAGAAGGGTTATTGACCCGAAAGCTCGCCTTTATTAAAACTTATAAGATACGCATCCTCGTACGCTTTGAATCTATTACTTATAAAGTTTCTTTGTTATTGTTGTCGTGTCCGAAGAAGAGTCTCAGATGTCTCCATGCATCTCCATCACAGCAGGGGGGGGGGGGGGGGGGGAGAAGTCCAACCACACCTCCCTGCGGTCCCCCCTGGACTCTTGGAATATTCGACCAAATTCTGGTTCGTTTCCAAGGTGACTAACGTGGCAACGGCACCCATTTTCCATTTTCTAATAAAGTTTCCTTATTACACTATTAACGAGTTTACAAGCTTTCGGGTTTTAAACGACCTGTCTACAGGTAAAGTTTTTTAGAAAAGGAAACTATGCTACTACAATACAGCATAATTTCCTTTTCTAAAAAGTTCTACTTGTAGAAAGGTCGTTTAAAACCAGAAAACTTGTAAACTCGTTAATAGTGTAATAAAGAAATTTATCCTCGGAGATTTATATTTGTGATCAATCTAATTTATACAGAGGATTATAGTTCTAATTGTAATTTTTGACTCTTCCGACTTAAAAAGTTGCCGATCCTTGTCCTAAGCGACTATAGCCCATCTTGTCATAGTATTTTTCTTTAGTTTTATATGATTTTTATAAGTCTACTGATTATCACCATATCCTGCTTAATATATGAAAATATGAATCATAAACATTATTGAATATATCAAAATCCAGTGATAAGTTTCTTCAAACGTTTTTTACTATTTGAACTCAAGATTTCAGACTTATCTGATTGTGATCTTCATTTTATTTAATTGAACGCAGGGGATTAATAGGTTATATTCATTATTCACACTATTTTTGTTGTATTTATATGTATAAATGTTATATTAAAATATATTATTTTATTTAAAATTATATTTCATAGATTCAAATACTGTTAAATCAACCGCCAGAGGTCACGCTTCCCCTATAAAAACTCATTGTTGTTGTTTCCCGATGGTCGGCTCAAAACTTTTGTACATTATGTAAATAATCTTTTGTTTTTCCTTATTCTACTCGCCTTAAGCCAGGCATTACTTTTATCAAATTGTTTTTTATATATATTCCATGGGTTCAATTAAAGTAATATCTGATCAAAACCATTTTTATTATTATTCTTTCGATTATTATTCTTTCAAGATTTTAACCACGACTACATCACCAATACCATTTAGTACTAAAAAGAACCAACAAATAACTCCATAGTATAATCCTCAAGATGATCAAAAATACAACAGATAATATGATTTTTATTTATATAATATAAATATGATTTTTTTACTTAAAAAAAAAAAACGCGTGTGTCACGAGAAAGGATGGAAAATCTACTAGATTGCTACAATAATTCTTTAGCGTGCTTACATATGCTGCATTTTGCTTTTGAATTAGAAGAGAAATTGGTCTAACTATATGCTTTATGTAGTTTTAGAGATCATAAAAAAAAATTGTATCATGGAAGCTCTTAAGTTTAAAGAAAAAATAATAATTTGCAGTTAATACCATTAAATGTTTTGAAAATAGAGGAAACCATAAATAAATCTTTGATTAAAAAGACATACACCCATACCTCGCTTTGCGTCGGGGTTACATTCCAAAAAAACACGACGCAAATTGAAACGACGCAAAGTGAAAATATGTGAAGGCGCAATCAAAAGTGTTGCCATATTTTAGGAAAAAAATTCAAAAAAAAAAAAAAATTAAAGACTCGAATCCAAAACAACGCAACTCCGAAAATCTAAAGACGCACAGTGAAAATCAGTAAAAATTAAGCAGCGACGCAACTTCGAAAAAAACGCAAAACGAAACGACGCAAAGGGAGGTATTGGTGTATATTGTATCAAAATATCATTAATTTTACCAATATTTCAGTTGGCTGAACGCCAAACTTTTTCAAGGTGTTATAGGATATTAATGTGGCCATATTAAAATGTTATAATACCTTGAAAAAGGTTGGCGTTCAGCCAACTGAAATATTGGTAAAATAAATGATATTTTGATCCAATATATGTCTTTTTAATTAAGCCATTAAATGTGATTAGTTTTTACTTTTTTGTTATTTAATTAGGTGATTTAATGTAATTAGACTGTATGTCTTAATAAAGGCTTTTGTGTGTGAGTATAAAGGTTGATCTATATAATAGAGTTTGTGTCATTGTAAACCATATGTTGTCGTTAAGATAGAGGCTGCCTGGCCGGCATTCATAGTTCTTCAAATTAAAGACACTTCGGCCAGTAAATCTTTTTATTATCTCGACATTTCGACAAAGATCTTTAGTCCTCGTCAGGAGCGAACAAAAATAAAAAGATTTAACAAAGCGTTAGAAATTATTCTAAGGCTGCAAAGGTGTTCTCCCGTGGTATTTCAAATTTTGTACAATGTCGTTGTGTTCAGGCCACTCTCTTCCTGTTGATCAGCCTGCTGGCCACCGCTGTGGTGGGAAGCAGCTCAGGCCATCGTCGGGGGCCTCCTCGGGGCCACATCTATCCTGGGGGCCACCATGTGGGGGGGCCGGGTCATCATGGCTACCCCCATCACGGCTTCCGTCGCCCCTACCCCCCTCGCCCTCACGGCAAATTCTAACAGGTGAATGGACATCCTCTCTTATCAATACCTGCTGACCTCTGCCGGATGTTTACCACTATTGCTGGTCTGGCCTTTGTCCAACATCCTTCTTTTCCCAGAGTCGGTAGAGATTCTTTGGACGTGTCTTTTTTTTTGCTTATCCCTAGTACACGTGGTACAGGCCATAATAATCATGGTGCGTAGAATTAGGCGACTGCTTTTACTGTAAGTGCAACACATGTCAACACACGTGAAAAGCAGTTCGACTTTTGCACTTACAAATGTGCCAGAGACCCGGGCGTGTCTTGAAATATCGCAAAATCTCTCTTATCAAATTTTCAAATGAAAAACTAAATCTGTAGAAGTTTTGACGTAAGGATAGTTTATTTCATTGATAATAAGCTGCCTGTTCTCTCTCTATGCTTGGATGTTAATGAAAATCTTTGTTTTGGCGTCTGTGTTTGTTTATTTTATATAAAGAAAGAGATGTTTTCGGCATAACATGCATATATGTAAATATGTATTCAGGTCTCAAAGAAAAAATAAAAGAAAGATTATCTCTCCCGTTAAAATGGACACACAAAATGACCAAATTTTTGGTCGTAGAGGTACAGTCTGCACTATGCTGACGAGAGCCAACAGCCTGAAACGCGTACGTGGTTGCCTTTTCTTTATTTATCAATAAATTTGGTTGGCCAAATATCTTTGGAACAAGCTAAATTAACGTTTAGTTTATTTTTGGTCCACTAGATGGCACTTTGCCATCTAGAATGCTCATGTGATCGATCAGGAAATGCCAATTTTGTTTTTAAGTGACATCTATTAACAGTGTCTGCAATCTAGCAGTCTTAGGTTAGATAACAACACCAGCTTTAGTAAATTCAGAACCTCTATCTGGAGACCATGGTTTTGGGATATGCTCCTTGTCAGTTCAAAGAGTCTAGGGCGAACTTTGATTTTATGACATCCACAAGAGATTCATGAAATCTTCAGAATTTTCAAAAGAGGTGTTTAGCTGATAAAGTGACTAAGTCATATACACTCATGGACAAAACTTAGGGAAGTTGTACCTTCTAGCATGTATATCTGGATTCAGGCAATAACTCTGAAAGATACACTCATGGACAAAACTTAAGGAAGTTGTACCTTTTAGCATGTATATCTGGATTCAGGCAATAGCTCTGAAAGATACACTCATGGACAAAACTTAAGGAAGTTGTACCTTTTAGCATGTATATCGGGATTCAGACAATAAATCTGAAAGATACACTCATGGACAAAACTTAAGGAAGTTGTACCTTTTAGCATTTATATTGGGATTCAGACAATAACTTTGAAAGATACACTCATGGACAAAACTTAAGGAAGTTATACTTTTAGCATGTATATCGGATTCAGACAATAACTTTGAAAGATATTGCAGTGACCTTTATTGAAGATACATGAGATAACTAAGTGTGAACACAATTGCCTTTGTCTCCTTATAAAAAAAAATAGACGACCGGCTACATCAAACTAAGGAATTTTCTTAAGTTTTGTCCATGAGTCTATATGGCCAAAATATAGGTGGAAATATTTCTAAGATGCATTTTTTTTGGCGTAGACACTTTGGCAGTCAAACACATCTTTGTCAAATTTTGAAGATTTCTTGAATTCCCTGACGATAATTTAAAATCTCAAAGACTGCTTAGGACTGACGAGGTCCACAGCTCAAAACAATGATATCCAGGTGGACTTTTTTTTTTTTTTTGAGGAGGAGACACAGTCAATTTTGTTCACACTTGGCTATATCGTGTCTTCAATAAAGGTCACTGTGTATCAAATATCTTCCAGAGTTATTGTCTGAATTCCGATATACATGCTAAAAAGTACAACTTCCTTAAGTTTTATCCATGAGTGTAATTTGTGGATTTGAAGGTTTAATCTTAGTGATGGTTTTCAACGAAGGTATGAAAGGAAGGTTCTATATTTGTAGAAATTTTACAAATATTGGTGAGAAATTAAATAATATGGATAGAAATCTATCAAAGTAGTTTCCTCTTTCAGCGCCCAAGGTATTGATTCTTCAAGAGCTTCTGTAGAAACTATACATAGTGACATTTTTAGCATCTTCTACCATCTTTTACCATCTTCTAAAAAGAGACCCAAAGGTAAAAGCGAGGATATTCTTTATTGAAGATCGCTTATCACGTTTACCTTTGGTCTCTTCTTAGCTATTATATCCGGCGATTCCTCATGGAATAGGACGTAGGGGTGCAGATTTCGTTGATCAATGGCACCATGATCCAGGCACACTTTGATGAGAGTCTGACCTTTCCCTTAATTTGAGGCCGTTACTAACATGGAAGCCTTTGCTGCTTACTCTAACATGGGAACAGACGCAGCTTCTCCGTATTCCCGAAGAGGGCCCTTACTGAGGTCTATCAACCGGATCAGCTGAACTCAGGATTTTTGAAGAGGTCTTTCTCCTCTTTATAACAATGCTGCTATTGGTCCGCGACTGCTGTCAGAGTTATTCTGCTTGTTTTGCAGCTGGTTTTCATATCTGAAGGTCATTCCCCTATCCACCACCTGGGGAAGTGCCCTGTAGCAGTCACTTCTGCCGAGGGCTGGGATTCCTTCTATTGTAATTGATAATTCTGTTTTTTTTTTTCCCTGAAGATGGGCGCTTATTAGAGATGGAATACTATCAGATCACAAGTATTTTTTTATTTATTTTAAAAGGTGTTGTTTGAGGAAGGGGTATCGCCAATCTAAAGAGTTGTTTATAGATGATTTGACAGCAATATGCCTTTGATAAAGAATAATTTTGTGTGTGTTGTGTGTGTGGCAAATGTATTTAGTTAACTCAAAAATGGCATCAATTCAAATGCCTTATATACCCATCTGGATATTGTGAGGTTTTACCATCAAAATTTCTTTACATATTGAAATATTTAAAAGAATATGCTTAAAATGTGGTGCTATGTGTTTTTAGGTGAAGAGGTCTTCATGGAATCCTGTCCTTTCTTCCATTCCACAATCACATTCCTGGCGCAATAAATTATTTGATTCTTCTATCTACTGTGTTTGTGTGAAATGTTTGTTACATTCTTCATGTATCTTCATCCTTTATTTACAAGATTATTTACATTAGCGTGATTAGAAAGCGTTACAACCACAAAAAGAATTGAAGAAAAAAGGAATTTGGCTCAAATTAACTTTGGCGTGTAATGAATGGTTAAATTTGTGTGGGATACAAAACGTTCTAAAATATTTTAATTATTTTTTTATAAACATTTGTTTTATTTAATAGGCTGGATTCGTGATATTCTATAAATGTTTTCATGTTGACTTTGCTTAGACTTTTAAAAGATACTGATCCCAAGAAGATTGATCAAACATTATCTTCTTCCTACAGTTAGCGCCTATTTTCTTGTGATCTTAGACACATATTCTGTGTGAACAATTAATTCATTAAACTTATATTAATAGGTCTAATTGATTATGGTAACGATGCTATTACTGAAATGTCACGAACATTTTAATAATTTGAATTTGGTCTTGTTAACTTATGTCTAACATGTTTTTTAGCAAAGTCTGTTAAAAATTATAGTCAGTTAGAGTGGTGGTGTCTTGTCCATGGAAAGTGGGGGTGCCCCCGTTAGTCAGCCACGTTTCAGAGTTCCCTGTTCACGGTTACCGTAGCGGCTCGGGGCTCACGACACCGTACTACAGGGCAGTCCCTTACTTGTACTACAATGGTGGTGGTGTCTTGTCCACTCCATGGAAAGTGGGGGTTCCATTGCCCCGTTAGTCAGCCACAATTCAGAGTTCCCTGTTCACGGTTACCGTAGAGACTCGGGGCTCACGACACCGTACTACAGGGCAGTCCCTTACTGACTATCCCTATGATGGTGGTGTCTTGCCCATGGAAAGTAGGGGTACCATTGCCCCGTTAGTCAGCCACATTTCAGAGTTCCCTGTTCACGGTTACCGTAGCGGCTCGGGGCTCACGACATCGTACTACAGGGCAGTCCCTTACTGTCTATCCCTATGATGGTGGTGTATTGTCCATTCTCCATGTAAAAGGGAGGTGTCATTGCCCCGTTAGCCAGCCACATTTCAGAGTTCCCTGTTCACGGTTACCGTAGCGGCTCGGGGCTCACGACACCGTACTACAGGGCAGTCCCTTACTGTCTATCCCTATGATGGTGGTGTATTGTCCATTCTCCATGTAAAAGGGAGGTGTCATTGCCCCGTTAGCCAGCCACATTTCAGAGTTCCCTGTTCACGGTTACCGTAGCGGCTCGGGGCTCACGACACCGTACTACAGGGCAGTCCCTTACTGACTATTCCTATCATGGTGGTGTATTGTCCATTCTCCATGTAAAGGGGGGTGCCATTGCCCCGTTAGTCAGCCACATTTCAGAGTTCCCTGTTTACGGTTACCGTAGCGGCTCGGAGCTCACGACACCGTACTACAGGGCAGTCCCTTACTGTCTATCCCTATGATGGTGGTGTCTTGTTCATTCTCCATGGAAAGAGGGGTGCCATTGCTCCGTTAGTCAGCCACATTTCAAAGTTCCCTGTTCACGGTTACCGTAGCGGCTCGGGGCTCACGACACCGTACTACAGGGCAGTCCCTTACTGTCTATCCCTATGATGGTGGTGTCTTGTCCATTCTCCATGTAAAGGGGAGTGCCATTGCCCCGTTAGTCAGCCACATTTCACAGTTCCCTGTTCACGGTTACCGTAGCGGCTCGGGGCTCACGACACCGTACTACAGGGCAGTCCCTTACTGTCTATCCCTATGATGGTGGTGTCTTGTCCATTCTCCATGTAAAGGGGAGTGCCATTGCCCCGTTAGTCAGCCACATTTCACAGTTCCCTGTTCACGGTTACCGTAGCGGCTCACGACACCGTACTACAGGGAAGTCCTTTACTTGTGCTGCTTCTACCGCCCGCCACGTAGAGGAGAAGACACATTTTTACCATCGCCAAGTATGTAATGTACAAATTCTGGATAAGCATCGATTTTAACTATGACTACAACATCGAAACCGAGTTTGACTCACATTTAGAGACTCATGTCTAATGTACATATATATACACTGCGTGACATTGAAAATGGAACACCAAGAAATAGTGGCCAGAAAATTATGCAAATTTCAGGGTAGACGCGCCTAACCGAGTTATGCAAATGATGTAAAATGCGCAGCTCTCGTGCGCACATGGAGTAAGATATAAGGGAAGGAACTTGCAGAAAGGACAGTATTCGTGTCGTTATTTCTTCAAGGAAAATCATTGTCGAAATTTTGTTCTTGTGTCAAAAGACACGTGTAATAACAGAGAATGCCAGGTCATCGTAAACGGAGGCAGTTCAAGCAGACAGACGCTTTTACGAGGGGCATGGTGATCGGACTGAAAAGGGCAGGTTGGTCCATACGTCAAATAGCAGCTGATACACACCTTGGTGTGTCCACGGTGCACCGACTGTGGAGAAGATGGTTGGAACAAGGAAATGTGGCAATTTATAGGAATGTCGGTGCAACCGGAGTGACGTCAGCACGTGTGGATCGGCGTATCCTTCGACAAGCAGTGGCGGCCCCACAAGCCACTTGTACCGCCATCCTGCAACATGTGCAAGACACCCTAGATCATTCCATCTCGACCAGAACCATTTCCCGTCGATTGGTTGCTAATGGCTTGCACTCATGCCGTCCGCTAAGAAGACTGCCATTGACCCCACCGAATAGGCGCCAACGTTTGGAATGGTGCCGGGCTAGATCGACGTGGATGACGGAATGGCACAGGGTCGTGTTCTCAGATGAGTCGCGTTTCTGCTTGTCCAGTGATAGTCGCCGTGTACGCGTGTGGCGTCGACGTGGAGAAAGGTCCAATCCGGCAGCAATTGTGGAACGCCCCACCGTGCGACAAGGTGGAATCATGGTTTGGGGCGCAATCGCGTATGATTCCAGGTCACCTTTACTTCGTATTCGGGGCACTATGACGGCCCAACGATACGTTGATGATGTGCTGCGACCGGTGACACTCCCCTACCTTCAGGGGGTACCCAATGCCCTTTATCAGCAGGATAACGCCCGACCGCACACTGCTCGCATTAGCCAACAAGCTCTGCAAGATGTACAGATGCTTCCCTGGCCACCGTACTTTCATGATCTCTCACCAATCGAGCACGTCTGGGACATCATTGGACGCCGTTTGCATGCCTTGCCACAGCCGCGTTCAGAAGACGAACTGTGGCAAATGGTTGAGAGGGAATGGAGAGCCATCCCTCAGGACGCCATCCGTACTCTGATTGACTCTCTACCTAGACGGGTTGCTGCGTGCATCGCCGTCCGCGGTGGTCCTACTTGCTACTAAGCCGACGCCGTTCTCGCTCTGTATTATGACTATCATTTTGAAATGAAGATCACTTATTGTTCGTCCCTGTCTCTCTCTGTCTGCCGAGTTTCATCACTTTCTGGCCACTATTTCTTGGTGTTCCATTTTCAATGTCACGCAGTGTATATATTATTTAAATATATACTCTCACAATGTCTCTATATTCATCTTCACTTGCTAAACTGAAACTTTGACTCATGTAAAACTGACTTTGTATATATAGCCATTGATGTTTGCTTATTCTACTAAGTGAATAAATCTATGTAGTTAATAGTAATGTCTGAATAAAGAGTTTTAAAACGTTGAGGAGGACTTCTGGGCAGTTAGAGTAGATAGGCTGATTGTTACTATACATTTTCCATCACCACAAGTGAAGCTTTATAGTAAGGTAATTAACATAATGCATCGTTCTGTTGTATAGTTAAAGGGAGAGATGTCTCTTTAGGTAGATAATAAGTATTTATCATATTCTTCTTCTTCTTTCTTATCTCCACTCAATCATATTAGGATATCAAGTTGTGACCCTTGATGGTGTCTGTTTGACAACCATCATGACTGGGTGAAGTAGAATGCGTCTGCCTTTGTCATTAAGACTGGGAGCACTACTCAGTGGCAGGCCGACTTAGCTCCAAAAGAAATGGCCGCCTCTGACACGAGGAACAGACGCCATGTGCAGCTGCTCCTAACATGGAGTACAAACGCTGCTCATCCTGTATCCCTGGATTAGGAGCCCTTACAGGGTACTATCAGCTAGGCCAGCTGAGCCCAGGTTTTTTAGTGAGCTTGTTACTGCTCCCCCTCCTCCTTTTTCATCCGGGCTTGGGACCGGCAAAGGCGGAGTTAGTATTTATCATTAATTTATTAACGTGATACTCCTGTTGAAGGATTAATAAGTCCGAAAGATTGAAAATTAAAAGTTGCACAAGATACTTAGCCCTGGAATCTTTATTTATTTTATAACATTATAAAGTATTTGCGTGATAATTCTAAATGTCTTTGATCTCTAAAGAACAAAGAATTATCACACAAAGAGTTTATTGTATTGCAAAGAATTCTACAATCATTAGAGATAAAGAGAATACTCTGAAAATCTATTTTTATATAAAATGTGAAATCTTCTTTAAAAAAAAGAAAGATTTTGAAATATCATTATGAAATAACAGCCTCCTCTAGTCAATTAGAGTTTGTTCTTTCATAACACTTCTGAAAACAAATTTTGTCAGACGCAGAGGAAAAAAATATGAGCGGTTTTTAAACAAAAATATTTCCATCTGTTTATTGCGTTGTTATTTCAAGTTAGTTTGAAAAACTTGTTTTGTTGGAATGTCAAAAATAATGCAAACCTTCATGAACAAATCTCGGTGAAGTGTAGCTGCAAGGATTCAGCGAAGACTTGACTATATCTGCCACTGATTTATCAATAAAAATATTTTTTAGAGCTAAAAGCATGCTACAAGTATATATGGTCCAAGTTATAAATGATAGCATACACTCATGAAAAAGATTTAAGAAATTTTCATATTTTAATCTCGCCGGTCGTCTGTAGAGAGAGCCAGATAGAAAGGGATGATATAGACATGATTATAAGTAATAGACTAGGAAAGATACACTCATGGACAAAACTTAAGGAAGTTGTACCTTTTAGCATGTATTTCAGGATTCAGACAATAACTCTGAAAGATACACTCATGGACAAAACTTAAGGAAGTTGTACCTTTTAGCATGTATTTCAGGATTCAGACAATAACTCTGAAAGATACACTCATTGACAAAACTTAAGGAAGTTGTACCTTTTAGCATGTATATCGGGATTCAGACAATAACTCTGAAAGATACACTCATGGACAAAACTTAAGGAAGTTGTATCTTTTAGCATGTATATCGGGATTCAGACAATAACTCTGAAAGATACACTCATGGATTTCAACCTACTTTATATAGACATGATGTCTATGGAAGAGGTGGACAGAGACAATTTTGTTCACACTAGGTTATCTCGTGTGTCTTCAATAAAGTTCACTGTGTATCAAGTATCTTAAGAGTTATTGTCTGAATCCCGATATACATGCTAAAAGGTACAACTTCCTTAAGTTTTGTCCAAGAGTGTATCTTTCAGAGTTATTGTCTGAATCTCGATATACATACTAAAAGGTACAACTTACTTAAGTTTTGTCCATGAGTTTATCTATCAGAGTTATTGTCTGAATCCCGATATACATGCTAAAAGGTACAACTTCCTTAAGATTTGTCCATGAGTGTATCTTTCAGAGTTACTGTCTGAATCCCGATATACATGCTAAAATGTACAACTTCCTTAAGTTGTGTGCATGAGTGTATCTTTCAGAGTTATTGTCTGAATCCCGATATACATGCTAAAAGGTACAACTTCCTTAAGTTTTGTCCATGAGTGTACCTTTCAGAGTTATTGTCTGAATCCCGATATACATGCTGAATTGTACAATTTTCTTAAGCTTTGTCCATGAGTGTAGTTATATGTAGATTATTATCATTTTAAAAATCATTTGGTCTATGTAATAGCCTCTCTCTCTATATTCATGTCAAGTTTCAAGATATTCCATGAGTTCCTTATAGATGCAACACTCTCTATATATTCCACACACTAGTGCTTTAATTAAACATTATTCCATTTCATTGACAAAGAGCAACCTAACACTAACGGTACAAAAAAAGGTAACTCATTTACTTTGTATTCTACTTTGAAGCTATGTACTTATACATTCTATTTTAATATTATTATACTTCAAACATTCAAATTGTTCCATGTTTTTCTCCGGACTCTGTATATGTTGGAAAAAAAAGAAGGAAAATCTTTTAAAATAATATATCAATGATCTTAAAATACTTTTAAGCTGACAACACTCTAATATAAAAAGATGAAAGAACAAGTGATATTTTTGTTTATATAATTAGTAAGTGTAATTGTTAAATGTTTTTTTCTCTTTTTTTTTTTTCTCTCTCTTTGAAAATAATAAATTAAAAATACTTTCTTAAAAGGTAAAATCGCCTAATTCGTCAAAACCATTTCAGCTTTAAGTAAACTTATTATTTATTGTTTTATCGTCTGAAATATAAAAGATTCCCAACAGTATATTGCTTCAACATGTTTAATGAACATGATACAGCAAAATTTTATATCAGAATTTTTGAAATTATTTAATCATTGTATAAAAATTAGTTGTAAAAATATTTTTCGAAGTTATTATAGACGCGTATGATTCTTTTTAAAAATAAACAATTTCTACTGTCCTTACTGCAATGGAAAAATTAATCAATGCAGTAAGGACAGTAGAAATTGTTTATTTTCAAAAATAATCATCAAAGAATATCTACTGTCCTTACTGCAATAGAAAAATTAATCATTGCAGTAAGGATAGTAGAAATTGTTTATTTTTAAAAAGAATCATCAAAGAATTTCTACTGTCCTTACTGCAATAGAAAAATTAATCATTGCAGTAAGGATAGTAGAAATTGTTTATTTTTAAAAAGAATCATCAAAGAATTTCTACTGTCTTTACTGTAATGGAAAAATTAATCATTGCAGTAAGGGCAGTAGAAATTGTTTATTTTTAAAAAGAATCATCAAAGAATTTCTACTGTCTTTACTGTAATGGAAAAATTAATCATTGCAGTAAGGACAGTAGTAATTGTTTATTTTTAAAAAGAATCATCAAAGAATTTCTACTGTCCTTACTGTAATGGAAAAATTAATCATTGCAGTAAGGACAGTAGAAATTGTTTATTTTTAAAAAGAATCATACGCGTTTATAATAGTTCCGAATTTTGATAACAGATGGCACGCTAATGCATCATAAAAAATATTTTTCACTGATATATATTTTTGACTGAGTATATTGTTATAATTTATATTCAGTAACGCTCTGTGTCACGACTTCCAATGACTTTGAAGGTTGGAATGCGGAAAGAACAAAAGTTGACAGAAGAAAGGTAAACGAAGACCTCTCGATCAGATTAAATTCTCTCTCTCTCTTCAAGAAAATAATTAGAATAACTATTCAACAAGGTAAATGTTTTATTATTGTAAAGATAGAAGCTGCCTATCCAGCATTCATAGTTCTTCAAATTAAAGATACTTCGGCCAAGTAAATATTTTCTATTATCTCGACGTTTCGACAAAGATCTTTTGTCTTCGTAAGAAGCGAACAGAAATTAAAACATTTGGCGTTAAAAATGATTCTAAAGCTGCAAAGGCCTTTTCACGCGATATTTCAAATTTTGTACAACATCTAAAGCACGAGTCAAAAAACAAATATTTAACTTACAAACGACTACGATTTTTTGTAAGTTAAATATTTGTTTTTTGACCCGTGCTTTAGATGTTGTACAAAATTTGAAATATCGCGTAAAGTACGCCTTTGCAGACTTAGAATAATTTTTAACGCTTTGTCAAATTTTTATTTTTTTTTACTCCTGACGAGGACAAAATATTTTTGTCGAAACGTCGAGGTAATAAAAAAGATTTACTGGCCGAAGTATCTTTAATTTGAAGAATTGTTTTATTATTATTATCTTATTTTCCTAATACTTGATAATTGAAATTCGCTAGGTAAATCTAATCGATAAGTGTGAAGACATGAGTAAGGATCTTATAAAGCAGCAACCTGGTGAAACAATATCCATATAAGATTACTTTAAAACCAACACATTCAAAACAACAATAAAAACTTCACACAATCTAAATGTTATAAAATAAATAAAGCTTCCAGGGTTAAGTTTATTTTGCAACTTTTTATTGTTCAAGCTTTCGGACTTGTCAGTCCTTCAACAGGATTATCACGTTAAAAATTTAATAATAAATACAAAATTTTATATACACATTATTACATACATAATTTAAATACTTATTATCTATTTAGAGAAAAGTATATTACATTATTTCTGTTTGAAATACAATCTATACGTATAAAATGAGTAGGTCAATTCCTATGTAACCTAAAACGAGGGCTAATAGATAAATAAATCAGAAATATTATACAAATTATGCCAATAACACATTTTTCAATTATTTCTGTATAAAGTTCATCTTTATATTGTACATAGATGTTTTCTTTCCTCTTTTCGCTCTCCACTTCTCCCATCCATATTTCCAGATTTTTTTTTTTCCAAATCCATATTCTTATTTTTTTTATAGGATTATTCAAATAATAATCTGTATATATTTACCATGTGTATATAATCTTTCTCCATTTTTACCCCTTTGTATATTTCCCACTTTTATAGGTTTCTCCGTCTTGTAACCCCAAAGAGAATCCTTTGTAAAACCTGTGTGTCTTAATAAAAGTTTTTGTGTGTGTATATATATTGTACATAGAAGTATATGCCCGTTGAAGAGCAGAAAATTTTATCGAAAACTTGCAAAATCAAAATTAAAATAAACTCTTTACCTTTAATATTATTTGTTCTTTCTTTTTCGGATTATACAAATTCTTTATCAATTTAGTTCAAACGCATCAAATCATTTTTCATCATTCAACCTTCCTTTAGTCTGAATTGGAACATGTAGGATAAAATTGAGGAAAAAAATTACTTCCTGGTTTTAACAGTTTAGGAAACCGTTTGCTTTTAATTTAAAATATATAGAATAACCTTATACCACTTCCTTAATACCATAGCTATCATTTCAGATAATAGCTTTGAGGTCACAGATTCCCTATAGGCCTTTGTATAATGTCGTTGCACTCCCTTACCTAAAAGGAGAAAGTCATGTCAAGGTCAAAATATTATGAAGAGGAAGGAACTCCCATTTGTAGAGGTCATCTAGAGGTCATTTGTCTGAATCGGGGATGCGCATGGAAACTTTTCAGCTGTTCTATTTCACTTAAAATATTTTAAGTGGAATGAATATAGTTTAAAAAATTCTTTATTATTATTATATATTAGTGTATGCAAAGGGAATTTATATTAAAAATTAATAGACACAAAGTTCGAATATTTGCAATTCTTTCTGCATATATTATGAAACTATAGAATATTTGGTTCGAAAGAGTACCTAGCCAAGGTAATTTAAAGAATTTAGGCAAATGAAATTTCTATAAATTCAAAACGAATCTAGGCGCTCCTGGAGAAAAAACTCAGTTTTTAAAATTCTATATTTACGGGTCTCCTCGAAAAAAATATTATATATATATATATTTTTTTGAAAATAGAGCAATCCATAAATGATTCTTTAAATAAAAAGGTATATATTGGATCAAAATATTTATTTTTACCAATATTTCAGTTGGCTGAACTCCAACCTTTATCAAGGTATTATAGGATATTAACAAGGTACGGTTATAGACGATCTTTCAAGTGTTTATCTTAATTCTAGGACACTGTAGGTTTTACTAGGTGAATTTAAGTATTTGTTGTGTCTATTCACATATTACAGTCTATTTGTCTAACAGGTACAGTTATAGACAATCTTTCAAATGTTTATCTTAATTCCAGGATCCTGTAGGTTTTACTAGGTGAGATTTAAGTATTTGTTGTACCTATTCACATATTACAGTCTATTTGTATAACAGGTACAGTTATATACGATCTTTCACGTGTTTATCTTAATTCCAGGCCCCTGTAAGTTTTACTAGGTGAGATTTAAGTATTTGTTGTATCTATTCCCATATTACAGTCTATTTGTCGAACAGCTATTTGTATAACAGGTACAGTTATAGATGATCTTTCAAGTGTTTATCTTAATTCCAGGACCCTGTAGGTTTTACTAGGTGACATTTAAGTATTTGTTGTATCTATTCCCATATTACAGTCTATTTGTCGAACAGCTATTTGTATAACAGGTACAGTTATAGATGATCTTTCAAGTGTTTATCTTAATTCCAGGACCCTGTAGGTTTTACTAGGTGACATTTAAGTATTTGTTGTGTCTATTCACATATTACAGTCTATTTGTCGAACAGTTATTTGTATAACAGGTACAGTTATAGATGATCTTTCAAGTGTTTATCTTAATTCAGGACACTGTAGGTTTTACTAGGTGAGATTTATAGTGTTTGTTGTACCTATTCACATATTACAGTCTATTTGTCGAACAGATATATGTATAACAGGTACAGTTATAGATGATCTTTCGAGTGTTTATCTTAATTCAGGACACTGTAAGTTTTACTAGGTGACATTTAAGTATTTGTTGTTTCTATTCACATATTACAGTCTATTTGTCGAACAGCTATTTGTATAACAGGTACAGTTATATACGATCTTTCACGTGTTTATCTTAATTCCAGGACCCTGTAGGTTTTACTAGGTGACATGTAAGTATTTGTTGTACCTATTCACATATTACAGTCTATTTGTCGAACAGATATTTGTATAACAGGTATAGTTATAGATGATCTTTCAAGTGTTTATCTTAATTCCAGGACCCTGTAGGTTTTACTAGGTGACATTTAAGTATTTGTTGTACCTATTCACATATTACAGTCTATTTGTCGAACAGATATTTGTATAACAGGTATAGTTATAGATGATCTTTCAAGTGTTTATCTTAATTCTAGGACACTGTAGGTTTTACTAGGTGACATTTAAGTATTTGTTGTTTCTATTCACATATTACAGTCTATTTGTCGAACAGCTATTTGTATAACAGGTACAGTTATAGATGATCTTTCAAGTGTTTATCTTAATTCCAGGACCCTGTAGGTTTTACTAGGTGACATTTAAGTATTTGTTGTTTCTATTCACATATTACAGTCTATTTGTCGAACAGTTATTTGTATAACAGGTACAGTTATAGATGATCTTTCAAGTGTTTATCTTAATTCCAGGACCCTGTAGGTTTTACTAGGTGAGATTTATAGTGTTTGTTGTGTCTATTCACATATTACAGTCTATTTGTCGAACAGTTATTTGTATAACAGGTACAGTTATAGATGATCTTTCGAGTGTTTTTTTAATTCCAGGACCCTGTAGGTTTTACTAGGTGAGATTTAAGTATTTGTTGTGTCTATTCACATATTACAGTCTATTTGTCGAACAGATATTTGTATAACAGGTAAAGTTATAGATGATCTTTCAAGTGTTTATCTTAATTCCAGGACCCTGTAGGTTTTACTAGGTGAGATTTAAGTATTTGTTTTTGTGCCTATTTACATAGTAGAGTCTGTTTATCGACCAACTATTTGTATAACAGGAACGGCCATATTTACTTATGCAAGTAGGATGGAAGCAGGTTCTCTACAGATATAGACCTGTTGGGAATCAGTGCCTGGACTGAATCTTGAATAGCCACTATAGAGAACACTATACTTGTATCTAAGACTGATGCTCACTGTACCAATTCATGTGAACTCTCCTGTGAGAAAGGGAGAGACGGATACGAGTATATATTGTGAAATAGATGACAAAGCAAAGTTTCCAGAGTAAAGTTGGGGGAAGATGAGTGGGGGTTTGGCCATGTTTTCTCAGGGGGGAGGGGGCAGGCGCTAAAAACAGCATTCCTGTGTGGGGGAGGACAGAGTCTGGTCACATCTCCGGCGAGGAAAAGACGTGACGACTTGTCTCCGGGCGTGTGATTGATCCTGCAAGGCGGTGCCAGGAGAGTCTGAAATCAGAGCGGCCTACAAGCTCAACAGTCCAGGACGTGTTAGTGTGGAGCGGTACGTTTCACAAGAGTGACATCCGCGGCGACAAGGATCCTTCTGACGGTGAAGTTAAAGGCAAGTCCCACTCATTGTATTGCTTCTGTTAAGTCTTGGTGGTTTTGTTGTTCCATGGAAAGGGGTGTGTCATTGCCCCGTTAGTCAGCCACATTTCAGAGTTCCCTGTAGGCCTTCAACGGTTACCGTAGCGGCTTGGGTTTCACGACACCGTACTTCGCCTTACAGAGCACTCCTTCTGTTAAGTGAGATATATAATAAAGCGCTAACTTTTGCTGCATCCCTTTGAACTCACGTGTGTATCTTTGTGGCATCCTGATTAGACAAAGAACACGAACAGCGTCTGGGTACGACGTAATAATATTGTAACGTCGAAAATTAGGATTAATAAATTCAGCAAATTTATTTTAGGTAAGCATAAATTAAGATTGATAAAATACAAGAGAATCAAAAAATGCGGGAAGTTTACAGAGATTCAAAATATAAATATCAAAATTAATAATCTGTATATAACAATGAATACTTTAAAATGAAAGGAATTAAAAGCACGAATGTTTCTTTTGTACATAATACAAATTTCTACTGTCCTTACTTCAATGAAAAAATATATTGGGAGGGCTTGGCTCATCAGTGGTCAACCCTCCCAGCGGTTTCGCCAATTTAATCCACCAGAACGCTTCTAAGAGCTCTAATACTGTATTGGACGATTTTACTTATATATGCAGCACTGAAGGATGGAATCTCAGAAATGGTTTTCAAGAAAACTATGGGCATAAGCTTATAGGATAGTAGAATTACATTCAAATATTTGCATCGAGCAATACTCTTCCGCAAACAATAAAGACAATGTCATTTAAACATAAATTAACACAAAGCAATAACGAAGTAAGGGCAATAGAAATTTGTATTATGTACAAAAGAAACATTCGTGCTTTTAATTCCTTTCATTTTATATGTATAGATGGCGCGTTATTGCTTCGTGTTAAAGAATACTTTACAACATAGCTCTAATTCCCTATTACAGCTGTGAACCATAGCTTGCAAATATTGTAGTTACTGACATGGGATTACGTGCTTCTGCTAAGGATTCTCTCAAGTCTTGGAACTTTGTTCTTAGTAGCTTTGCGTTATTTATATTGCGGCGTGAAGAGCAGCTTTGTTGTCATATCATCTTCTTTCTTATCTCCACACTGGGTGAGGTAGAATGCGTCTGCCTTTGTCATTAAGACTGGGAGCACTACTCAATGGCAGGCCGACTTAACTCCAAAATAAATGGCCGCCTCTGACATGAGGAACAGACGCCATGTTCAGCCGCTCCTAACATGGAGTACAAACGCTGCTCATTCTGTATCCCTGGATAAGAAGCCCTTACAGGGTACTATCAGCCGTGCCAGCTGAGCCGTGGTTTTTTAGTGAGCTTGTTACTGCTCCCCCTCCTCCTTTTTCACCCGGGCTTGGGACCGGCAAAGGCAGAGTTGTTGTCTTATCATCAATAAGGACTTCGTACTTTTGGAAGAAGTCTTGGGTTTAACACGGCGGTGGAATGTTAAAGCCAGTTTCTGAAACTGTAGATCACAGCATCCATTGCCTCAAGGTCTACTCGAAGATCTTCAGTTTGTATTCTCTAATCTACCCAGCATCTTCACCAAAATGTAACATAGAAAATTAGGAAAAACAAATTTCAGGATGACACGACAATTTATTTATATATAAATCATTTTATTCTCGATCGAGCGTTGTGGCTCACTGTACGTATTACATCCCAAACGCGATGTCAGCCATCTTTGTCTTGAGCTCAATGTACCATTTCGGCGACCGTTAAGCCAGTACAATTTATTTAAGGCAAACACAAATTAAAATTGATCAGATTTAAGAGAAGCAATGAGGTAAGTTCTTAGATTATCAAAATATAAATATTAAAATTGATAATCTGTTAACAAAATAATAAATACTTTGCTACAACATCATTGGTTATCTTACAATACAGGCCATCCTTCTGAAGCCTTCGAGAAAAAGCTTGAATTGAAACTGTCGTTCCAGATGTACAAGAGAGCTCATTGAAGAGCTGAGTTGTTGCTTTCCTCTATGCGCTTATTATTTAGAGTCTGATCGAGTTTTTTTTTTTTCTTTCGTGGTAGGTATTTTTCAGCCATGCCCTGATCTTCTGGTGATGTTTGGGTTTCATCGATTTTTTTAGAGATTTGGAGACCACATTTGTCATTAAACAAAATGTTAACGAGGGATTCAATCCTGGTTCATGGCTGATGGGAATCGAGGGTGTTATCCACTCGTCCACCGACTTTTTTAATTACTAGGTAAATTAAATCTTTAATCATGCCGTAATTAGCAATAGATTGTGTGGATATTTACAATTACTGTATGTGGTACAACTGAACACCAATATATCAATCATGATTCGAGCAAATCATGGACAATAAATATTTATTATTTTTTTAAATTGTATACAAAGGCAATTAAGAGATTTGTGCTCCACCGACGTACTACACAAATCCCATCTAGATGTATATGTTATATTAAAATATTATTTCATTTAAAATTATATTTAATATATTCAAATACTCTGCTAAATCGACCGCCAGAGGTCACGCTTCCCCTATAAAACCTCATTGTTGTTGTTTCCCGATGGCCGGCTCAAATATTTTGTACATTATGTAAATAAGTTTTTCATTTTTAGATTCTTACGCCTTAAGCCAGCCATTGCTTTTATAAAATTATGTTTTTTTTTATATATTCCTTTAGTTCAATTAAAGCAATTACTGATCAAAACTATTTTTATTATTATATTTTCAAGATTTTAACCACGACTGCATTAACCATATATATCAATATGTCCGGGGTAGCCTAGTGGACATGACAATTGACAATTAAAAATAGTTTATTGACATCTAGTCAACAGTAGTGAGAAGGTTTACAGCCATTTTTAAAATAGGGAGAAATATATACAACAGACGGAGGAAGCCCCCTGTGGACATGGCATCTGCCCGGTAAGCGGAACACTGTGGGTTCGTTTCCCATCCCTGGACACTTTTATTTTTCCGTTTATCATTACTCTTCACAATTCATCCTTTCATACTACATCCCTAAGGTTAGAAATAATCGTTATTTCTCCTTAAAATAGATTTCGATTTTTCGTTCAAAAGAAACACATGCGGGATAATTTTCAAATGTCGTTCTACAATATATATTAATATAACAATTGTGTGTATCATTTCATAGGTTAAATAGTTTTAGATAATAAAAATCTGCGTAGAAACTGATCAATAAATAAACGTTAATTTATCAGGAAACTATTATCAAGGGAAAACACCATCCTCTCTCGATAAAATAGGTATAAAACTATCTAGATATATAAGTACTTTTCTTTTTATTATTCCTATAGTACACGTGATACAGGCCATGATAATCATGGTGGGTAAGAAGTTGGCGACTGCTTTTACTGTAAGTGCACCACATATCTTGTCAAATTATATTGACAAATATTTGCACTCTTATCATATCTCAGGTTTTAGTGGAAAGAATTTTGTTGTTTAGTGAAATGATCTCCCACGCTTTCTCATTGGACGAATGTGGCCATGTTTGCACATAAAAGAGGGTTGAAACGGAATGCGAGGAGTCGTGGAGTAGTGTTAGAGTGGAGACGCTTAAAGCGTTCTCTGTGTACTTGTCTGGTGATCTCGCATACCTGTGAAACCCCGGTCCGCTCCTTATCAACGCTGCAAATAAAATATAAGTACTGTTTTTATTTTATTTAACAAAACGTGAGTTGTTTTTATCTTTTTTTTTTTGTTGTTAGTGTTGTACTCTTGAGTGTACGTTGTTCGGTGTATTAAGTTACTCTTACGGTAGGCCCTAGTATATTCCTTTTTGTGTGTTAACCCGCAATAGAAGTAAATTTTGTCAATCTACATAGGTGAAATGCAGTTCGACTTTTGCACTTACAAATGTGCCAGAGCCATATGAGTAATCTAATAACTATATACACGGTAGGATAAAAAAGTTCCTGAACTTTTAAAAAATAAAATATAAAACAACTTTTGAAAAATGTAAAATCAATTTTACTGTAAAGAACAAAGCCTAAACTATAATTTAATTTAGCAACGCCAGTAAATACGCATGCGTAGTTTTCATTTTAGGCATATTTTTGTTGTAAGTATTTAGCTCACGTCGGTTTCTGCAATTTGAGCAAAGGGCAAATATTAAATTTTGTGTAAAATTAAAAAGGTCTATCACAGAGACAATAGCATTAATGAATGAAGCTTATGAAGACGAAAAATTGTCACGAACGCAAGTTTATTTATGGTATAAACGTTTTAAAGATGGCCGTAAGAACATCGCAGATGATTCAAGATTAGGTCGGCCATTGACGTCAACAGCACATCGCAATATTAGACAGGTACGTGATTTAATTGTTGCTGATAGAAAAATTACTATTGGAAATATATCAGAAATACTTGGAATTTCGTGTGGTAGGTGCCAAAAAATTATTGGTGAACATTTAAACATGAAAAAACTTTGTGGTTATTTTGTCCCACGAAATTTAACAGATCAACAAAGAGAAACCAGATTATCAATTTGCAAAGATTTAATTGAAACTGCAAATAATGATTCTGATTTAAAAAAAAAAACAATAATAACTGGTGTTTAAACATGGTGCTTTCTTTTTGGTCCACAAACCAATAAAAAAAACAATCACTCGAATGGTACACACCAAGTTCTCCTAGGAAGAAGAAAGTTCGTCTTGATAAGTCCAAAGGAAAAGTAATGCTTGTAGTGTTTTTCGATTATCAAGGACTTGTCTATTATGAATTTATTAAAGAGGGGGTTACTATTAATAAAAAGGCATACAAATAAATACTTGTGCGCCTTCGTGATGCGATAAGAAGAAAAAGAAACCAACTGTTTAAATCAAAACAATGGAAATTGCTACATGATAATGCCCCTGCTCATAGAGCCATTATTGTTCAAGACTATTTAGCAAAACACTCTGTATCTGTCTTGCCGCATCCTCCTTACTCTCCTGATATCGCTCCATGTGATTTCTTCTTCTTTCCAAAACTTAAAATGACGCTAAAAGGGAGGCGCTTTTCATCGTCATTAGAAGTAATTGAAAATGCGACGGTGAAGCTAAACAAGCTTAGAAAAATTGACTTTGAACTAGCATTTCAACAGTTTTTTTCACGCTGGAAAAAAATGTGTAGATAACCAAGGCTCCTATTTTGAAAAAAAATGATGTTTAAATTACTATACTATGAATAAATAAATAATTTTTAAAAAAAGTTCGGGAACCTTTTGATCCTACTTTGTATATATAGTTCATTCTATATACTTTAGAATTTTCTATACACAAGGGGCGTGTTTTATCCCACGATTTATAAAGCCGTGGGGCCGTGTTTATTTGGGGGGTTGACAGGTGGAAGTAAGGGCATCACGGGGGTCAGGATCTCCCCCAACCCTGACCTTGAAAAGGGGGAGGTTGCCGCTATAAAATCAGTCAGCTTTGAGGGCCAACCCAAATGGCCATTCTAACCTTGGTGTTCTCCCAGGTAGGTCGTGTGTATCACAGCTCTCGTAAATGACTAGAACTGAACCATTTTAACACTTTTTTTTTTCGATATCAATGCTTCTTTTCGAATATATCTACTTCTACAGAATTTACTGTGATCATTGGAAAATTAGATAAGAAGTCTTGGAGAACTAATCAATGGTGAACTATATCAACGGTTTCGCCAAATTAATCATTCGACTGCACTATTATTGTATTAGAATTCTTTTCATATAGTCTTTATTTATTTTATGGAAGATGTTTCAGGCACCAATGATAAGCCCTCTAATACCATTTTTCTAATACCGCAGAAAGATTTGAAGAAGTAGTTTTGAAGATTTATTCGAAAAGATGTATTTTAATGTCGAAATAAGTGTAAACTTTGTTCGATTGATGACTCTTTAGAATATATTTATGTATCTTATGAAAGGTGTTTTAGGCATCAAAGATAAGACAAGTCCTTTAATATCATTTTTCTATCACCACAGAAAGCTCTTTGCAGATGTAATTTTTAAAGATTTATTAGAAAAGATGTATTTTAATGTTGTAAAAAGTGTCAACTTTGTTCGATTGATGGATTTTTAAAATCTTATAATACTTATTGCTTATAAGATAAGAATTTTTAAACATTATTATAGATCTCGTATAGCGATGCCCAGACTTATGCTAGCTTGATGTGCGACAACTTGGAGAGAGTCACCTAGCTTTGGATATTTTTCTTCAAATCGCCCACATCTTTAGCATATATCTTGTAATAATAGGTATTGGATGCCTTTAATACAAACTCCTTATGAATAATTACAATTCTTCGATTTATTTTTATGTGTTTTGTTACATGTTTTTTTTTTTTCTCTTTTCTTTCTCAATATATAAATTCTTGTTCTCACATAGTCTCTTTTACGGGGCTAGTCATTTGATATTATATGGACTTCACTATAAATTGACCATGAATTCCATTTTTAATACCTTTTAAAAATAACTTTATTAGGTACCATTCAAAAAAAGGGCAACCTAGCTTATAATATTGTAGCAAAGTATTTATTATTTTATTAATAGAGTACCATTTTTTATGCTTATATTTTTCTACTCTGTAAACTTCCCTCATTCCATCATTCATAGTTTGTTCTTGTCTTAAATAATTGCTGCGTCATCCTGAAATTTGTCTTTCCTAATTTTCTACGTGACAATAATTACAGCGGATAATACAACATAGAGTTGCTAGAGGATAATATATTATACATAATTATGTATAATTCTATACTGACTTATGCATATTTGACGTAAGTGAATATCGTCTCTTTCACCTGTCGCGTAACTTCGAGGTATATCACGGACAAAACTTAAGAAGGTTTACCGTTTAGCATGTATATCGGGATTCAGACAATAACTCTGAAAGATACACTCATGGATAAAACTTAAGGAAGTTGTACCTTTTACCATGTATATCGGGATTCAGACAATAACTCTGAAAGACACACTCGTAAACAAAACTTAAGGAAGTTGTACCTTTTAGCATATATATCGGGATTCAGACAATAACTCCGAAAGATACACTCACGGACAAAACTTAAGAAGATTTACCGTTTAGCATGTATATCGGGATTCAGACAATAACTCTGAAAGATACACTCATGGATAAAACTTAAGGAAGTTGTACCTTTTACCATGTATATCGGGATTCAGACAATAAATCTGAAAGATATTACAGTGACCTTTATTGAAAACACACGAGATAACCAAGTGTGAACAAAATTGTCTCTGTCTCCTTCAAAAAAAGACAATCAGAGACATCAAAAACTTTACACTTCTTTAAGTTTTGTCCATGAGTGTACAACTCAATACAGTACCTGGTATCAGCTCGTAATTGAGATTACTCACAGGGGGCACCATGGGAAGGTGACTTTAGCCCCCCAAATCTCCATAGCATACATTTAAAAAAAGGGAGAAATTGCAAATACGCGAATGTAAAACGGTGACAAAGATATGTACCAAAATACAACATTTTTTATCAATAGCATGCGCTAATACACACACAAGCCGTTATTAAGGAATATAGTCACGGAATCTTCAAATATAATAAGAATTTTCTTAAAGTAAAAGCTAATCACATTTAACGGTTCGACCGCTTCGACCCGGGTTCGATTCCTGCATTGGGCACTTTTTTTTCTGATTGAAAGAAATGCTCCAATGGCCCCCGATTGTAGCAAAAGTTCAACCCCACCATCGAGTGCAAGTAACCAAACGAGGCTCTGGAATATTTGTAAGTTACGATGTACTAGAGCGCCATCTGTTATCAAATTATAAAACTATTTTAGAGGCGTAATTAAAAAGAATATTACGCCCCCCCCCCCTCTAAAATAGTTTTATATTTGTAAGTACAAAGTCGAACTGCTTTTCACATGTCTAGACATGTGATGCACTTACAGTACAAGCAGTCACCTACTTCTACCCACCATGATTATCATGGCCTGTACCACGTGTACTAGGGATAAGCAAAAAAATAAAATAATGGTAATAATGAAATTCATATACAGGAAAACTCAATTACGACAATTGAGCTAATATACAGATTGGCCTGGGTAGATCCGAGGAAAAGAAAAAATATAAAAAGAGAAAAATAAAATACTGGTATCTACATATGATACATATGTATACATAAGCTTTCAGTAAGATGCTGATACAAATTATTTACTCCACTTTCGAAAGACAGATTTCAACATCAACTCAATGGATGATGAAATATAGTGGGGAATCCACCTCGGTTGTCGCACCAATTTCTTCGACCTAACCACCCCAACAAAACTTAAGGAATTGTAAAGTCTTTTAGAAGAAGACAGGGGCAATTTTTTTCACACTTGGTTATCTCGTATGTCTTCAATAAAGGTCACTGTAATATATTTCAGAGTTATTGTCTGAATCCCGATATACATGCTAAAAGGTACAACTTCCTTAAGTTTTGTCCTTGATCGTATCTTATTGATATCTCAAAATTAGCCCTTGTATGTTTTGTTCCCTGAAAAGGTTTGGCGTGTAGCCACACAAAAAAAATACTGGAAAAATAAATAAATGCATTGATCCAAAATAAGCATTTTTATAAATATATAATAGTTAGCTAAAAAATATTCCCCTCATACAAAAATATTGCCTTAAAATATATTTTAATCAGTTGTAATAACGATTTAAATGGCTAATTATAGCTAAGTACAGCTGTGTAACTCGTCATTATAGCTTACTTCATATGTCCGACGTGATGAGGCTCGAGATCATTAGAAAGATGTTCCGACATACTCATATATACAAAGCCAAATCCTGACCGCTTATATGAGCATTTTAGATGGCAGAGCGCCATCTAGTGTAACAGATATCAACTAAACGTTGATTTAACTCATTCCGTGATATTTATCCCCAACCCAATTTCTTATTCAATCAAGAAAAGCCAACCACGAACACGTTTCAGACTATTGACCCTCGTCAGCATGGTACAAGCTATACTTCTACGACCAAATATTTGTTCCTTGAGAAATCAAGAAATGGGTATTTAAAGTTAAATTTCGGTTCCAAAATAACTTTATTAGGTACCGCTCAACAAGAGCAACCTAATTTATGATAATTGAAACAGTGAATAATATGTGAAGGTTATTCACATATTGAACAAAGTGTTAACGCGGGATTCAATCCCGGTTCATGGCTGTCGGGAATCGAGGGTGTTACCCACTCGTCCACCGACGTTAAATTTACCTAAATACGCTTTTCATGTGAAAAAAAAAAAATAGAAAAATGGTCAAGTGTTTATATAAAGAAACAAAATAAACAAAAAAGGCATATACTTCCGCTTATATGAGTATTTTAGATGTATGCACGAGTAGGGAAAAATAGAAAGAGCGCTACGTCCAGAGAGAATTGAAGAAAAAATATGAAATTTTTGTTCTAATTAACTTCATGTGTGACGTGTAAGGCATGATTAAATTGTATATGCAAAAAACGTCTATAAATATTCAAATTTATATCAGTTTTATAAGAAAAAGGAGCATTTTCTGATCGTACAACTAAAAGTTGTTGATGGCTTTCGCCATCTATCGGAATAAATATCAACTAATCGTTGATTTTTAATTAATTTACGATCAGGAAATGCTCTTTTTCTCATTTTTTCGATCAGATCTAAGTACAAATTCACTTTTGTACTATTTTTCAGTTTTATTTTCCAATCATTAGATTTGAAGTCTGTGCATTCAAGCCAAGTTTCATGATATTGCACGAGTTCCTTCTAGGTGTAATACTTTATATTAACACTAGGGCAACTCTGTGCTTCACTTCCATCAATAATTGACAATATGACCAAGAATAAGTATATTGCTACGGCGTTTTATGGTTTCCACAAGTCCATATCTCAGAAGAAGGCCAAGTGACACTCACTCCTCACTTTCTTACTGCTACTCTTTTTGTGTTGTTTTTCTTGCTTCCCTCTTTCTCTTTCTTGTTTTTTTTTTTTTCCTTTTTTTTTTCTTCTTTTTCTTCTGTCTATATCGTTATTTCCTTTGTCTCACTGCTTTGTTCTTATGGATACCTCTGGTGAATCCTGTATAGGGTCAGTGACCCTGAATAAAGGCTTTTTGTTGTTGTTGTTGTTGTCTATTTATACTAGAGTGTAATTACCAAAAACAAATTTAAAATATGTAAATAATAATTTTAAAAAGGCTTCCGAGCATAAGTTTCTAGCTTTATTCATAAATTCTCTTAAGTTTTCAGGTATTATAATCCCTTCTCCAGAAGTATAGGATGCCATATACTCTGGTAGATGGGTTTATACTACCTGAAAACTTGATATATATATATATATATATATATATATATATATATAAAGGTTTTATAATATTTTTTCAAGGAAAGTTATAGAAAATTTCGATGTTGATTTAAGAGTATAATGTCGAATTGAGAGTATAATGTCTTTGCTCTTTTTCCTACTCTAATATCTTCAATTCTTCCTTTTTTTTCTTCTATGTTCTGCTTCAATGACGAGTAAAGTCCGATGTAATAAGCGTGAACTTGTTATAGCCCTATATTGTTATATAAAGAATTAAAACCTTTTTTTGATACCCAAATAATAATATTTAATAATTTGTTTTAATCATCATTAATTTACAACTACTTTTCATATAAATTATATTTAATTCTACAATATATATATATAAGCATAGGGCGCTTCTCCCGTTAAAATAAACGTTAAAAACCTGACGCCATCTATTGACAGTCGCCGCAAACTAGCGGCCTCAGGTCGGTGACAAAGCCACAACACCAGCTTTGGCAAACTGAGAAGCGTCCACCTAGAGACCATGGTTTCGGACTAATGGCCCTCGTCAGTCCAGGGCGGACTTTATTCCGTGAGATACACACGGGATCTAATGGAATCTTCACAATCTGTCAAAGAGGTGTTTTACTGGCAAGGTGGCTGATCCAAAATATATATAATACACAGTTAAACCTGTCTATAGCGCCCCCTCTAAATAGCGCCTCCCTCTCTATAGCGCCCGTTTTTAAATACGTAGTACGATGCGATTTATATTAAAAGTGACCTGTCTATAGCACCCCCTCTCTATAGCACCCTATTTTGGTGAGTCCCAAGAGGGGGAGCTATAGACAGGTTTAACTGTATATATAAATAAATCAAACTAGAAACTTATCCCTAAGCCGTTTTTTAAAATTATTATTCATATATATTTCATAGGATTATATCTTTCGAAATTTAGAATGTACATTGTACATATAAAATATGTAATGGTTTTTATGCCGTGTGTTGATAATGTGCCTGTGTTCACAGATCCTACTGCTTCTAGCAGCCAGCGTTCAATCCGAGCGCCCCCCTGGAAGCTATGTCGGACTCCAATACGCCAAAAACTTGGCACCCGAAGATAAAATTGCCCCGGCTCCTGCGGCGCATTCTCCTAGCAAGGAAGCTGAGATACAACCAGCTCAAGAATCGATTTTAATCAAATCATCTCAACCTGAGAAAAGAGGATCCATTTATCCTCTTCCGAATTACCTCAGATTCCCACCAACCTCAATGAACTACCATCATGCAATGCCCATGTATTCACCCCAACTTCCTCTCAGTTCCATTCTTCAACCTGCTGCATCCCAACTAGGAAATCTACAAGGTAGTTTGAACCTCAATGGAAATGATAACGAAGAGAATTTACAAGATCAAGGTATTTTTTCAATTGGAGGAATACCTCATGTTTATTCTCTACCTTTAATTCCAGTAGGTCATCCAATTTACTTAGATCCTAATGCTGAAAATTCTCCAGAAAATATCCAGAATGAAAAGAACATTAATAAAGATTCTCAAAAAATGGATGACAATATAAAACCATCTTTGCTAAATGCTGAATCTCAAGAGATGAAAGAATTAGCAGAGAATGAAGAAGCTTCCAATGAAAATATAAAAATCCAAAAGGATGCTATATCAAATTCAGATGCGGCTTTAGAGAAAGAACCTTCAAAGGAAGAAAAAGTGAATGTAGGACCCTATACAATCATCATTAAGGATTCTGACACTGATTACTATAAGAATCCATATCCAGCTAAGGCTGGATATCCAATGAAGCCGATTCATAAAGAGCATCACCATGTACACTATCCATACCCAGTCATCCCATATCCTTACCCCTATCCGTACCCATACCCACCCCCAATTCCCATGCCACCCTTTGACCCCCTAAGGCCCCCCATGGTGCTTCCTCCCCCCCCTTTTAGAGACGACCCCAGCAAATCAGAAAGGAGAGCACGTAACGCCCAAGAAGGTGCTAGTATATCCTACTACTGATTCACTTTAAGACGACTTGAAGCAAGTTTCTACCTTCACAAGACAACTTGTCTCATCCCCCCATTGCTCTTGTTATGATCATCTCCCTAAATTATTGCCACGGAAATATTTATTTATGAATAAATTATTTATATCTCACACACACGGAATTATTCTATATAAATCTTCACAACATCACTTCATTTATATACACAAGGTAATAAGACCAAATCCAAATAGATAAATAGTGTGTGATGTTTCGGTAACAACGTTGTTACCGAAGCGTCACACACTATTAATTTATTTGGATTTGGTCTTATTACCTTGTGTCTATAATCTATAATCCAAATTGTGCCCTATCATTTATATATATATAAAATAACGTACCTGTATATGTAAAAAAAAAAAAAATTCTTTGAAAATTTCGAGAAATTGCTCCCTCTTCATCAATATATTACACTTTTTTTTTTTACAGATCCAGGTACGCCCTTTTTTATATAAACATATTTGATGGATCGCCTTTTGACTCAAATCACATCATTTTTTATAAGAAAATTGAACCATTTTTGATGCGTATGTTTCTTTTGAAAACTTTCTACTGCCCTTACTGCGGTGAGGAAATAATGGGAGGGCCTGGCTCATCAATAGGAGGTTTCACCACTGATGAGCCAGGATCTCCCATTATTTTATCATTGCACTAAGGACAGTAGAACACTGTTTTATTTTAAAAAGAAACATAGGCATCAAAAATATTTCTTATCACCTCATTTTGAAATACATCGGTTTACTAAGGACAGAAGGTTTATTTAACCTAGTAGAGTATTTGATTTGAATTTTATATATAAAAGGTTGAAGATCAGTAAGCATGGTTATTATAAAGAATCTTACTTACTAACTATATTATAAAACATTTTGATATTCAATGAAAAACGAATCTAATGATTTTGTTATCAATTTTGTATACTAGCCGAAATGGAAAGTGTTACACCTAAAAAGAACTAGTGAAAAATCATTAAACTTGACACGAATGTAGAGGTAACAGTATAAGCGAAATTATTATTTAAAAATAAAACAATTTAACTAATTTTAATATTTATGATATTTTTCATAATTATGCACCTTATCCCAGTACGATATCACATTTGTACTATTTTTTTCACATTAATTTTAATATGTTTCTTTTTTTTTTTTTTCTTTATTTCGACTTAGAGCGCTATGTCCCCCTAGGGACACTTGCACTTTAAAGATAAACAAAAATTTTGAAAGAAAAGAAAGATATTTAAATATGTACAGAATTAGTATGCAAGTTATATGTTTGAATCCAAAATTAGGTTATTCAGTACAGGCTTCAAGGAGTTACTTTGAGCCAAATTCCACATTTTTCTTCAAATCCTTTTCTGAGTGTAACTCTTCCAATTTCAAGTATTGTATTTATGCTGGAATTATAGGAATGTTTTGCTACCAAAAATAGAACTTCCCGTGAGAGACCACCTATGACATGAATAATCTTGGTATCTCTTTGAGGTAGTCTTTCATTGGAGGTTGAATTATACTCCAAAGCTTGTTATCTTTGATTGTACACCGTTCATTAATATGCGGCTAATGAGAGAGAGGTAGGTGCTAATGTGAAAGAGATCTCTTAGAAACGTTCCGAAGACCAAAATATTCGCCATGTTTTATTTTATCGGTCAAGGAAATCAAAGAAAAGCTAATAATCTTGAAAAAAATTGACAAATTCATTGATCTTTGTTAAGCTGATAGGCATGAGAAACTGCCAATTTTTATTTTTCCTCCTCGGCAACAATGAAGAATACAACAACCACAACAACAACAAAAAAAAACTGAATTAAGAACACTCAGTCTTTGCATGGTTCTTCTTAATAGGTAAACATAACAGTTATTTACAGAAATTGAAGATTATAATCAACCTTTCTTCATATTGTATCCATCATTTTTATTGCGTCTATTGTCTGTGCTGTTTCCCAGAATTTGTGAAAAGCTAATGCATTGCTTTTGCTTTACCCTACTTTTTCCACAATGAAGAATACCTTGGAACATCCTATCTTTAATTTCATCTAATCATAACTCACATTGAGGCAAGTCTTTCTTTAAATATCCTGAGAGAGATATCTCAGTCAATATTTATAGATATTCTGAAAATTATCATTCCACAGGCTTCTCCCCCAAGATCTTTCTATATAAAAAGATTCAAAATATAATTTCGTAAAGTCCTTTCGTTCGTTACTGTATTCGAACCCATCTGTCTTGTTTTGATTGTCGCTCTTATATGATTATATGAAGTAATCACATCACAGATATTTTCTTGCCTAACACAGTCTTTAGCATTAGCGCACCATCTGTTATGTGATAAATGTAAATTATGTTAGATACGTACGAGACACGTACTCGTATTGGCATATTTGTAAGTGCAAAGTCGAACTGCTTTTCACATGTGTAAACATGTGGTGCACTTATAGTAAAAGCAGTCGCCTACTCTACCCACCATGATTATCATGACCTGTACCACGTGTACTAGGGATAAGCAAAAAAAAAAAAACAAAACGTATGATTCTTTTAAAATTAAACAACAACAACAAAAAGCCTTTATTTAGGGTCACTGACCCTATACAGGATTCACCAGAGGTATGCATAAGAACAAAGCAGTGAGACAAAGGAAATAACGATATAGACAGAAGAAAAAGAAAAAAATAATAATAAGAAAGAGAAAGAGGGAAGTAAGAAAAACAACACAAAAAGAGTAGCAGTAAGAAAGTGAGGAGTGAGTGTCACTTGGCCTTCTTCTGAGATATGGACTTGTGGTACCATAAAACGCTTTTAAAATTAAACAATTACAAGGCTGTCCCATAAGTTCATAAGCACTTCTAAAAAAATTGAAATACCAATATTATTCGCCGTTATGTATAATGTCTTTGTATTATGTATAAAGTAATTGTACTATTATGTATTCTCGCCGTAATAATATTATTCGCCAAGTAATAATAAAAACACGAACTTTTGGTACAATCTTATATCTACTACCCTTATTGTAATGAATTTTTTTTTTCATTTCAGTAAGGGCAGTAGATAATTGTTTAATTTTTAAAAGAATCATACGCGTATAAAATAGCTTCAATTTCTCACACATAACATAGTCTTGTTATTATAGGAAAACCAGAGAGGCTTGAATTCAACCACGTTCAAGGGGCTTTACAAAAACATATTTTGAATGTTGATAGAAAGACATGAGAGAAGTACCTGTTGTTGTTGTCGTCGTGTCCAATGAAGAGCCTGAGATGTCCCCATACATCTCTATCACAGCAACAGAAATGTCCACCATCTTGGGTGTGTAAAGCTGCTGCTCTGGGTCTATGTCAATTTTCTGAAAGGCTGCAGCCATTGCTGGACATGAGAATATGTGGGTAGGAGTTAGTTCCACACCAGGACAATTGTTGCATGTCCTATAGGTTCTTGTGCCATCTGGATGTATTGTCATTCCTTTATTGTGTTTTGTTCTAAGTCTTGTTATAGTTTTGTCATTTTTCTCTCAGAGTTTATTTCGCATATTGGATCTTTTCTTATTTTTTGTTCAATTATCTTGTATTTTGCCAAAGCATCAGCGTCAAATACTGACATTAGTTCTTTCCTTTGGCTCAACTTTCTGGTTACCGATCCCAACATGGGCAGGAATCCATTGTAGAATGCAGTTCTTCTCCAATGGTTCCAGTTGGGTAAGTAACGAGTGTATTTTCTGTGTGATTTTAGTATTGCCCTTCTGAATTGCTTCTAGAGCGGATCTGGAGTCGCTGAATATTAAAATTCCTTCTGCTTGATGCAGGGTTGGTTGACTAAGGCATACATAAAGGGCTTTCCAGATAGCTGTCAGTTCACAAGTGAAGTTTGACGAAATATTTCCTGCTCCTTTTTTAACTTTGATTTGTGTTCCATCTTGCAGTATTATGTTAATTCCGGCCCCTCCATTACTCAGGGTAAGGTCTGATGATCCATCTGTATATGCTGTTAAATAATTTCTCTGATCGTACAAACCAATTGTGTCAAGTCCTTTCTTTTTAAGTATGTTTTTGTTCTCTTTTTTATTGCAGGGTTCATTCAGGTTGAGATTGATGATTACATTTGATGACAATGGGGTAGGAAATATTGGTTATTCTTGAATTTGAAAGTCTTTGTGTTTCATTATTATGCCCTTCTAATATTGTTGTCGTACTGAAGTGTTGAAGATCTTTTGAGTCTTTCTTTTTGTGTCCAGTTTAAATAGGTTCTTTGGGATATGTGCTCAGTTTCTTTACTTTTTAAGCTATTGGTGAATTTTATTGTTTTTAATTGTCTTCTGTTTTCGAGTAGGCCTAGACCACATTCTCTCTGAATTTTTTCATTGTTGGTGGATGAAACAGCACCAGTGATTATTTTGGCCGCTTTTGCTTGAACACTGTCTCGTCTTCCTTTTAGTGATGAACTTGAGGGAGCCCAGACAGGTGTTGCATATTCCATTATTGGCCTTATTAAGGTGGTATATGATGTTCTGGGAGTTTTGGGTTTTGCTCCCCAATTTGTTCTCAATTTTCCAATGAAGAGAAGTACCCGTGAAAGAGTTTTCAACTCGAAAAACTTGAGAATTTCAATAAATTGTTTGAGAAGCTTATTATAGAAATAGGTGAATCTTTATTTGAATGTACTTTCTGTATTTTCCAACCCGATAGAATAGATTTTCTTGGTTTCTTTTACAGTTATTCGTCTATTGGAATTTGATTTAGATCAAGTCAAGTTATGATATCCATACAGTCACCAAAAGTCGAACTCGATTTGAAGGACACTAATAAGTTATTGCTGATTTCACAAAGATGGTCGCTCATGGATAGCTCATGAAGGTTTATGTTCTCCCGTAGAAGGGCAGAGATGCCCGAAAGCTTTATACTGATTTAATAAAATGAAGAGAAACTCATCTCCAGAAACCTTTTTAATTATTTAATTAATGTTCAGGAGATTTCAATCAATTGATATAAAAGGTTTTACTCCTATCAACTATCCTTTAAAAAAAAATAAATTTTGATGTTTATCAGATATTCTTACAAAAATATCTCTTTTCCATGAAGCAGATTAGGCGTACATTGATAGATTGTAAGAATTGTCTGTTTCCCTGAGATTTATTCTTTTCATATAACAAATTAAAACATTAAGACGCGAGTGTTACTTTCACAAATAAATCAAACTTCTCTACTGTCCTTACTGCGATTTAAAAATATTGGGAGGGCTTGGCTTATCAGTGGTGAACCCTCCCAGCGATTTCGCCAATTTAATCTACTAAAAAGCTTATGTCCATAGTTTGCTTAAATACCATTTCTGAGATTACACCCTTCAATGTAGCATATAAAAGCAGAATTATCCAATACAGTATTAGAGCTCTAAAGAAGAGGTCTGGTAGATTAAATTGACGAAACTGCTGGGAGGGTTCACCACTGATGAGCTAAGCCCTCCCAATATTTTTTCATCGCAGTAAGGGCAGGAGAAAAGTTTGATTTATTTGTGAAAAGAAACACTCGCGTCTTAATGTTTTAATTTGTTATGTATAGATGGCGCGTTATTGCTTTGTATTAATGGTCTTTATTGTTAGTCAGGTCAGACCATACTAGTCCACCCTGGACCCTTGGAATATTTGACCAAATTCTGGTCCAAGATGACTAACGTGGCAACGGCATCCATTTTACAAAGGGACATGACAACTAAAAGTGTATTTGGAACAAGAATAATCGCGATGTTAAATATGGTTTGATGTCAACTACGCTAAATCTTAGAAGCATTACGAATATTTTTTAAAAAATGGAAAGCTATACTCACCTCCAAAAGTTAACCATAGAAACAGAAAAAAAAAACTATTTTTTCAAAAGATCAAATAACCAATTTATTTCAAATCACAGCAATTTCTATAAATATTGTAGATGTCAGACAAATAATAATTTATAGAGTGACTGATTTGCATATTAAATTGTTACCTCGCTTACTATCGGTCTATTTTCTTATTTAAATGTTAATATCTGCCCTGTAGGGCGAAGTACGTTGTCGTGAGTCCCGAGCCGCTACGGTAACCGTGAACAGGGAACTCTGAAATGTGGCTGACTAACAGGGCAATGGCACCCCCCTTTCCATGGAGAATCGACAAGACACCACCATCATAGGGATAGTCAGTAAGGGACTGCCCTGTAGTACGGTGTCGTGAGCCCCGAGCCGCTACGGTAACCGTGAACAGGGAACTCTGAAATGTGGCTGACTAACGGGGCAATGGCACCCCCCCCCCTTTCCATAGAGAATCGACAAGACACCACCATCATAGGGATAGTCAGTAAGGGACTGCCCTGTAGTACGGTGTCGTGAGCCATGAGCCACTACGGTAACCGTGAACAGGAAACTCTGAAATGTGGCTGACTAACGGGTCAATGGCACCCCCCTTTCCATGGAGAATCGACAAGACACCACCATCATAGGGATAGTCAGTAAGGGACTGCCCTGTAGTACGGTGTCGTGAGCCCCGAGCCGCTACGGTAACCGTGAACAGGGAACTCTGAAATGTGGCTGACTAACGGGCGCAATGGCACCCCCCTTTCCATGGAGAATCGACAAGACACCACCATCATAGGGATAGTCAGTAAGGGACTGCCCTGTAGTACGGTGTCGAGAGCCCCGAGCCGCTACGGTAACCGTGAACAGGGAACTCTGAAATGTGGCTGACTAACGGGCGCAATGGCACCCCCCTTTCCATGGAGAATCGACAAGACACCACCATCATAGGGATAGTCAGTAAGGGACTGCCCTGTAGTACGGTGTCGTGAGCCCCGAGCCGCTACGGTAACCGTGAACAGGGAACTCTGAAATGTGGCTGACTAACGGGGCAATGGCACCCTTCCCTTTCCATGGATGGAGAAGACACCACCAACATAGGGATAGTCAGTAAGGGACTGCCCTGTAGTACGGTCTCGTGAGCCCCGAGCCGCTACGGTAACCGTGAACAGGGAACTCTGAAATGTGGATGACTAACGGGACAATGGCACCCCCCTTTCCATGGAAAATGGACAAGACACCACCACCATAGGGATAGTCAGTAAGGGACTGCCCTGTAGTACGGTGTCGTGAGCCCCGAGCCGCTACGGTAACCGTGAATAGGGAACTCTGAAATGTGGCTGACTAACGGGGCAATGGCACCTCCCCTTTACTTGGAGAATGAACAAGACACCACCATCATAGGGATAGTCAGTAAGGGACTGCCCTGTAGTACGGTGTCGTGAGCCCCGAGCCGCTACGGTAACCGTGAATAGGGAACTCTGAAATGTGGCTGACTAACGGGGAAATGGCACCTCCCTTTCCATGGAGAATGGACAAGACACCACCATCATAGGGATAGTCAGTAAGGGACTGCCCTGTAGTACGGTGTCGTGAGCCCCGAGCCGCTACGGTAACCGTGAATAGGGAACTCTGAAATGTGGCTGACTAACGGGGCAATGGCACCTCCCTTTCCATGGAGAATGGACAAGACACCACCATCATAGGGATAGTCAGTAAGGGACTGCCCTGTAGTACGGTGTCGTGAGCCCCGAGCCGCTACGGTAACCGTGAATAGGGAACTCTGAAATGTGGCTGACTAACGGGGCAATGGCACCTCCCCTTTACTTGGAGAATGAACAAGACACCACCATCATAGGGATAGTCAGTAAGGGACTGCCCTGTAGTACGGTGTCGTGAGCCCCGAGCCGCTACGGTAACTGTGAACTCTGAAATGTGGCTGACTAACGGGACAATGGCACCCTCCTTTCCATGGAGAATGGACAAGACACCACCATCATAGGGATAGTCAGTAAGGGACTGCCCTGTAGTACGGTGTCGTGAGCCCCGAGCCGCTACGGTAACTGTGAACTCTGAAATGTGGCTGACTAACGGGACAATGGCACCCTCCTTTCCATGGAGAATGGACAAGACACCACCATCATAGGGATAGTCAGTAAGGGACTGCCTTGTAGTACGGTGTCGTGAGCCCCGAGCCGCTACGGTAACTGTGAACTCTGAAATGGGGCTGACTAACGGGACAATGGCACCCTCCTTTACATGGAGAATGGACAAGACACCACCATCATAGGGATAGTCAGTAAGGGACTGCCCTGTAGTACGGTGTCGTGAGCCCCGAGCCGCTACGGTAACTGTGAACTCTGAAATGTGGCTGACTAACGGGACAATGGCACCCTCCTTTCCATGGAGAATGGACAAGACACCACCATCATAGAGATAGTCAGTAAGGGACTGCCTTGTAGTACGGTGTCGTGAGCCCCGAGCCGCTACGGTAACCGTGAACAGGGAACTCTGAAATGTGACTGACTAACGTGGCAATGGCACCTCCCCTTTACTTGGAGAATGGACAATACACCACCATCATAGGGATAGTTAGTAAGGGACTGCCCTGTAGTACGGTGTCGTGAGCCCCGAGCCGCTACGGTAACCGTGAACAGGGAACTCTGAAATGTGGCTGACTAACGGGGCAATGGCACCCTTCCCTTTCCATGGATGGACAAGACACTACCCCCCCCCCACATATTAATATAACGAATTAGCGCGCCATCTGTTATAAGAATTTAAAACTATTTTTGACCCTTATGATTCTTTTTTTAATTAAACCATTTTCTACTGTCCTTACTGCAATCCCTCCCATCGGTTTTGGATTTTTCTATCAATACAGTAAGGGCAGTAGAAATTGTTTTATTTCAAAAAGAATCATACGAGTCAAAAATAGTTCTTCAAATTAAAGATATTTCGGCTAGTAAATCTTTTTTATTGTCTCGACGTTTCGACAAAAATATTTTGTCCTCGTCAGGAGCGAACAAATATCAAAACATTTGGCAAAGAGTTAAAAATTATTCTAAGAACTATGAATTCCGGCCAGGCAGCCTTATCTTTAAGAGTCAAAAATAATTTGAATATCTTATTTACATATTGTTTTAAAAGTCGTATGCTTAATTTTGTGGTTGATATATATTTTATTGACTTTATTTTAAATTTTAAGTTCCAGACTTTGCTTTTGAGAAGGAATGAATGTAGAGTTCAAGGAAAAGTTATTGTGTCTAGAAAATATTTAGTGTTGTGTTTTATTACTTAAAATTATATTTACTTTTGCGAAATCTGTTTACCTTTCAAATTACAAATATAATTATATATAATTTTCTTAACGTTGAAGTAATCAGATAAAACAGATTGGCTTTTATAGATTGAAACATCATAAAGACATCTTACGTAAAATCTCATTTAAGAATTGCTTAACCCAAATCCTTCATTAACAAGTCTGGAAGATAAACAATGATTGTGACATTCTTAGATTTGTTTAGTGAAAATTTCCCTGTATGCTTGGGTCAAGGGCTGCCTCGTACCATTCCGTATCAACTTCAGTTCTTCTGTTCTTGAGAAGATCCTGGTTTCCAGTATCTAGTGTAGTGATTCTACATCTTGTTTCTTTATATAATAAATAAAGCTTCCAAGGTTAAGTTTCTTGTTCAAATTTTTATTTTCAAGCTTTCGGAATTGTCAGTCCTTCAGCAGGAGTAAAACGATAATAAATTGATGATATATATTATTTTTATATACAAATTAATTTTTACATATTTTATTGTATATATAAAAATAGTATATATATCATCAATTTATTATCGTGATACTCCTGTTGAAGGACTGACAAGTCCTAAAACTTGAAAATAAAAAGTTGAACAAGAAACTTAACCCTGGAAAAGCTTTATTTATTTTATAATATTATAAATCAGGGAAGAATGTTTATACCTTGTTTCTTTTTGCTTTTCCTTCCTATCCAGTCTATATCAATCCAATTTATTAATACAAAGCAATAACGAGTCATCCACATACATCCAATGGAAACCGTAAGACGCGAATGTTTCTTTTACACATTGATCAAACTTCTACTGTCCTTACTGCGATGAAAAATAATTGGGAGGGCTTGACTCATCAGTGGTGAACCCTCCCAGTAGTTTCGTCAATTCTCTCAATCTACCAGAACGCTTCTTTAGAGATCTAATAGAATAAGCAGAATGATCCAATACAGTATTAGAGCTCTAAAGAAGCAGTCTGGTAGATTAAATTAACGAAACAGCTGGGAGGATTTACCACTGATGAACCAAGCCCTCCCAATATTTATTCATCGTAGTAAGGACAGTATAAGTTTGATTAATCGATCTTTCTTCTATCATTGTGTTTTCTATTATTCATATTCACCTTTTCCAGAATTTTTAAATTTAATTTCATCTTAATATATGTAACATCTAAATATATGAAAAATGTGTGTACAAAAAGTGTGGAATTGTACTGGGAATAGGTGGATGAATTAGGAGGAAAAAGGCATTCCTTGATCGTGCAACTAGGGGAACGAGGACAAGTTTTATTTCATCATCTTGACAGTCGTGTCAGGGGGGAGGTTGTGCAGGAAACACCCCCCGCCCCCTCCTCCCCCAACTCAGTGCCGAAAATAGAAAGATTATCTTGCCGACTTTGAGAACCTTCACACAAGGTCACAACTCCGCCTTTGCCGGTCCCAAGCTCGGATGAAAAAGGAGGAGGGGTAGCAGTAACAAGCTCACTAAAACACCTGGGTTCAGCTGGCCCGGCTGATAGTACCCTGTAAGGGCTCCTAATCCAGGGATACAGGAAGAGCAGCGTTTGTACTCCATGTTAGGAGCAGCTGCACATGTCGACTATTCCTCATGTCAGAGATGGCCATTTCTTTTGGAGCTAAGTCGACCTGCCACTGAGTAGTGCTCCCAGTCTTAATGACAAAGGCAGACGCATTCTACTTCACCCAGTCCTGATGGTTGTCAAATCTCAAGCTTTACAATCTTGATGCCCTAATATGATTGAGTAGAGATAAGAAATATAAAGGATATATAATTTAAAAATACATGAATGCTACAATGACCTCCGATTCTTGTAAAAATCCAACTCCAACAGTGGGTACAAGTTACCAAACAGTTCACTGGCATACTTGTAAGGATAAAAGTCGAACTGCTTTTCACATATGTAGACATGTGGTGTACTTATATTAAAAGATGTCGCCAACTTCTGTCACAACTGTCGCCCACAATGATTATCATGGCTTGTACAAGTATACTAGGGATAATAATAAAAAGACATGATGCGTCATCTGTTATTGACTTTTTCTTTTTTTGTAACTAAAGCAATTTCCTACTGTTCATTCTGCAATGAAAATATTGAGAGGACTTGGCTCATCAGTGGTGAACCCTCTCAGCAGTTTCGCCGGTTTAATTTCGCTGTTGGGATAGTTCACCACTGATGAGCCAGGCCCTCCAAAATTTTTATCATTGCAGTAGAAAGAGTAGGAAATTTCTTTAGTTAGAAAAAAAAATAGGCGACAATAATTCAATATTCTATATATTATATTATTTTTTTCGTATATAAATTTCGTAGTGAGTGTTAAAATAACTCTATATCTATGGCCTAAATTTAGATAGATATTTTGCCGAGATGAAATCCCTATATATATAAAAGTCAGTGTATGTATGTATGTATGTGGGTATCTATGTCGGCTATACACGTCCATAATACGTAACTAATCTGACTGAAACTTTAACAGTATATAGAGTAGAATCTGGAAAAACTTATAGTGAAAATTTCAGGTCTCTATTCCGAATATTCTTCGAGTTATTTGCAAATTTGCCTTTTCGCTCGCAAGCAGCGCCTCTAGCGGTGAAGATGGGAGGTAATATCAGCTGACCTAATGTACATGTAAAATGTGTTTTGACAGGACATAGAGAAAAATCTGGAAAATATATTTATCAGATTTTTAGCCAATAATGTGCAGGAACAAAATTCTAACAGAAAAACATTCATTCGAGCAGAAGACACAAAGCCAGATCATCTCTCTATAAAAATATCGCTTCTCTGACACAAAGTTTGGAGCGGGACGTTTCACAAGAGTGACATCCACGGCGCGAATTTATAATTGTACCGAATAGTATTTGAATAAAAACATTTAATCGGGTAAAGCCTGGACGTTGCCCGGGTCATTCGGCAAGTTGACCTATAAAACACTGGGGCGATTCTCCCGTCAAAACTAAACGCCATCTTTTGACCGTCGCCGCAAACTAGCAGCCTCGGATTGGTAACAAAGTCACAACACCAGCTTTGGCAAACTGAGAAGCGTCCATTTGGAGACCATGGTTTAGGATTAATTGCTTTCTTCAGCTAAGGATCATTAGTTTGCGACGACGGTGAATAGATGGTATCTAGTTTTGACGGGAGAGGCGCCCCAGTGTTTTATAGATCAATTTCATCTCAGCAAAATTTCCTTCTAAATTTAGGCCATAGATTTAGCCTAACGACTATTCCAGTTAAACATATCTTTGAATGATTGTGAAGATTCCTTCAGATCCCTTGTGGATCTCATGAAATAAAGTCCGCCCTAGGCTGAAGAGAACCATTAGCTCGAAATCATGGTCTTTAGGTGGACGCTTCTAATTTTTCTAAAGCTGAAGTTGTGGCTTTGTTACCTACCCGAGGCCGCTAGTTTGCGGCAACGGTCAATAGATGGCGTCTAGTTTTGACGTCTATTTTGACGGGAGATGCACCCTAAGGTTTTATCGATCAATTTCCTACAGGCCAAATTTCCATATATTCAAAATCACCCAAGTAAAACACTACTAGTCGTAATTAAGAATAAGCCTAATCATCAATTTGGTCAAATTCAGACAAAAAGTGACTCTATATATAATTTGCCAAAAATGGTGTTGTAGCTCACCACTAGTAGAATTTTTTTACTAGGGTGATTTGAAATAAAACAACGTTGTTTTTGTTGTCGTGTCCAATGAAGAGCCTCAGATGTCTCCATACATCTCTATCACAGCAGCAGCAATGTCCACTATCTTGGGTGTGTAAAGCTTTTGCTCTGGGTCTAAGTCAATTTTCTGCAAGGCTGCGGCCATTGCTGGTCATGAGAATATGTGGGTAGGTGTTAGTTCCACACCAGGACAGTTGTTGCATGTCCTATAGGTTCTTGTGCCATCTGGATGTATTGTCATTCCTTTATAGTGTTAATACAACGTTCGAATGCATAATTGAAGGGAGAGGTGCCCCTCTAGATACATGAATATCATCCTTCCTCAACTTTATGTTGTACTAGCCGAATGACCCGGGCAACGCCCGTGTTTTACCCGATTGAATGTTTTGATTCAAATACTATTTGTTACAATTATAAATTAGCGCCTTAAATAATTGCATATGTTAGTTAATGACTATAGCCTATGTGCTTTATCTGTCTATGTACTGTTGGCTTCCGTAGGTGTCTCTTACTGGGAAAAAGAGAGGATTCCATTTGGTTATTATCTAATATATGCATTTATTTAGGGAGCGACCCGCTCCAACACAATAGTTACAAAGATGAAATAGCGAGTGGGGGGGGGGGGGGGGGCAAAGGTGGCGTGACCGTAGCCAACCAATAAGAGGGCGCGACTCCAAAAAAAAAAGCAAACGGTGATAGAGATGAAAACTGATGACTGATTGATTAGGAGATGAGGAATGACGCTCGTAACTGTATATAGAATTCCTACATGATAATCGGCCCTTGTCACTTCACGAGCTTAAACATCTGTTTGGTTAATTCGATCGATTGCATAACTCCTCTACCTTATAAAAAACCGGGCGGTTGGCGTTTCTTGCGCTCCAGAGGCCTGGGTTATCCTTATTTCATGTTATGAAATCGAAGCCGTCCCTGTACTGATGAGGGCCATAGCCCAAAACCATGGTATACAGGTTGTTGGCTTTTTGTCTGAATTTTACAAAACTGGTGTTGTGGCTATTTTTAATCTCATCACTAATAAAGTTTTTTACTAAGAGGATTAAAATAATGCATTGTTCTGATGTATAATTAAAGGGAGTGGTGCCCCTCTAGGTACATGAATATTTTTATACTTAAACTTTGTTATATATTTGCCAAATTTTAGAGAATAAATAATTAGCATTTTATTTTCGAGTGATTCACACAAAAACGCATGAAATATTCGCTCAAGCCTTCAAAAGTGAGCCTTTGCTAACCTAGGAATGGTATCCACATTTTAAAACTGGTCTTTAGGGTATTAAAGATGATCTACATACACAGGTAAGTTCAAGAAAACTCAATAAACCTTCAAAAACATTACTTAATAAAGGAAGGTCTCTAAAAAAAAAAAACTAATAGAATCTTATTAGGGTCATGAAGTCTTTTGACTTGAAATCTCGTACATATTTATTGGAATAAAGAAACAAAATAGTTATTAGTTCATACATCTGGTGTTTTTAAAACCATTAACAACAACAACAAAAAAAAAAACTTTTATTAGGGCCCATTGCCCTGTATGGATTCGCCATACAACAACAAAATAATACATTAATTTTTCTTCCCTTTCCCCATGTGCACGTGAGCCTTTGTTTGAAAAGGGATTTATTTACACATCTGTTCTAAAACTTTCCTCACTACCTCTTTTGTGTATGAATCTCTCTACAATTGATCTGTAGAAATTATAGAGTTCTAGTGCTATATTTTTCTTTTCTGAAATAGTTCTCAGCGTCTTCAGTGGGTTGCTAAATCTCCAGAAGGTGTTTTTAAGAGTGTTTTTCTCTTTCTTCACCTAAATATTTGCATTCTATGATATAGTGGGAGATTTTATCATATATCATATTTCCACAAATCCTGCATTGAATGTTTTCTTTTTTAAAACCATTAGAGATGTCAGAACAATGAAACTGGGCTTTGACTAGACTATATAATAATAGATTCTACAACGATATTTTCTAAAATTAGTTTATAGAAAATCCACTTCTCATTTCAGTTGGTTTGAGGAAAGAAAGTGCTTGAAAATGTGAGCGAGAACAATGTCTAGATTGACGGCTCAACCATCCAAGATTGTTGTTGTTGTCGTGTCCAATGAAGAGCCTCAGATGTCTCCATACATCTCTATCATAGCAGTCGCAATGTTCTCTATCTTTGGTGTGTGAAGCTGCTTTTCTGGGTCCATGTCAATTTGTTGTTGTTGTTGTTGTCGTGTCCAATGAAGAGCCTTAGATGTCTCCATACATCTCTATCACAGCAGCAGCAATGTTCTCTATCTTAGGTGTGTAAAACTGCTTTTCTGGGTCCATGTCAATTTGTTGTTGTTGTTGTCGTGTCCAATGAAGAGCCTCAGATGTCTCCATGCATCTCTATCATAGCAGTCGCAATGTTCTCTATCTTAGGTGCGTAAAACTGCTTTTCTGGGTCCATGTCAATTTGTTGTTGTTGTTGTCGTGTCCAATGAAGAGCCTCAGATGTCTCCATGCATCTCTATCATAGCAGTCGCAATGTTCTCTATCTTAGGTGTGTAAAACTGCTTTTCTGGGTCCATGTCAATTTGTTGTTGTTGTTGTCGTGTCCAATGAAGAGCCTCAGATGTCTCCATGCATCTCTATCACAGAAGTCGCAATGTTTTCTATCTTTGGTGTGTAAATCTGCTGTTCTGGGTCCATGTCAATTTGTTGTTGTTGTTGTGTCCAATGAAGAGCCTCAGATGTCTCCATACATCTCTATCACAGAAGTCGCAATGTTTTCTATCTTTGGTGTGTAAAGCTGCTGTTCTGGGTCCATGTCAATTTTCTGCAAGGCTGCGGCCATTGCTGGGCATGAGAATATGTGGGTAGGTGTTAGTTCCACACCAGGACAGTTGTTGCATGTCCTATAGGTTCTTGTGCTGACAAAAGTTACTTTGTACAGGTTAACACAAGATACAATATACTAGGGCCTACAGGAAGAGTAACTTAAACACAGAAAAATCGTGGACTCAAAAGTACAACACAAAAAAAAAAAAGTAAATAATAAATCACAATTTGTTAAATAAAATAAAAAACAGTACTTAGCTTTATTGCTGCTTAGGTAGGGATCGGACCGGGGTTACACAGGTATGCGTGGAGATAGCCAGACATGGATAAATCACGCAGAGAACACTTTAAGCGTCTCCACACAAATCCACCACACTAGCCTCGACTCATACCATAGCCCCCTTTATATACAAACATGGCCACATTCGTCCAATGAGAAGGCGGGAGAGATTTGTTCACAAACAAACGAAAACATAAATTCTTTCCACTAAAACCTGAGATAAGATATGATAAGATTGCAAATATTTGTCAATATAATTTGACAAAAGGTATCTTTCCAAAATATCTTTCCAAAAAAAAAAAAAGCTAACAAATCTCCCAAACATTCCCATTGTCTCGTAAGGAAAACCTCCCGCTGTTCGGGAGGAAAAAAGCTCACGGGAGCCATGTTATAAAGATACAAAAAAAAAAACTAAAGAGAGGAGTAGAAGACATCCGGGTCGTTCCATAAAGGTGCCTTATATCTTGTTCCTCCCAACAGAAACTTCAAAACCAAATCTGCGCAAACTACGTGAGTTACCATGAGTGATTACCAAACACACACATATATAATATGCTTTAGTATACAGAGTTTAATGGGGGACCAAATAAGCTCTCATCTGGGACCGGCTGGGCATGTTAGGTAGAGACATTGGGTACTGACAGACGCTCACTTGATGAGAAACCGAACGATCCAATTCCATTCAGTTCTCTCAAGTCCAAGAGCTAAAAGCTCTTCTTAACGTCTGTTTCTAAACGCTTTCATCCTATCGACATGTACAACTTTCACATCGTGCATGGTGACCCCTCTTACTCTAAAGTTAACATCGGAGAACCTAGCTTCCACACGGAAAGTGTTTTAATGTCCATCCATACAGAGTTCAAAACAACAACTGACTCACCCGTGCAGGCAAGGTCACGCTCCGCTGCGTCACGTGGGAAAACATACCTACATGTTTTCGTACATGTTCTCAGCACATCCCCCTTTTTAAGACTTGAAATATATATATACATTACAAACTTTAAATGCATAATATAATTAATAATGAAGGCGATCCACAGGTTTAACAATTCGTCCACTCCGGGTTCTTATCTGGCCGTCTTCTGAGTCGTTAGAGGGATAATCCACAACTGGGGTCTTTTCATTTTCAACCAGTTCCTCCCCCGAAAAGGTCGGCGTCGATGGGTCGGCTGGATATTGCACTGTAACTCCTTTTCGTAGATGGAACCTGTTTCGACGTAAAGTCCCAACTGGAGTATCAACCATATATGACCTTGGTGTCGATGCCTTCTGCTTTACAATCCCCCAGGTTCGCATATCTGTAATCCAAACCGTGTCACCTTCGGATAGCTCCTCCATGTCCGTAGCTCCGCAGCGTCGATCATATCTGGATTTCATATCCTTTCTCCTTCTCCCCTCCTTTCTTTTCAGGGTCTGAGAGTCCACCAACCTTGGATTAAGATTCTCTGGTGCAATTGGCAAGGTCGTTCGGAGTTTACGTCCCATGAGAAGCTCAGCAGGGCTGTAACCGTTCTCCAAAGGGGTCGATCGATACTCCAGGAGTCCAAGCGATGGGTCTTGATTTTTCTTGAGGATCAACTTAGCAATTTTCACACCTGCTTCTGCCATCCCATTGCTCTGAGGGAATCGAGGACTTGAAGTGACATGTGTGAATCCGTACTGCCTTGCGAAATTTGCAAATTCACGAGCAGCTCCAAATTGCGTCCCATTATCGCTTACAACAGTTTCTGGTATTCCATGTCGGGCAAATATGGATTTGCAACTACGCACCACCACATTGGCTGTGAGCCGATCCAGCTGAACCACTTCAGGAAATCGAGAATAATAGTCAATGACGACTAGATACCACTTATTCTCGAACTTGAACAAATCCATTCCAATCTTTTGCCACGGTCGTGTAGGAAAGTTGGTTGGTATCAAAGGTTCATGTTTTGAGACGGCTTCCTGGATACAAACACTGCACTTTCTGACTGTTTCCGCGATCTCTTCCGAAATTCCAGGCCACCATACCGTCTCACGTGCGCGAAGTCTTGTTTTTGTAATCCCGAAGTGCCCAGCGTGCAACTTATCCAGGATCTCCAGTTTCATACTTGCTGGAATAACAAGACGACAGCTACGCATCAGTAGTCCATTTTGAACGCCGAGTTCATCCTTGACATGCCAATAAGAGAGCAGAGCCTGTGACATCTTCTTCTTATCTGGCAAGCCTTGCTCAAGGTAGTTGGCTACTGCTTTCAGGGTCGTATCTTCTTGTTGAGCTTCAAAAATATTCGTCAACATCTCGTCTTTGTCGGGCTCTTCCAACCTTGTTTTGAGCTTTTCCTTCAAAGGTATTGGTACCCGTCGAGGAGTATGCACAGCATATGGTTTTGCTCCAGGTTTCAATTTGATTTCGTAAGGGTTTCCGATCTGTCCCAGTCCTTCAAATACTTCAGGGAATTCCTTGATCGGGTTAATTCTCGTCGCAACCACTTCAATCCGCCTCGCCAGGTTCAAAAGCTCACATGCCCGGCGACTCAGAAGAGGTTCACTCAAACGACGAATGACATAAATCTTCTCCTTGATTTCATAACTGCCATTTCGCAGCGTTTATATACATACCCACAGTCTGAAGTTCGGAAAATTCAGCAGCTCTAATGTTGATATCACTTTCCACTAGTCGTTGCTGTCCCATTATCTTCTTGAAGAGACACAGAGGAACACATGTAACATCCGCCTGGGAGTCGAGCTTGAACTTCACCTGTTTCCCGTTCACTTGGATTTCTGCTGTCCATCGCCTCCTGCACTCGTCTTCATCATCATCGAGATTAGATGAATCCTCCACAGCTGAGACCTCCAGGAGAAAACCAATTTCTTCATCAAGTTCAGAAACAGCTTTGACTTCCGCAGTCTTCGCCTGCTTATCTGGGCAGCAATTTGCAAAATGGCCAGTTTTTGAACACAGGTTACATTTTTGTCCTTCAGCACGGCAGGCCTGTCCTTCCCTGTGGGTGAAACCTCCGCACTTTGGACATCGTGATCTTGTTTTGGCTGACTTCTCCTTCTTCCTCGAAGGCTGCTGTTGTTGTTTCGGTGATTGTTTCTTCGAGTTGAACTTCACCTGATTGACCTTTTGGCTTGTTGAGGGACGCTGCAGGTCGACTTGCTGCTGTCGAACGGCTTCCTGCTGTCGAACCATTTTCACCGCCTTTTCCAAAGTCAGTTCGCTGTCCAACTGCATTTTTTCAGATAAAGCTTTGTCCCTCACTCCAACCACTATTCGGTCACGGATCAACTGCTCATGAAGACCCTCAAATTCGCAACTATCAGCCAATTTGTACAATGAAGTGATGAATTCGTCCACTGGCTCCCGATCCTTTTGGATTCTTGAATTAAATTTCGCACGTTCGTAGATAATATTCTTCCTGACACAGAAGTGGCTGTCGAACGCCTTGAGGACGGAATCAATTTTCGTTGCCTCTTCCTCCTTTTCGAACTTGAAGGTCCTGAATATATCATCCGCGCGGTCACCCATCAAGTACATGAACAAATCGATCTTGTCCGCCTCCTCTTTCTTCTTCATTCCACTGACCACGAGGTATCGTTCGAATCTTTTCCTCCATTTGGGCCATTCGTTGGGAGTCGAGAAGTCGAAAGTTTCTGGAGGTTGAATCTGAGCCATGTTGAATTATCTTCCAAGGTACACAAAAATCGATATATTGCAATAAACGGGTTCGTATTTTATCCAGTTATCGCTGCCACCATGTTCTAATGTCCATCCATACAGAGTTCAAAACAACAACTGACTCACCCGTGCAGGCAAGGTCACGCTCCGCTGCGTCACGTGGGAAAACATACCTACATGTTTTCGTACATGTTCTCAGCACAGAAAGGCCCATAGACGTTGGAGTAACCTTCAGTCTTAGGAACAGCTAGCATTACCATATCTCCTCTGCCGAAACCTTTGGTATAAGGTGGCCTAGGATTCATAAGCTTTTTAGCAGAATTACCTGACATAAACTGTCTGACAGTCTCCTTTGCTTTCCGCATCACCCATAACCTCTCAGCCCAAGTAGGCTTTCTAAAACTATTAACAGACCCAGCGCTGCACTCACAGCTTCAGTTAAACTCAGTAGGTGGCAACTTTACAGTCTCGTTTTCAATGCGTCTCACTGATTTCTCATCTATGGAGCTTGAAACCATTGGTCTATGTTCACTGGCAACGCAGCTAAGGTCTACATAATCATGGTCTTCTGGTTTCAAGGAAATCATGTTGCAACGTTCCCGTACGGGAGGCAATCGGATATTCAATCTCCTTATATCATTGATTCCCAGAATCCCGTCGTAGCCTTTATCTCCGAGTGACATTAACCAGAATCTTATCTCTCCCAGCTGGCTGCCGTTTTCGTTACCAACTCTACAGGTTTTAACACGTGTAAGTGTCTGCTCGTGGCCTGTCACTGAAACTATACATAAAGTTTTAAGTGAATCGTCCCAATTCTCCTTCAAGACATTACACTTTTCGGAATCAATAATACTGACTTGGCTTCCTGTATCGTATAACAGGTGCCACATATTGCCGTTAATATTCGCCTTAACTATTGGCAGATTTCTAAACTGATTTCCTCCATATGAACGTATTGTCACTATCTCAGCATTGTCAAGAGTATTGCGGTTGGAAAACATAGAAGACTGTCTTGAGCAATCACTCGCTATATGTCCTAAGCTACACTCAGGTGGACTCAGCCTGATTTCGCCCAACAATTTAGTCAGTTTTTCTATCTCACCTCTAAGATCTGCAATACACTGCTCATATTCGTGCTTCATCCTGTTTACACTGGCACTAAGCATCTTCATCTCACCCTTAATGCTATTTATTTCTTTAACCCCTTCAACTGAACATACCCCTTTCATAAAGCTGCAACGGTGTTCTACACTATCCTCCGTGGCCATGACACTGACTGCTTTGTCTATTGATTTAGCCTCACTGCGAACAATAGCCTCTCTATACTTATCGAGCACATTTTCGAGGAAAATTTCGAACACTAGGCTATCGTCAAAACTGTACTCTACTTTATATTTAATGGCCAGGAATCTTTCTTTAAAAACCATAGGACTTTCCCCAACTCTCTGCTTAAGACCTTCTATTAATTTAAGGCATTCCCTAATACCACGCGCTTTCTTAGGGTACAATATGTTCAGTTTACTAGCAATACTTTTGAAACTGCTATCGTTACGGATACCCATCTCCTCTAAGCTCAACCTAACTTCAGGGGATAAAGCCTCGAACATGAGCAATACTTTGACCTCAGGATCCCATTTGCCTACTCGAGCTTTAAGCTCAACTTCCCGAATGAAAGATTCGAGATTAACCCCATTAAACACTGACAAGTTGAGCATAGAATTCGCGAGCATGATGGAGTACAAAAAATAGTAATAAACCACTCAATCAAAGAAAAAAAAACCGCACGTAAAATTACACGAATTTCCACGTGCAAACACCAGTAATCCTGGCAGGCTCGCCAATGACAAAAGTTACTTTGTACGGGTTAACACAAGATACAATATACTAGGGCCTACAGTAAGAGTAACTTAAACACAGAAAAATCGTGGACTCAAAAGTACAACACCAAAAAAAAAACGTAAATAATAAATCACAATTTGTTAAATAAAATAAAAAAACAGTACTTAGCTTTATTGCTGCTTAGGTAGGGATCGGACCGGGGTTACACAGGTATGCGTGGAGATAGTATTTCGATTGTATTTAGTATTTCGATGCACATTGCAATAGCCATACATTCACTTATTACATCTCCATACAAGATTAGGACCATTGTTATGCTGCAGAAGGCATCGAGAAATTCGTCTGAAAAGAAAATGTTGTACCATTCTTTGTCCATCTATGGCATTCAATATCTAACTACAATTTCCTTCGTCGATTCATTAAAAGCCAAAGACATCAGCAATGGACATCTCTTTCAATTATTTACCACCGCTACAGACAATTTTGATTGGTACGAAAGACGCTGATGAAACGCTAACATTTTTTATCTATACAAAAAATTCAAATAGATAGTAAATACTTTAAGGAAATTTCATTTTGATGTTTGTGTCTACAAGGAAATATTTCAACAAATCAAGAGTTATAAAAATATAAAAGAAACTACACACCTGAATTTGAAAAATTAAAGAATTATAGTGTATTTTATTAAAAAGTATGTAAATAAGTTAAATAAATTATCAAAGAGGGATAGTCAAATCCTTCATTTTTTTCCCAAAAATCTTTCAGAAACAGATATGTAGATATTTTATACTTTTCTGTTTGGTTAAAATCATTATTATTATTATTATTTTTATTCTTTATTGTTATTGTGTTTTATTAATTTGTAGATATATTCATTGATTATTAGTTTTTACGTTTGTTTATTTTTTTCTTAATTCGGCAACAGTGTGTTATTAATAATTTTTGTTTTGTTTTGTGATGTAAATTAAGAATCGTATTCAGTAAAATTCTAAATTCTTTCGTTTTGTTGTTTGTAGTAAATTAAAAAATTAAAAACTCTAATTTAAGTCAGTTCTTTGTTTTATTCTAAAACGTCTCCTTCTCCTCTTCTTCTTTCTTATCTCCAATAAATCTTATTAGGGTATCAAGCTTGTAAAGCTTGACAACCATCATGACTGCGTGAAGTAGAATGCGTCTGCCTTTGTCATTAAGACCGGGAGCACTACTAAGTGGCAGGTCGACTTAGCTCCAAAAGAAATGGCCGCCTCTGACATGAGGAACAGACACCATGTGCAGCCGCTCCTAACATGGAGAGCAAACGCTGCTCATCCTGTATCCCTGGTTTAGGAGCCCTTACAGGGTACTATCAGCCGGGCCAGCTGAGCTCAGGTTTTTTAGTGAGCTTATTACTGCTCCCCTTCTCCTTTTCTCCTGGAGAAGAAGAACTCAAACTCAGCGAAACACTTTAACTTATAATATTTAAGTTAGGTATATGCACGAACATTTTTCTATTAAATGAATCGTCATACAACTAAAAAAGGTCGGTGGTCTTGATAGAAAAAATGATTATCAGTAAAAAATATGTAAGAATTGGTTGAGGAATATATTAAGAGTAAATGAATTGATAAAGAAAGTTCTGGAGGGTGAATTAAACGGAAATAGAACAGTAGGATGTAAAAAATTTGGACTGATGGATTGAATGGGAAGGCGAAAATATGAAGAATTTTTTTTTTTGCCTATTCCTATTACACGTGATACAGGCCATGATAATCATGGTGGGTAGAAGTAGACGACTGCTTTTACTGTAAGTGCACCACATGTCTACACATGTGAAAAGCAGTTAGACTTTGCACTTACAAATGTGCCAGAACCCGTTTGGTTACTTGCACTCGCTGGTGGGGTTGAACTCTTACAAGAATCGGGGGCCATTGGAGCATTTTTTTTAATCAGAAAAAAGTGTCCAATGCGGGAATCGAACCCGGGTCGTAGCGGTCGAAAACCAACGGTTTAGATCATCCTTCCACCGACCCTCAGTATGAAGAAATAAGGAGAAGAACTCAAGATTGAACACATTGTGTAACATATGGCGTCATAATAATAGACATTTGTCAAAACAATATTGATTAGACAAATATTCTTGGATAGAACCTGATCATTATCCTATTCGGAAATAAAATTAAATTTTAATTCCAAAAATTCTCTATATTTGAAGATATATATCACGCTATAAAGTGTGAGGTGATATTTTCACCGAATTTCTTGTTTGATTCCAGCGGCTGTTGATAGATGGCGCTCGGTTCTTTTACGTCTACTTTGACGGCAGGGGATTGGCTTTTCTTAATTATAAGATTATTTTTGCCTGCTTATGGACCAAATGGTCTGGGAGGCGATTAGCTTATAAGATGTAAGATTACTTTTCTTTCATAATACAAGGTAAAATTGTGAAAGGCGTTAAAAATACAAGGATTTCTCACAATTTATTTATTTAACAGTTGCAAAGACATGCCATATCCACAATTAGGATAATTGCGAGTAAATCTGAAATTATATACAAATCATCGTGAAATTTACATAATTAAACATTGGAAAGCTCGCAAATTACACGTTCGATGTCAAATTTTTGCATACAGTAATTAGAAATAGTAGCTTGAAATATGTACACCGTATGCTTACACAAAATTGCCATTTACAACAGTTAGAACAACGTGTAGACTAAGTAAATTAATCACATCCAATGATTACATCAGAACGAGTCAGTGGCCAACAGTCAATACTTTCGCCTTAAAATATACATCCTGCAGAATCTATTAAACTTAATTGACTTGTTCCATTATATGTATGTTCCATATGTAAATACCTGTTTTTTTTTTCCTCTTTTCGCTCTCCACTTCTTCCATATTTCCAAAAAAAAAAATTTTTTTTCATATTCTTATTTTCCATAGGATCATTCAAATAATAATCTGTATATATATATCATGTGTATATAATCTTTCTCCATTTTTACCCCTTTGTATATTTCCCACTTTCATAGGTTTCTCCGCCTTGTAACCCCAAGGAGAATCCTCTGTAAGACCTGTGTGTCTTAATAAAGGTTTTTGTGTGTGTGAATCTATTAAACTTGATGTATTGGTCTTTATTGTGAACAACTTGTTTTGTATTGCTCGCAATAAGTTTCCTTTTTGATTTAAACTGTTAGCTTTAAAACGCGATAATCGATTTTTAACAGGTTTAACATATTTGTAAGAAAGGAAAAAAATTAAGAACACACGTCTCTTTTAAACATGAAACACACTTCTAATGTCCTTACTTCGAGTGAAATGTATTTCATGTTTAAGAGAAACTTGCTTGTTTAAATGTTTTCATTTTTTATATATAGATAGCGCGTTATTACATTATAATTAATAATATATTTTTAAACACTTCTTGTAAGAAATAGTCGATGTTTTAATTAAGCCTGTTGAAGAGCGTTTATCACTTTGAAAGATAGCGATTTAAAAGATAAAAAAAAAACCTCAATGTTAGAAATCTTTTTAGTTTTTTTTAAATTGCTTTAATATAGACAAAATTTCCAACTCTTGATTTATTCCATAACGTACATATTAAAAAATAAATAAAGCTTCCAGAGCTATGTTTCTTGTACAACTTTTTATTTTTAAGCTTTCAGACTTGTGTCAGTCCTTCAACAGGATTATAACGTACATATACATCAAAGCTCTAATACCAAAATTGTTTTGATGTTCTCTTATTTATTTTGTGTTATCCTCAAAACGGCACTTTTAAAATCAATGGAATAGCCATAAAATGTGGCTTTTTTTATTACAAATGTTGATACCCATTATAAAAATTGAACGCATTTTATAAATATATATTGTTAATATTTTCTTTTAGCAACTTATACATGCAGCATGTAAATATATTTCCAAATTCATTAAACGCAACAATTCCTTATTTCTACAGGATGATTCAAAAGTCTTGCAAAACTTTCAAAAATTTATAACTTCGCGAATATTTGCGTTAGAGCAATGCGATAAATATCATTATGTTCAGTATGCAATGGATAATTTTGACATGCGTTGGAACTGGAGGCTGTTGTTGGGTGCTGCGCTGCCTGGAGTATAGGAGCTCTATCTATGATTCCTTTCTTCCTGTGGTGAATCTGTATAAGACTGATGGTCTTAATAAAGCTTTGTGTGTGTAATGGATAATTTTGACATGCGTCGGACCTGGAGGCTATTGTTGGGTGCTGCGCTGCCTGGAGTATAGGAGCTCTATCTATGATTCCTTTTCTTCCTGTGGTGAATCTGTATAAGACTGGTGGTCTTAATAAAGCTTTGTGTGTGTGTGTGTGCAATGGATAATTTTGACATGCGTCGGACCTGGAGGCTGTTGTTGGGTGCTGCGCTGTCTGGAGTATAGGAGATCCATCTATGATTCCTTTCTTCCTGTGGTGAATCTGTATAAGACTGGTGGTCTTAATAAAGCTTTGTATGTGTGTGTGCAATGGATAATATTGACATGCGTCGGACCTGGAGGCTGTTGTTGGGTGCTGCGCTGCGCTGCCTGGAGTATAGGAGCTTCATCTATGATTCCTTTCTTCCTGTGGTGAATCTGTATAAGACTGGTGATCTTAATAAAGCTTTGTGTGTGCGTGCAATGGATAATTTTGACATGCGGTCGGACCTGGAGGCTGTTGTTGGGTGCTGCGCTGCCTGGAGTATAGGAGCTTCATCTATGATTCCTTTCTTCCTGTGGTGAATCTGTATAAGACTGGTGATCTTAATAAAGCTTTGTGTGTGTGTGTGTGCAATGGATAATATTGACATGCGTCGGACTTGGAGGCTGTTGTTGGGTGCTGCGCTGCCTGGAGTATAGGAGCTCTATCTATGATTCCTTTCTTCCTGTGGTGAATCTGTATAAGACTGATGGTCTTAATAAAGCTTTGTGTGTGCAATGGATAGTATTGATATGCGTCGAACCTGGAGGCTGTTGTTGGGTGCTGCGCTGCCTGGAGTATAGGAGCTCCATGTATGAATCCTTTCTTCCTGTGGTGAATCTGTATAAGACTGGTGGTCTTAATAAAGCTTTGTGTGTGTGTGTGCAATGGATAATTTTGAAATGCGTCGGACCTGGAGGCTGTTGTTGGGTGCTGCGCTGCGCTGCCTGGAGTATAGGAGCTTCATCTATGATCCCCTTTCTTCCTGTGGTGAATCTGTATAAGACTGATGGTCTTAATAAAGCTTTGTATGTGTGTGTGTGTTCAATGGATAATTTTGACATGCGTCGGACCTGGAGGCTATTGTTGGGTGCTGCGGGTGCTCCATGTATGATTCCTTTCTTCCTGTGGTGAATCTGTATAAGACCGGTGGTCTCAATAAAGCTTTGTGTGTGTGTGCAATGGATAATTTTATGACAAATAATGATAATTTTAAAATGATTTTCTGATTCCCCTTGAGGAGAGTTACAGCTCGTCGCTGAAACGTCGATAATTAAATAAATTATGGGTAGATGTGGCTGTGTTTTTCCAAACCAACAAATGATCTTCAAAACGATTTTAGTTACAATTTTAAACACTAGAAGGCGCTCTACTAGCATCAGTGATTCAATTGTTTGATAAAATGAAAAATTATAATTGATCGACACATATTTTTCTTTAGGAATACCAGGAAAGAACCCCCTAAAATAAATCAATATAACATAAATTCAAGAGATTTAATCAATCAATTGTGTTAATATTTCTAACCTTTTTCAAAAAGGTTAGAAATAGTCAATATTTCACCTTGAAATAAATTTTGATTTTTCATTGAAAAGAAACTCATGCGGTGTAACTTCAAGTGTTGTTTTACAATCACAAGCCGCAGTGTATTATATTGTGTTAATATTGTATATTATATACAAAATCATATATTGTATTTTATATATAATAAAAAAGATTTGGCTTTTTTTACGACATTTTTTTTTTTACAATTTTACAACATATTTGTTTTTGATTCGCGCTCTAGAGATCATAGTCTTTGACTCGTGCCTTAGATGTTGTACTAAATTCAAAAAATCATGTGAGAACGCCCTTGCAACCTCAGAACAATTTTAACGCCTTGACAAATGCTTTATTTTTATTTACTTCTCCTGACGAAGACAAAAGATTTTTGTCGAAACGTTGAGAAAATAAAAAACTCCAACTTGGCCGAAGTGTCTATTTTTCATATAAATATTTTTTTTTCAAGGTTGTTTGGATTAGTTATTAAGTCACTCCTACTTTATAAATTCTTGTTATTTTAGGGGGCCCCTTTCGTTGTGTCATACATTACTGGAAATAGAACGTGTTACACCCAGAAAAAAACTGGTTTAATGTCTTGAAATTTAAAATGAATGTGAAGGACACAAAATGATGCAATGCTTAAAAAATAAAATACTTCAAGAAAACGGCAATATCCCTTTTCGATATAGATGACGAAACATAGTCAAGGAGAAGAGAATAATTTATATAAGAATTATAAAGAAGCTCTTCCCCGACCTTGTTCCTAATTCTAATTATACTTTAAATTTACACACACAGATACAGCTTTATTAAGACCACCGAAAGAAGTCTCATCCCCAGCAGACACAATCAACAATCTCTACAAGCTTGATACCCTGATATGTTTGAGTGGAGATAAAAAAAAGAAGTCTCATCCCCAGCAGACACCAACAACAAGCTTTACAAGCTTGATACCCTGATATGATTGAGTGGAGATAAGAAATAAGAAGTCTCATCCCCAGAAGACACCACCAACAAGCTCTACAAGCTTGATACCCTGATATGTTTGAGTGTATATAAGAAAGAAGAATAAGATGAATGATAAATTAGGAGATCACTTACCATTACATATCTTGTTGCAGCTTCATTTTCCATCTAACGAGTCTTCTTGAATAATTTTCTTTTTATAAATTTCTCAATATGCTAATATATTGTCAAGATTTTCAAAACGTTTTATGAAGTAGAGTTATTAATGGTTTATATATTTTCAGCAGTTTGTGAATTTTCTTTATCAAAACAATTATCTGTTTCATATAGGTTGCTAAAGCGATTTGAAATGGAGAGAGAGAGATATTTATAACCCAGGTTCCTGGAGCACAGAACACCAACTACCCGGGGAGTCCAGCTCACTAGTATGGACTAGTGTTGAGCGCTTTTACTCGCGTCCTGTTTTGATTGCTGAGTTGAGCCAGTTGACCAGAAATTTCCATGATGAGGTTATGGAGAGATACTTAAGAACATATATTTACCATATGTATATAATCTTTCTCTATTTTTTATTTCCCACTTTCATAGGTTTCTCCGTCTTGTAACCCCAAGGAGAATCCTCTGTAAGACCTGTGTGTCTTAATAAAGGTTTTTGTGTGTGTGTGTGATACTTAAGAACATTACAGACATTACTTGTTCTTAGAAATACCACTTTGAGAATCTTCACAAAATCTTGGAATTCTATATATTTTTAGAATAACATAGAAACCAAAACATTTTTAAAGTTGATGATTGAAATTTTATGCATATGGATATTTTGTGAGAAACCATTTTTTTACTTGAATTTGAAAAAATTGCATTATGATTCTTCATGTATTTTGATTTTTAAATTAATATTGCTTGAATTATTTCCCAACAATAAATTCATTTTTTATATTTTTTAAATTGGAGTTTGTTTTGTCAAATTATTATTTTTTTTTCAAATTGAACTTTTTTGATCAATCTAAAATGGTTCCAGCCGAAAATTGAACTTTTCAACTTTGATAAATCCGTTTATAGATATGAATTTGCTCGATTATTTAAATTGAATAATATTTTATGTAAAATTATTTCTAATTGCTAGTTGAAATAAATTTAGAGTTAAACTTTTGAAGCAACAATGGAAGAGCCTTGATACCAACTTTGTTATCTCGATTTTCATACGAAAGAAGCGTTTCTTCATTTTGATCTTTCTTTAAGAGAGACATTTTTTTGATCTAGTAAATTCTATATACATTTTCAACATAGAAATATTTTTGAGAGAAGAAATATTGTTTTAAGATTCAATTGAAGAGTTGCTTTGAATTTTCAATTATCATTCAAACAAAATAAAATGAGCACTCAATTTTAAAGTTTTTCGATGATCAGTCATAATAGTATATCCTCATTTTCTTGTTGTTTTCCGATGATCTTGATAAATTGATGATGCAACTGAAGAAAATTTGATGTATTTACAATAAAAAATACTCAATATTATTTGAATAAATTTCAATAGAATAATAAAAATGATTATATATAGATTATGTATGTACCCACTGAGGCATTATATCAGAATTTTATTCTTCGGCAAAAATGCTTGTAGGTATTATACATTTTTGAAAGAAAATAAGACTAAGAACGAAAGGCTATAAAGGAATAACAATACACCCAGATGGCACAAGAACCTATAAGACATGCAACAACTGTCATGGGGTGTAACTAACACCTACCCCCATATTCTCATTTCCAGCAATGGCCGCAGCCTTGCAGAAAATTGACATAGACCCAGAGCAGCAGCTTTACACACCCAAGAGAGTGGAAATTGCGACTGTTGTAATAAAGATGCATGGGGACATCTGAGGCTCTTCATTGGATACGACAACAACAAAAATAAAATAATCATATTTCTATTTTGAAAGTCCAACATTTTAGATAATTGAGTTTCATTATGTATAAAGTTATTTTCAATATATGAAGGATGCAGCCTTGTTTTCTTATTTTTGATTAATGAACTCAGTCAGAATTGAGTTTTGAATAATGAATATTTTTCTTGATGGTTTTCTTATATATATATTTGTTATCATTTATGGTTCCGCCAAATCTTCATGATGAAATATTATAGCGATAGGTGAAAAATGTTAGAAAACGATCTTCTAAGCATTTTGATTGTTTGAAATTTTTGGAATCATCCTGTTAATAATTTTTTTTTGTTGGCTATATATGTCCCTTTTGAAAAGTATGATTTCAATTTTCTTGCGATATTTTTTTTTAGAATAACCTGAATATATATTTCGGAGAATTATTTCAACTTATCTTTTATGTGATGAGAGTGATTTTTTGTCCGCTTTGAAGCCTTTTAATTGTAATAAAAATTATTTTGCCTTGTGAATAAGAAAGGCACGAAAAAGAAATATTGATTAAAATAATATTTTGAAGTTTTCAAACATTCGAAATAGTTTCATATTTAGTTTTTTTTTTATGATTTGTTTGAAAGATATTTTGATGGCGTCTTCACGAAATATTTCAAAGAGTCTAAAATGATTATTTGTTCTTGATCTTTTACCCATTTTGCTTAATTATGATTTGATATACTCATTGCCTCTCATTCTCTCTTCTATGAGAAAGACATAATAAGATTAAAATCGTCTTTGAATTAGTTTGTATTTCATATTTTCAAATTTTAAAAATTTGTATCGAGAATAAAAATAATTAGATTTGTATATATAGAAAAAAAATATTTCAATGAAATTTCTCAATTGTTGATTTTTATTAGCAATACTCCCTCTCTCTTCTCTATTAATTGTCTCTTTTTGAAAACAGTTTATGATTGAAGATTGTTCTTTATGCTCTAGGAATGATCTTATTGATCTGATTTGATAATATTCGTATCATTAAAATAATCTTATCGATTTTAATAAGTCGTTTGATCTTTTATTATGATCGTCTGGAAGATTCAGGTCCTATTCTGTTTAGTATCCCCTTCTGCAACTACTTTAGTATCTCGTTTAATACATGCATATATATTAATACTCCCATTAATTTTTCCATTGCAGTAAGGGCAGTAGAAATTGTTCAATTTTCAAAAGAATCATACTCATCTATAATAGTTTTGAATATTCATAACAGATGACGCGTTGATGCATCATAATATAATTGTTCAAATAAAAGACTCAATTTAAAGTTTGCAGAAGAGCGATTGCTCGAAGCATATTATATATATATAATTGTATGTATTTCTGCTGTCCTCAAAGAGCTTATGTCCATAGTTCATCTAAAATACCCATTACAAGAGTCTAGCATCAGTATCACTATAAAAGGAAGTTCCAAAATTGCAGTAAGGGCAGTCGAAAATTGTTTAATTTTCAAAAGAATCATAGGCGTTTATAATAGTTTCGAATATTCACATGCAAATTTGTTTAACGTGTTAGTCGATATAGACAATTTAACAATTTTATTGAATTATAATCAATAGTTCAAGGCCGCAGTCAATGTCCGTTGGAGAACAATGGATGCGCCGAATGTCGTGGTTTGCTTGGAGGAAGAAAACGAAGATTGAATGCGGCTGATTCCACACTAGCCCTCTCAATGATATCCTAACCTTGACATATTCTAAACATTGGTACTTTAATTTAAATATTTAATCATGTATGGTTCCTTTTGCTCTGTATGTTTATTTTTTGTATATATGGTTATATTTCTTTTTGTTTGTTTTTTCTTTCTTCTCTCTTTTCTTTTTCCTTATTACTTCTTGTATTCTAGTTTTTACTTTTGAAATATCTTCCTTTGCTAAATCCTGTAGAGGGGAATCATGTATAGGGCTGGATGCCCCAATAAAAAGGTTTATGTGTGTGTGTGTGAATTATAATCAATAGTTACAGAAAATGTAAAAAAATATAATAAACAAAATATTATGTAGGGAAATATATACAGCTATTCATTATTGCAGGATTGTGGATTTTGAAGAAGTGTTTGCCCAAAAACTTCCTTTGATCAGGTTAATAAAAGAGTTGCAGCGTTATGTCTTTTTGTAATATATATACAGTTATTCTGAAAATAGAACAATTCATACTTAAATCATTAGATAGTAAAAAAGGCATATATTGGATTGATTTAAAAAAAACCTTCTACTTTAGCGTTGTGATCTGTAGTGTTCATAATTACTGTATTTCTTCCTTTAATATATGCCAATATATGCCTTTTTACTATCTAATATACAGTTATATGTGTACAGATTTATTCAGCGAGGAAGACTTCCCCATTTTGAGAGAGTTCTCCTCCAGACAAGGAGGGGGATCGTCTTGAACACTTCTCAGTTCCATGCCAAAGAAGTACTGATAAATGAGAGTCCAACCCCAAAACACATTATTGACTGTATTGAGTCATCCATTGATGAGCTCTACTCTTCCCTGGCAGACACCATCAAAAGTCTCAAGCTTTACAAGCTTGATACCTTAGTGTGATTGAGTGGAGATAAGAAAGAAGAAGAAGAGAGTCTTGGCAGGCGCCAGCATGGTCAGGGCGTTGTCATCCATGCCACGCCCGAAGACCCAGCCCTGCAGGTCAGGGGGCGCCTGATGATAGTGAAGGCCTCCCAGATGAGGACAGCGGCAGGGGCAGTACTGATGAGCTAGCGATAGGTCGTTGGACCCACAGGATACACAGGACTTTTGGGCCCAAGCTGGTTGAGGTGAATAATCGATGAACAGATTCAGTTATTGATGATGGTTGTAAGATTCACTTGGTACACAGTGGGAAAACTTTGGAACTGCTCTGGAAGGTAAATCCCCATATTTAAGTCTCAAAATTATGTAATTCTGTTCTCTTTGGTAGACAAAGTGCCTGCTGCTTATATCTGATTATAAACTTATTTTTGAAAATTTACTTTGTATGTTTGAAATACATTATATTCTTCTGGTCTATATTGATGAATACCTACATTGGACTTCAAATTTGCATATAAAATATTATATTTGCATATATACGATATTCCGAAATGACACGTTAGATAGGAATGGTGAATATCATTTAAGTTGTGTTCATTCAAGTTGTTTTTCAAGTTTAGTTTATAAGACATAGTCGATCTGTATGTACTAGTGGAAATATAAAGTGTTAAAGAAGAAACTGATGGATTATCATGAAATTTGGTATTGATGTACAAGCTATTTGACATAATATATTTAAATTTAGAAGTTATTTAAATTTTTTTTTAACTATTTTTTAGAAGTTCTTAATTCGATTTTTAATCATTTATTACCCGTTAAAAGATGCAAATATGAGCCGAATTCTGTTTTTTCTTCTTCAGCTTCTCATGGATCTAAAACTTTCTACAAGGTTGTTCCAAAATTTTGTAAATACTTGCAAAAAATGAATTAGGATAAATTTGGATATATTGTATATGAATGAGAACCAGGCAACTTCACTTTTCATTATAATGCTGATTTCAATGATACTATGCGAAGAAATAATTTATTATTTAATTTAATTATTCAATGCAAATATTTATTTAGAAACAGATTTATTATTTGTAAAATCATCATTTAGTTGCCTAGCTTGCTTGTTCAATATTCTCTAGCTGTAGATAGTTTGGTTGTTAATTGTCAACTAGTCGTACTGACGTCATCAATAAATACGCTTACATCTTAAGATATTCCAAGACCTGATTTATACGCTACAATATTGTTGCATCATGATTAATGCGCGTATTTTAAAAATTATTTATAATATTATTTTTAATATATTTATAATTTTATTTATATACTAGCGGATGTACCCGGCTTCGCCCAGGTTTTTCTCGAGGGAATGTTTGTAGTCTAGTAATAAGAAAATATACTACACCTAAAAACTATCAGAGAAAAGAGAAAGGTGAACAGAAAAATGCTTACAATGGATGTTATGTTTACGATATCAAGTTAAATAAAAACAAAGATAAAATTTGCATATGTTGGTCACTATAAATTTGTATATTTGTTAGGCGAAATTAGAAACATGATAAAACAATTGGGTATTTAAAAACAAATGTAGAAATAAAAGTTGAAGTATAATAAACAATGTTAAAGATTAGTTTTAATTATTAATCAAGATTGTGTGTGAATATGTGAGAAAGATGTAATATCGTTGTTGTTTTCTTGGCCGACTGTTTTACATATGGTGTTATCTTAAAATTGCTTGCTTTGAATATTTTTTAGATTGAGATTATTAGCTAGTATGTAAAAAAAAAATAACTCTGTTGAAATTTAATTTTGTATTTATATATAAATAAAATTAACTCTGTTGATTTTTTTTTGTATTTAATCGATAACAGCGAAGTTACGCATGTTAATGTTAGGAAATATATTTTGATGTTAAGCAAAACCTGCTCCATCTCGTTTTACATAAATGTTGAAAATTTGGTTGAAATTGATGCATTGTAACGAAAGTTTTTAGTGATGTCCACTTATGAAATTTCCATTTTATTAATATAGATTCATTTATTTTTATTTAAAACAGATTATTCAGATTATCATTATTCCTTTTTATAGTTTTATTCTTTTTGTAATATTTTATTGTACATGTATCTTGATTGGTTATTGGAGCGAGAGAGGACCGAGACCAGGACTGCGGATCGCGACCTACGAGGAAGACAACGAATAAATAAACGCAATAACTTAAAAAAAGTAATTTATATTTATTTACTTTTATTTATTTTCTTTGAGTATGGAAACCCGCTCGGGAAACGTGTATAACACCAAGAAGGAAGAAACCAAGGTCGACGACCCTGAAAAGCTGCAACTTGGTGCAACAAATATATATTAATAAAAATTATTATTCAACTCATTTTAGATTTTCTCTTCTGTTTGAGAAAACCATCGTTTCAGTTTTAATCGTGTTTTTAGTCGGTTATTGAGTTGTATATAATGAATTTTATATAGGTTGCTAAAATAATCCATTTTAGATTTTCTCTTCTGTTTTAGAATACCATCGTTTAAGTTTCAATTATGTTTTTAGTCCGGTTATTAAATTATATAAAATGAATTGTATATAATCTACTAAAATTTATTTAGGCGCAAGTATCCCGAGCTGGGATATCGCGTACGATATGTCAAATAAAATAAAATAATAAAAATTATTGATAGAAAGTAATACAATAATAAAGTTTAGAAATGCCTCCATAGTTCCCTCTATCTGCTTTTATAATAAAGCCACTCGTCAAGTCAGTATTTACAACATGGATGCCTGAACAAATTTGAATTTAGTCGGTACGGAATGATGATCATACATATAGAGTTCGCAAGATACACGTCCGATATGCCTTACAGTAGTGTAAATACTAAAGATTTATTAATACAAAGCAATAACGCGCCATCTATATACAACTTATGAAGACATTAAGACGCGAATGTTTATTTTCACAAATAAATCACACTTCTACTGTCCTTACTGCGATGAAAAAATATATTGGGAGGGCTTGGATCATCAGTGGTGAACCCTCCCAGCAGTTACGTCAATTTAATCTACCAGACCTTTCTAGTTTTAATTAGTATATTTGTGCCACTGGTTTAGTAGTTGTAATTCTAAATATATATATTGGGCTTTTGATAATATGTATGTAAATAATCTTTGTTTCTTGTATAATTTATTGTTCTAAAATGTAAATTTGAATAACTTTCACTCTCTCTCTCCGACACTATAAATAATTTGTATATATATTTTAAAACTATGTACATAAAATAGATTAAACATTTACATGAAAATATCCATATCGGATATAGCGTGTGTTTTGTAATATAAATAAATAATAAAAATAAATAAATAAATAAATAAAAGACCGCTTCTTCAGAGCTCCAATACTGTCTTGAATCATTCTGCTTTTATATGCTTAACTGAAGGGTGGAATCTTAGAAATGGTAGTTAATCAAAATATGGACATAAGCTTTTGGGACAGTAGAATTACATTTAAATATTTGCATCGAGCAATTCTCTTTTGCAAATAATAAGAACAAGTTAGGCATAAATTAATACATAGCAATAACGAATATATACGTTATAATAACGAATGAAGACATTAAGACGTGTTTCTTTTCGCAAACATTCGTGCCTTAATGTGTTCATTCGTTAGATAAAGATTTATTGTAAATTAAGATTAATATAATTCTGTGTTCCCATATAGGAAAGTGCATTACAGACCTGAGGATGATTTTACGCAAAAAAAAAACTTGTCGAATATTTATTAGAGAAACCCACATTGTAATTTTTCTTGTTATTTTATCCTTCAAGTTTTTGCAAGTAATTTTAGGAATAGATCAAGAGATATTTCCAAATTTTGCTTAAATATCCTAATGAAAATAGAAAGTGTGTTACCCTTAGAAGGAGTTGAAGAAAAAACTGAATTTGCTTTAAATTGACTTCTTATAATAGGTAATGAATATTTAAATATTAGCTGTAAAATGTGTTAATTTTTCATATTATTCATTCGTTGTATGTAAAATAGATTATATATTCAAGTTTCATGACATTCCATCAGTTCTTCTTGGTGTAACACTTTCTATTGTCAATGTCACTTATACAAAACTAGATGAATGGCCCGGGCAACGCCCGGGTTTTACCCGAGTGCGCATATATTTTAAAAACGTTTTAATTCAAATATTATTCGTTACAATTATAAATTGGCGCCATGGATGTCACTCTTGTGAAACGTCCCGTTCCAAACTGTGTGTTTTTAAAATGTTTTAATTAAAATACTATTCGTTACAATTATAAATTGGCGCCGTGGATGTCTCTCTTGTGAAACGTCCCGCCCCAAACTGTGTGTGTCTTGAAAATATAAAAATAAAAATGTGAATTTTCATAAATATTTCATCATGTCGATTTTCTTTTTGCATTTCACCTACTAAATCGATAGAGATAATTACATTTGCAACATGAACTTAGGTATATTGACTAAATAGAAAACTGCATAGTAATAAAGATCATTTTTTAAAGGCACCATATCGTTTTTTTTTTCAATAAAATCGAAACAAAAATTAACGATAAATAACGACAATTGCCTTAAAAAGAAATTGCCTTAAAAAAAAGAAACATTCGCGGTGATTTTGTCTTGCATTCGTTTATACAATTATTATATACGAATGACCCGGGCAACGCCCGGGTTTTACCCGATTAAATGCTTTTATTCAAATACTATTCGTTACAATTATAAATTGGCGCCGTGGATGTCATTCTTGTATAATATATAAATGAGTTTTAAAAATTGTAAAAAAAAAAAAAATGCATCGGCCGGGAATCGAACCCGGGCCGCCCGCGTGGCAGGCGAGCATTCTACCACTGAACCACCGATGGTTATGAAAAATCCCATCCGTGAGCTTCAAACAGACAAACAGACAGAATAAGGCAAATATATAAGTAGATTATGCAAAATGATGATATATGAAACTGATTTTTTTATGCGTTCAAACGTTTAAATGCCTTTCTACTAATATCAAGAATGATAAGGCACAATTTGGATTATAGATTATAAACATAAGGTAATAAGACCAAATCCAAATAAATAAATAGTGTATGACGTTTCGGTAAAAGTGTTATTACCATCTTCAGACAAAAGTGCTGAATGAGAAAAAAATATCACATGTTTTAAATCTGCTATCTTGTTTATATACTTGATAACAGTGACTATTTAAAACATGCTGTGATATTTTTTTCTCATTAAAAGTTATTTAAATTAGAATATATTTTAGAAGTTTTGAATTCGAAGTTTACTCATTCATTATACGCTACAAGATGTGAATCTGATACAAATACTATGTTTTTTCTTCATCTTCTTATATATGTAAAACTTTCTATTTCCCATCTTTTTTGGTCTCAAAAATCATACACTCTGGTTTGTAGAGGGTAAAACCATATTCTCTCTTTTTTCTCAGCACTTTTGTCTGAAGATGGTAATGATGCTGTTATTGTGACGTAATTGTAAATATTCAGAGAATTTAGAAGAGTAATTATCATCATGTTTTATTTATGGTTTTGCATATAGACAGCTCGAGTTAGGATATATATAGAGATAATTGGAAGTTGTTAGTTAGTTAGAAAGTTCCGTTCTTAAATAAAGAATTGTTCATCATCGTATCCCGATTCCTTAGAGAAACAAAGCATGGTGGCAGCGGTAAAAGCGTAAAAGCCATTGTTAAAATTATAAAGTTGAAATATAAGTAAATTATTTTTTTTTAAGAAAAGAAAAATGGCTAATTATATGCAATTAGCTGCTCCAGAAGGATTTAATTTTGGTAAACCTAATGAATGGCCGATATGGTTCAAAAGATTTCAAAGATATAGAATCGCTTCAGGACTTTCAGAGAAAAGTGAGAATGAGCAAGTAAATGCTCTGATTTACATTATGGGCGATAAGGCAGAAGAAATTTTGATCTTATTTAACTTAAGTGAAGCACAAATTAATGACTATAAACTTGTAGTGTCCAAATTTCAGGACTATTTTATAGGAAAAAGAAACGATATATATGAAAGAGCAAAATTTAATAGAAGAAGTCAAGGGGAGACTGAACCTGTAGAGGAATTTATAATCAATCTCTACGTCCTGGCAGAGAACTGCAGCTATGGTATCTTAAAAGAAGAGATGATCAGGGATCGGTTGGTAGTTGGAGTGAAAAACTTTAATCTTTCTGAGAACTTACAGTTGGAATCGGAACTAACCTTGGAGAAGGCAATCCAGATAGTGCGCCAATCAGAAAGTGTAAAAAATCAAAAAAAGAAATTAGGCAAGACACTGAAAATCGAAACGTGGATGTGATAGACAGGAAAGGAGGGAGAAATGGCACAATTTTTCAGAAAACAAGAATGAAAGGTACAAAAACGTACAATTCTAATTTTCCAAAGAATCCTCAAGGATGGTCTTCTAATGAGAAACGTAAATGTTTCCGATGTGGATATTACCAAGGACATTCGAAAGAACAATGTCCTGCTAAGGATGCTATTTGCAACAAGTGCAGAAAGAAAGCTCATTTTGTCAAGGTTTGTCACACTAAAACCATACAAGAAGTATCAAGCTCCCAAAATAATGCATTCATTGGAATAGTGGGAATGCAGGAGAATGCGGAAGATAAGTGGTGTGAAGTGATAAAGGTGAATGACCAGCCAATAAAATTTAAAATCGATACAGGAGCAGAGGTTTCGGTTATGCCAGAAGGGATTTACTTGCAACATTTTGGATACCTTAAGACGGAGAAGGCCGATAAGAATCTTTTTGCTGTTTCCAAGAAGATAGAGGTAAATGGAATGTTCCAGGCTTTTTTGGAATCAAAAAGGCAGAAGTGCGAAGAGAGCATCTACATCGTTAAAGGGGTTGCCCGACCTTTACTAAGCTGTAGGGCTAGCGAGATCCTAGGTCTCGTTAGGAGGATAAATATTGTCGAAGATCATGCTCCTACCAAGCTAGACCCAATGCTCAAATTTCCTAAGTTATTTACTGGACTGGGAAAAATAGATATTCCATACGAAATAAAGTTGAAAGAAGGGGCAAAACCTTATTCGATATATACACCAAGAAGAGTACCTATACCTCTAATGAAAGAACTTCAAATGGAACTGGAGAGAATGACATCAAATGGCGTAATTGAAAAAGTTGAGGGTTCTTCTGAATGGTGTTCGCCCATGGTTCTCGTTGCAAAACCTTCGGGAAAATTAAGAATATGTGTCGATCTCTCGATACTCAATAAAAATATTCTAAGGGAAATACACCCGATCCCGGTGGTAGAACATACGCTAGCCCAGTTGAAAGGAGCTAAATTATTCACAAAGTTGGATGCCAATAGTGGATTCTGGCAAATACCACTGTCTTCAGAGTCGTCAGCACTTACCACATTTATCACTCCATTTGGGAGATTTCGGTTTAAGAGGTTACCTTTCGGTATCTCTTCCGCTCCGGAAATTTTTCAGAAAAGAATGGGTCAAATATTGGAAGGACTGGAAGGAACTCTGTGCCATATGGATGACATAATGGTTTATGGTTCATGCCAAGAAGAACATGATAAAAGACTCGAAATAGTATTAACAAGAGTTTCTAAATCGGGACTTACCTTGAACAAGGATAAATGCAAATTTGCAGTTACAACTATTAAGTTTTTAGGTCATCAAATTGGTCCTAACGGGATTCAAGTAGACCCCAAAAGAAAACGAGCTATACTGGAGTTTCCCAAACCGAGATCTGTCAAGGAACTAAAACAATTTTTAGGAATGGTAAATTTTTCAGCTAGATTTGTCCCCAACTTAGCGGAGATATCGCATCCAATGAACAAGTTACTGTCAAAAAAAAGAAGAATGGATTTGGGGAGATGATCAAGATCGGGCATTTGACCAAATAAAGAAAAATCTTACTTCTGCGCAAGGGCTAGCCTTGTATGATCCTTCTTTGCCTATCACAGTATCAGCCGATGCTTCATCTTTTGGGCTAGGCGCAGTAATATGGCAAACCAAAGATGGACTGAGACAAGTCATCGCATATGCTTCTAGAACGCTCTCTGAAACAGAAAAGCGTTATGCTCAAATCGAAAAAGAGGCGCTGGCTATCACCTGGGCTTGTGAGAAATTCAAGCAATTACATCCAAGGCCTGGTGATCACTCTTGAAACCGACCACAAACCACTAGTACCGATCTTTACTTCCAAAAACATCGATGATCTCACACCTAGGATTCAGAGATTGAGACTACGGATTATGAGATATTCGTATAAGATCGTACATACGCCAGGAAAGAACTTGATAGTGGCGGATGCGCTATCTAGATCACCTAGGACGAAAGTCGGGACTCAGGAATTGGAGGAGGAGTTATGTGCCTACGTTCAACAGGTTGTCTCATTTATGCCCATATCTGATGTCCGAGTAAAGGAAATAAAAGAAAGTCAAGACAAAGACCAGGTTATACAAAACATTATTAAATACACCCAGGAAGGATGGCCGGAGAGAACAAATGTCTCCATGTCCGAAAGTCAATATTGGCCAGCAAAGGATGATTTCTCCGTTGAGAATGGTATTCTCCTGAAAGGGTCAAGATACGTTATCCCAGAGAATATCAGGAAAGGGTTGCTCCAAAGAATCCATGAAGGACACCTTGGGATAGTGAAATGTCGTGAAAGGGCCAAAGGATCCGTCTGGTGGCCCCGGATCACAAGCGAAATTGAGGAGATGGTCCGAACATGTCCTATGTGTATTGAGGAAAGAACAAATCGACATCAGCCACTATTACCCTCAGAGCTTCCAAATTGCCCTTGGGAGAAAGTTGGAGTTAACCTCTTTACACTAAAGGGCCAAAACTATTTGTTAATAACAGACTATTATTCAAGATACCCAGAAATTGCAAGATTAGAGGACATGACATCAGCTTCTGTAATAGTCCACTGTAAGTCCATCTTTGCAAGGCACGGAATTCCTTTGGAAGTTCGGAGTGACAATGGTCCCCAGTTCGGATCACTATTCAAAGAATTTGCCCACGATTACGGATTTACTCATGTCACCTCCAGTCCAAGATACCCGCAGAGTAACGGCTTCATAGAATCTTTCGTAAAAATTGTTAAAGAAAGAATTAGCAAGTCAAAGGATCCATATCTGGCTTTGCTGGCATATCGAGCTACACCACTTGCAAATGGCTTCAGCCCAGCAGAACTTAGCATGGGACGGCGGGTTCGCACCACTATTCCAACACCAGCGAAACAACACCAACCACCCAATTTAAAGAATTTGAAAAATCAAGAAGCTATTCAAAGGGAAAAACAAAAATACTACTTTGATCGAGCAAAAGGAGTACGAGAACTGCCTCCATTGGATGTAAATTATCGAGTTTGGCTGACGGACCTTAAAACTCCCGGAGTCATCATTTCCAAAGCAGATACTCCTAGATCTTATATGGTTGATACACCGAGAGGAAGGGTTAGAAGAAATCGCTTCCATCTACTTCCTACTGGTCAGAGGTCTCCAGGGCTTCCACACTTCGAGCCAGACGAAGAGCCATATATAAATTACCCAGAAGCCAACACACACACTTCAGATGCTCCTACGGATGTGACCGATTCATCAACATCTCCTAAAGAAGCACTTTATAGGACTTGCTCTGGAAGAACAGTTCGTCCGCCCAGACATTTTGGAGATGACTAGAGCTAATCTCTAAGAGGGGAGATGTGACGTAATTGTAAATATTCAGAGAATTTAGAAGAGTAATTATCATCATGTTTTATTTATGGTTTTGCATATAGACAGCTCGAGTTAGGATATATATAGAGATAATTGGAAGTTCCGTTCTTAAATAAAGAATTGTTCATCATCGTATCCCGATTCCTTAGAGAAACAAAGCAGTTATCGAAACGTCGCATACTATTTTGATTTGGTCTTATTATCTTGTAATTTAGCCATTCTGGCGTCTGCCAGTGGAACTGAGGAGTGTTCAAGAATACCTTGTCTGGAGGAGGACTCTCTCAAGGTGGGGAAGCTTTCCTTGCTGAAGACATTTGTGCACAACTATATATGAAAAAACAATAGAAAAAAAACATAAGGAAGTGAAAAGTCTTTGAAGGAGACAGAGGCGATTTTGCTCACACTTCTTCTTTCTTATCTCCACTCAATCATATTAGGGTATCAAGCCTGTAGAGCTTGAGATTTTTGATGGTGTTTTGACAACCATCATGATTGGGTGAAGTAGAATGCGTCTGCCTTTGTCATTAAGACTGGGAGCACTACTCAGTAACAGACCGAATTAGCTCCAATATGAAATGGCCGTCTCTGACATGAGGGACAGACACCGTGTGAAGCTGCTCCTAACATAGAGTACAGAGTCATCCTGTATCCCTGGATCAGAAAGAGCACATGTGCTCGTGGTCAGGAGATGGCTTTTTTTATTTTTAACAGCTATATATATATTCCCCTAAACTTTATATACCCTTTTACTATTTTATTTTTCCACCTTTGTAAAATTTGATTAAAAGAATCAATAAAATTGTTTAAATTGTCATTGTCTTGTAATTTGAAGAATGTTGTAATGTGATGTTGAAAGATTTCCCCCAGAATTGACGTAGAGATGGTTTGATGGGATCAGGCTGGCGACGCTAGAGGCTGAAGATGGGGAGTCTTCCAATTACCGTTGGAATTTAGTCCTAATGGACTTGGCCAAGGTCAGGTTTGGTGATTACCTGACTGTCGCTACCTGTCTTCTAGCGACAGGTGCAGACTGGGACCAACTTCTAGTTAGATCCTTATTTATAAAACGACATTCAAAGATTATCCCGCGTGAGTTTCTTTTAAACGAAAAATCAAAATTTATTTTAAGGAGAAATATCGATTATTTCTAACCTTAGGGATGAGGTATGAAAAGATGAATTGTGAAGAGTAATGATAAACGGAAAAATAAAAGTGTCCAGGGATGGGAATCGAACCCACAGTGTTCCGCTTACCGGGCAGATGCCATGTCCACTTGGCTACCCTGGATCTGTTTTTCAAATTTTGGACGTTTTCAATTAATTTAAATGATTCTGGACTTTCCCCCTATTTTCCTAAATTCAACTTTTTCAAACTTCTCTATGGGGGCTCGGTGGAAGGCAGGTCTAAACCGTTGGTTTACGACCGCTACGACCCGGGTCCGATTCCCGCATTTGCAACTTTTTTTCTGATTAATAAAAAATGCTCCAATGGCCCCCGATTCTTGCAAAAGTCCAACCCAACCAGTGAGTGCAAATAACCAAACGGAGCTCTGGCATATTTATTTGTAAGTGCAAAGTCGAACTGCTTTTCACGTGTGTAGACATGTGGTGCACTTACAGTAAAAGCAGTCGCCTTCTACCCATTATGATTATTATGGCCTGTACCACGTGTACTAGGGATAAGAAAAAAAAACTTTTCTATGTCTCGAATTTAACCAATTTGAAAATTTTTAAAATATTTTTTCCTAAATTAAGAGAAAGGTAAACTTTCTGTTGTACGATCAGGAGATGCTCTTAACAATAAATGTCTTATTTTACATATTTTGTGTCTTACGTGCAGCTAAGAAGAGTTATCCGTTAAACTTTGAGATGATATCTTATTTAACTTAATACTCTTTGACTTAATTTTTTTTCACGAAAAACAAAACAAATCTATAAAGGTTTACACGAATACTTTCTTTCCTGAGGGCTTAAGATATACTCAGAGAGATATCGGATAAAAGGTGGTTATAGCCGAAAAGGAAATTTTGGTAACTGACTTAAGTAATTTTTTTAATCAACAGATTTACCTACCTATTTTTATGTTTTTGTAGCTCAAACTGCTAATCCCTGTAAACATTGAACGATTAAACATAAAACGTAGCACCATCTGTGTATTGAAAATGTAATTATTTAGTGAAATATCATCTTTTTTTCGTCATACAGGCCGGATTCCAACAATTAGTTAATTGAAGATGAAATTTTTGGGTAAACTTGGTTAATCAGTGGTGAACTTTCCCAACGATTTTACCAATTTAATCCACCAGATCAACTATTGTATGTTGATTCAACTTAAATCGTCTGTTCGAATAAATAAGCTTGAGGGATGAGTCTCTTTTAATTACATTTATTTCAAGCTTTCGGGCTCAACCGCCCTTCGACAGGACAAATTATATTAGCTACTAAAGTTTTCAAATTTAATCTATATAAACATTTGAGAGACACCTAAATCGTCTGTATTTGAAAGTTTATCTTTGGTGATGGTATTCAGCTAAACTATGAAAAGAGGCGATGTATTTGTAGAAATTTTACAAATTATTCTGCTTAAAGCAGAGCTCTACGACCCAAAAGACAACACATACAAAATCCTGTTTAGGTAGCATTATAGTGAATATACCATATATTATAGTATCTGTCTATAATACAGCATAAAGTTGTTGGAGAATATATTCATGTACCTAGATGGGTATATCTCCCTTCAATTATATATGCATATATATTATTCCACACTAGCCTGTTCAGTGATAGGCTTACCTTGACGTATGCACGAAGGAACGTGTGGTCACTGGATATGCGTCGGACCTGGAGGCTGTTGTTGGGTGCTGCGCTGCCTGGAGTATAGTAGATCCATCTATGCTTCCTTACTGTGGGGAATCTGTATAAGACAGGACTCTTTTTGTGTTGTTTTTCTTGCTTCCCTCTTTCTCTTTCTGTTTTTTTTCTTTTTTTTTTCTTTTTCTTCTGTCTATATCGTTATTTACTTTGTCTCACTGCTTTGTTTTTATGCATACCTCTTGTGAATCCTGTATAGGGTCAGTGACCCTAAATAAAGGCTTTTTGTTGTTGTTGTATAAGACAGGTGGTCTTAATGAAGCTTTGTGTGTGTATATACATATATATATATACCAAAAGAGGTACCCATTTATTTAATTTCGCATCGTTACGAGGCACTGATTCGTTACTGATTATTATAAAAATGATCATTTAATTGTTCGGCTTTTAGGCTTGTTAAACTTACATTATATATTAACAAATCAATTTAAAATTATCTTTAAAAATATATAAATATATTGATATTCATATATTTTCATTTAAATAGAGCAATTCATAAATAAATCTTTAATTAAAAAGGCATATATTGGATCAAAATATCATTTATTTTACAAATATTTCAGTTGACTGTACGCCAACCTTGTTCAAGGTATTATAACATATATATTATAACATATATATATATATATGTGTGTGTTTGTTTGTGTGCAGGAAGACGATAAATAAATATACGACCATATGTATATATGTAATATCCCAATGCATTGCGTTGCTCAAGAATGTGTTCACGGATGAAAGTGAGTGAAGAACAAGGATACACACAACTCCCAAGATAACAGGAAATGCTCTCATTTGTCATTGCACACCGCCATGTGTCACCACTGTCGGAACCAACAACATCCTACTGTCAGGATCCGGAGATAACATGTTACAGCAATAAGTCTCAAGTCCGTCTACTTGGACAAACCATACATTCCATCAATCAATATCTGACAATAGGTTATTCACCAGCATCAACGTTGATTCTGAAGTCCCTCTACTGGGACAAACCATACATTCCATCAATCAAGAGTTAACAATAAGGTTTACTAACAGCCTAGCCATCAAACAACAATGTATTCATAATTCTTCAAATTAAAGTTACTTAGGCCAGTAAATCTTTTTTATTATCTCGACGTTTTGACAAAAATCATTTGTCCTCGTCAGGAGCAAATAAAAATTAAATCATTTAGCAAAGGCGTTAAAAATAAATAATTAGAATAATTTTTTAACGTCTTGCCAAATGCTTTATATTTTATTTGTTCCTGACGAGGATAAAACATTTTTGTCGAAACACGTCGAGATAATAAAAAAGATTTACTAGCCGAAGTATCTTTAATTTGAAGAAATATGAATGCTGGCCAGGCAGCCTCTACCTTCATGATAACCTAATAAAAATGAATTCAAAATCAAAACATAGTTTACATATTTCAAAATGAGAAATGTTTGAAAATAAAATCATCAGATAAATCCCGAGCGCTTCTTGCCTCGTCAGTTAGAAACTCGATATCAAGTCCTAAAATATCAATAAATATCTCTAAATATAAAGATCAAGAATTTATATATACATTCATGGAAAAAACATAAGGAAGTGAAAAGTCTTTGAAGGAGACAGAGGCGATTTTGTTCACACTTATTCTTCTTCTTTCTTATCTCCACTCATTCATATTAGGGTATCAAACCTGTAGAGATTTGAGATTTTTGATGAGGTTTTGATAACCATCATGACTGGGTGAAGTAGAATGCGTCTGCCTTTGTCATTAAGACTGGGAGCACTACTCGGTAGCAGGCTGATTTAGCTCCAATATGAAATGGCCGCCTCTAACATGAGGAATAGACGCCATGTGCAGCCGCTCCTAACATAGAGTACAGACGCTGCTCATCCTGTATCCCTGGATCAGAAGCCCTTACAGGGTACTATCAGCCGGGCCAGCTGAGCCCAGGTTTTTTAGTGAGCTTGTTACTGCTCCCCCTCCTCCTTTTTCATCCGGGCTTGGGACCGGCAAAGGCGGAGTTTGTTCACACTTGGTTATCTCGTGTGTATTCAAATAAAGGTTACTGTAAATCTTCAGAATTATTGTCGGAATCCCGATATACATGCTAAAAGGTACAACTTTCTTAAATTTGGTCCATGAGTGTACTTTCAGAGTTATTGTTTGAATCTCGATATACATGCTTAAAGGTACAACTTCCTTAAGTTTTATCCATGCGTGTATCTCTAAGTTATTGTCTAAATCTCGATATACATGCTAAAAGGTACAACTTCCTTAAGTTTTGTCCATGAGTGTATCTCTCAGAGTTATTGTCTGAATCCCGATATACATGCTTAAAGGTACAAGTTCCCAGTTTTGTGTGTTGAAATAAATAAAATGGGTACCTGAAATAATCCAAAAATAAACCATAGGTTAATCAATAGAAAATAATATTAAAAACGTGACTAATATAAAGAAAGGAATACCAGATACTTAGAGTAATTCACAACAGGTGACCTCGTTGTATGAAGTTGGAGGAACAAGAAGTTAGAGATTAATATAGTAAAGAAAGAAGTAGATACATTCATAACAAAAATATTTTACTGGCAATGTGTTTCTTTTCAATATTACCATCAAATATTATCTCTACAGTCCTTACTTTAATGATATAAGTTATTGAATTAAGTTTTTACACAAATAAATTTACTGGCAATGCGTTTCTTTTAAATATCATCAAATATTATCTCTACAGTATCTGTAGAGATAATATTTGATGATATTTAAAAGAAACGCATTGCCAGTAAATTTATTTGTGTAAAAATTTAACGAAAGATGTCAATAAAATTTAATTTATTGAATTAAGGTCTGTAGAGATGATATTTGATGATATTGAAAAGAAACAAATTTTCATTAAATTAATTTGTTACAAATTTTATGGATAGATAGCAATGCAGGGCAAAGGATACTGGAGGATGACCTATCTGTAAATAGGTAACTGAATGTGAGACAAACTTTATTTTGTTGTAAATGTTTCCTCTTCCTTCTCCTTTTGTTGATGTGTAAATACGGCGAATCCTATATGGGGCGGAATGCCCTGAATAAAGGCTTTTGTTGTTGTACTGTAATCATTAACAAACTTATACATTTTTCTAATACGCGATGCTTTTCCATTTTTCTTTTATCATTTAAGAGTATCCTTATTATAGGTTGTCAGCTTATTCTCAATTAAAGAGAGAGAGAAACAAACCAATCTTCCAAATATATCACCAGTCATTTCAGTAAGACACTATCGCCATTTTCAAATGTGGAATGTTTAACACGAAGTTTGACTTTTAAAGGTATAGAACATGAAAAAGTAAGACAGTAGGTAGTCGAAATATTGGGTAATAAAGGTTGAAGATTGATTGGTCATCGCATCTCTAATTGTTTTGATCAATTCTGACAGTCTCTTGCTATTTTCAATCGTCTAGCCACGTTTTGTCACCAAAATGTGTCTCAATACATCATACAATTTAACAAAGGTAGTTGGCAAGTAAAAGTAAAATTCTCTGTAATACATATAAATAATAAGCAAAACGTCTTCCGAGTTTCTTGTTTTATTTTATATACATCTCAAGCTTTCTGGTATTTCAAACCTTTCTACAGAAAGCCATACACTCCTTAAGAAGGATGTTGTTGTTGTCGTGTCCAATGAAGAGCCTCAGATGTCTCCATGCATCTCTATCACAGCAGCAGCAATGTCTACTATCTTGGGATTGTTTGTATTGTTGTTGTTGTTGTCATGTCCAATGAAGAGCCTCAGATGTCCCCATGTATCTCTATCACAGCAATGTTATTTATCTTGCTCTTCATTGGAAAATGGGTGCCATTTCCACGTTAGTCAGGAGGCCTTCACCATCATCAAGCAGCCCCCTGACCTGTAGACCAGGATCTTCGGGCATTGCCTGGAGGATGACGCTCTGGCCATCCTGGCGTCTGCAAAGACGCGGATATATAGACACTTCCTGACCCTGGAGTTGCGGAGGGTCCAAGAATCCTGGTCTGGAGGAGGACACTATCAAGATGGTAGAGTCTCCCCCACTCATAATTCATTGTAAATATTTCAATTATTCTTCATTTATTTTGTAAAACCAAATTGACAAGATGTCAATAAAAGTGTTCAAATGTCAATGTCCACGTTAGTCACCTTGGACCAGAATTTAGTCAAATATTCCAAGGGTCCAGGATAGACTGTGTTCGGACTTCTCTATCTCTCTCCTTCCCCCCTCCCCCTCAACCCGTAGAAGGATGTATGATACCTGAAAACTTGAAAAGAAACTCATCGTCGGAAAACGTTTTACTTATTATTTGATAAAGGTAATTAATATGTAGATAAGAAGTACAGATTGATCATTTTTAGTGTTTCTACCGACTTTCTAAAGTTTATAAGTTTTAGGGGAAAAGTTTATTTATGAAGTAAGTGTAGCTTGCGTGTATTTTTCTCACAGTTGGGGAAAACCAGTCACCACTTGCCTTAGTTGAGGTAACGGTCATTTCTGGCACATCCGGTAACTTTTCCACAATTTCTTAGAATACATTAATGTATTTTGTAGAATGTCACTATACAGTAACATGGTGTAAATAGGACCTTCTTCCATAATTTCTTAGAATGCTTTAATGTATAAGGTATAATTTAGTGGTGGTGTCTTGTGCCCAGAAGTCCAACCCCTCCTCTACGTGGCGGGCGTAAGGAACTGCCCTGTAAGGGTGAAGTACGGTGTCGTGAGCCCCGAGCCGCTACGGTAACCGTGAACAGGGAACTCTGAAATGTGGCTGACTAACGGGGCAATGGTACCCCCCATTCCATGGAGCAACAAAATCAGTATAATATAGTAGAATGTGTATTACCATACAATAAGATATCATAAATAAAAAGAATGGCCTTCCTCTACAATTTGTAAATATAGGAAAACAATAGCACAAGTTTAATAAGAGTAGACCTTCCCCAATCATTCAATGATTACAATTTACATCATAGTATCGCATTTTGGGATTCATTTTTAATTATTTTTCTTTATAAGTTTTCTTTAAATCTCTTAGAAGAGTTATCAATACTCGAAGGCTTGCCATTCTGATTTTTATAGTGTAATAAACCAACTTTATTGTTCGAGTAGTGAAATACACTCATAGACAAAACTTAAGGAAGTGGAAAAGTCTTTCATGTCGTCTATTTTGTTAAAGGAGACAGTAGCAATTTTGTTCACACTTGGTTATATCGTGTGTCTTCACTAAAGATCACTGTGTATCAAATATATTTTAGAGTTATTGTCTGAATCCCGATATACACATGCTGAAAGATACAACTTCCTTAAGTTTTGTCTATGAGTGTATTTCATTTAGAATGTCTAAAATTTACCAAGACAGGTTTTGTAAAGGTAAACTTATACTTCCAGCTTTACACCAACTCACATATCAATAACTGAAAAGGAAACACGAGATATCGGTCCAAACCATATTGTCAGGACCTTTTCACTACAGACGATTTCAACATGATATAAAACTGAAGAAATACAACCAATAAGCACAAAAATGGATATTTTACAAATAAAACAAACTTCCACTGGCCACACTACTCCCAATATTTTTTATCTCAGTAAGAGAATAACAGTAGCAATATTTTTTTATTTGAAAAAGAAACATCCGTGCTCAATGATTCTATTTGTTGTGTATATATGGCGAGTTATTTTTCCCTATAATGATAAACTGCTTCTTGGAGTATAGGAGCTCTATCTATGCTTCCTTCCTGTGGTGGATCTGTATATGACCGTTGGTCTTAATAAAGCTGTGTGTGTGGGTAAGTAACTTTGTACATGCGTCGGACCTGGAGGCTGTTGTTGGGTTCGGTGCTACTTGGAGTATAGGAGCTCCATCTATGATCCCTTCCTGTGGTGAATCTGTATAAGACCGTTGGTCTTAATAAAGCCGTATGTATGTGTGTTTTAAAATTCTGTGGCCACTGAACATGTGTCGGATGGAGGCTGCTGTTGGGTTCTGTGCTGTCTGGAGTATAGGAGCTCCATCTATGCTTCCTTCCTGTGGAAAATATGTATAAGATCGTTGGTCTTAATAAAGCTGTATGTATGTGTGTTTTTAAATTCTGTGGCCACTGAACATGTGTCGGACCTGGAGGCTGTTGTTGGGTTCTGTGCTGTCTGGAGTATAGAAGCTCCATCTATGCTTCCTTCCTGTGGTGGATCTGTATAAGACCGTTGGTCTTAATAAAGCTGTATGTATGTGTGTTTTTAAATTCTGAGGCCACTAAACATGCGTCGGACCTGGAGGCTGTTGTTGGGTTCTGTGCTGTCTGGAGTATAGAAGCTCCATCTATGCTTCCTTCCTGTGGTGGATCTGTATAAGACCGTTGGTCTTAATAAAGCTGTATGTATGTGTGTTTTTAAATTTTGTGGCCACTGGAAATGTGTCGGACCTGGAGGCTGTTGTTGGGTTCTGTGCTGCCTGGAGTATAGGAGCTCCATCTATGCTTCTTTCCTGCGGTGAATCTGTATAAGACCGGTGGTCTTAACAATAAAACATGCAACCATTTAAACCTAACCTATTTACTCAAATTTTCAACAGATGTTTCAATTCGAGCTACACATTATCCTGAGGACTGCAAAATTAAGCACTGAAAATTAATTCGCAAACACTCAAAAAGCTAATTACCATACGCTCTAAAGTTATCCCCCAATTACTTTAACCTCAAATCTTTCAAAAAATGTCAAACTATTTTTCAAAGTAAGATATTTAAATACTATAATGTGTTTACAAGTTATAGAGCTACGGGAAACATGGAAATATGACAAAATTTTACAATCACCAAAATGACTATAACAACAGAGAAATTTTCGAAGCACAAAACTTGTCGCACTGATCACAGTGGACATAAATGGTGTATTTGACAACGTGTGGTATATTCCTCAATACTCAAACGAATTGATGAAGGATTTTTAAATATTAAGAGAGAGAAGTAATATCATAAGAAAATATCACATGTTTTTTTTATATAAAAAATATAATTTATTCAAAAAAATATTGTTGATATATATCTTCTAGTGGAATTCCGGCAGTATAGCAAGTCATATGATGGATCTAAAAACAAATATGAAGAGAAGTGGATAAAGAAAAGATCAAAGAAAATAAAAAGACACAGAACCCAGAATGATGACGAAACATCGAGGGGCCATCGTGTTGGTCGACGATGAGATTGCGGAGCTGGTGATATGGATGGCTGTGCTGGAGTAAACCTCCTTTTTGTGTCTGGATGCTATATTTATGGTGAACTAAATAACTTAGTCCCCATTTCTGCTCCGAGCTTATGGAATTGAAGACTTGAGGCGATGGCGTCGACCTTTCATATTAAATATTACTTTTCCTTATTACTAATAATTGTATATAGTTGCGGTACTGCTGGTTTTCTGTGCTGCTCTTTTCCTGCTATTGCACCTTGTACGGAGAATCTGTATAAGACTAACGTCTTAATAAAGGCTTTGTGTGTGTGTGTGTGTGTGACACAGAAACATGATAACAATTTTCCCAAATTTCAATAAAATCGGCAAATAAATATTTTTTCCGTTCCCAGATGAAATAAAGGTTTTTTTTTTTTTTTGTTTTTGATTTAAGAACTTTTTTTTTTTGTAATTTATAGATTTTTACTAAATACAATATTTTATGAAATGGCGATCCATTAAAAAATAAATAAATAATAATAAATGACCTAAATACTCACAGGTTAAATTGATTCTAAATATAAATATTTGTGCAGAAAGAAAACTGATCATAAAAGTCTGTGATACCATACCACCATTAAATAATTCAACAGGTTTCTGGAGATGAATTCCATTGTGTTCTTTGACATCAGGACTTCATCCCCGCCATGAATAAACGCCAAATTATAATTCAAATTGCTGAAACGACTCAAGCAAAGGGGATTCAACGGATCTCAGAAGATTAGTAAATTCACCATAACCATATTATAATGAAATTTTCCTTAAAGAAACGAAGGAATGTTTTCCCAATTGATATAAACTACAGAATTGAACTGATAATGCGTAATTTCATATATCAAACATTTACAATATAAATCCATATGGGGACAAATCACTTGCGATAGGACAGAAATGACCGAAGATGTCAAACATGCTCCTGCCCAGAAGTCCTCCTCTACATGGTGGGCGGGAGAAGCAGCACAATTAAGAGACTGCCCTGTAGGGCGAAGTACGGTGTCGTGAGCCCCGAACCGCTACGGTAACCGTGAACAGGGAACTCTGAAATGTAGCTGACTAACGGGGCAATGGCACCCCTTCCTCTTTCCAAGGAGAAAGACAAGACACCACCAAACATGCTGATTCCAAAACATCGCTTACAACCAGTATAACTGGATCTAGTCTTGTTGTCTTGTGATACTGTCTTTGTTATACTTGTTTCAAGTTATAAGAAAATTTTAAAATGGAAACATTAGAGTTAAATTTGAGTCAAATTTGAGTCAAATTTATTGGATATATTTATATTAAAAAGGGTGTAACTGAATCTCCTTGTTAATATATTTTGGGGGAAAAAAGTTTTTTTTTTTTCTTTAAGAGATCCAGGTACGCCCTTTTCATCAAAATTAAAGTTAAGACCAACTAGAAAGATGTTGGTGATCAGATCGGTTTCGTCAGAGGAATACAAGGGCGGTATTTTCAGTCATACATTGTTTTAGACTACTTTTCCAAACCTCTGTTGTTGTTGTCGTGTCTAATGAAGAGCCTCAGATGTCTCCATACATCTCTATCACAGCAGTCGCAATGTCCTCTATCTTGTGTGTGTAAAGCTGCTGCTCTGGGTCCATGTAAATTTGTTGTTGTTGTCGTGTCCAATGAAGAGCCTCAGATGTCTCCATACATCTCTATCACAGCTGTCGCAATGTCCTCTATCTTGGGTGTGTAAAGCTGCTGCTCTGGGTCCATGTTAATTTGTTGTTGTCGTGTCCAATGAAGAGCCTCAGATGTCTCCGTACATCTCTATCACAACAGTCGCAATGTTCTCTATCTTGGGTGTGTAAAGCTGCTGTTCTGGGTCCATGTCAATTTGTTGTTGTTGTCGTGTCTAATGAAGAGCCTCAGATGTCTCCATGCATCTCTATCATGTCAAATTAGGAAGGCATCTCCCTATCGAAAAGTTGCTAATGGCTTGCGCCATCTTTTAGAATGAATTGGCCAAATCTGGAATAATAAAAAAAATCAAGGATTAGTTGATATTTATTTTGACAAATGAAGCAAGCCATCAGCAACTTTTAGTTTTGAAATCAGAAAATGCCTTTTCTTTAATTTCACGTTCTAGATTCAAAATGTATATCTTGGGTTTTTATAATTGGATTTTATAACCATACTATATGTAAATATATTAAGAAAAGGGCATCTCCTTATCGTGCAACTGAAAGTTGCTGATGGCTTGCGCCATCTATCGGAATAAATATCAACTATTCTCGTTGATTTTTAATTATTCCAGAATTGGCCAAATACCCATTCTTGATAAATCAAGAAAAGCTAACCACGGACGCGTTTCGGGCTGTTGGCCCTCATCAGCGTGGTTCAAGCTGTACCTCAACAACCAAAAAATTGGTCATTAAGGCATCCTATTTCATTTTTCAGCATCCATTTTTTGGTTGTTGAGGTACAGCTTGCACCACGCTGATGAGGGCCAACAGCCCGAAACGCGTCCGTGGTTAGCTTTTCTTGATTAATCAAGAATGGGTATTTGGCCAATTCTGGAATAATTAAAAATCAACGAGAATAGTTGATATTTATTCCGATAGATGGCGCAAGCCATCAGCAACTTTCAGTTGCACGATAAGGAGATGCCCTTTTCTTAATTTATGCACCTTATCCCAGTACAATATCACTTTGTACTATTTTTTTTACATGTAAATATATGTTTGTAGGAAGATGGTATTCATTTACCAAAATCATAAATACTTTTGTAGGATATAATGAAATCGAAAACGCTTACTTTTTTTTTTATTGGAGCTATAGTCTGAGACTATGGTGTACAATTGTGGAGATACAAAACTGGCGTTGTGGCCCCTTCTTCATCACCATCTTAACCTTCTGTCCTGGGGGTTGAACCAAAATGCCCTTTTTTTAGATGCAGTTTTAAAGGTAGAGATGCCACTTTTGTGGTACATGTAGGTCATAATATATACTCTTCCAGGAATAATAAAGCAAACCTAGAGCCAGCCCAGAGAGAGACGGAATGTAAA